>LPNX010347362.1:397897-630657 GCA_001517045.1 Pseudotsuga menziesii
TGCATGTGACCACTTTCCCATGATTCCGTCGTGTGTCGACACTTCCATGATGATACTTCATGAAAGTCACTGAAAAAACACCTAACTTGGAGGATCCATATCTTGAGTTGTGTAACTCCGTTTGACCTCATATTTGTGCCGTTGGAAATATATCTGTATTAGATAAAACTTTCCAGAATACAAAAAAGTATGAAAATGCCTATAAGTACCATAAAAAGGAGTTTTTTTTTAATGTGTACGTGAGTTTCCTTAAGGAAACTTGCGTATGTACGTGACTTGCTATATATAAAAATCACGTACGCCTTAAATATGGGACTATATACATTGCAACCCACGTATACCTCCTCACGTATGCGACTGCTGTCTCTACAACCCGCATACGCCTCCTGAAAATGTCAAAAAAATACGTATTTTGAAATTCGGGTAGTTTGGGTAGTTATGCAACTGACTCCTTCAGTTGTAACTACTTTGTCTTCAACCCTAAATCTTCATGAAGCATATAAATAAAGGTAGGGAGGTCCATGAGAAGGGACTTGAATCTTTGCATTGTTATGCTGGAGGATTTGGAGCTCTCTTTTCCCACACCTTTTCCCTAGAAGCATTCTCCTTGTTTTGCAGAGCTTGGAGGTTGAGTTCCTTGGAGAAGAGAAGCAGCAGAACCAGATCAAGGTTTCATGAGGTGTCGAACTTGAAGAGAGGGTATACTTGTACTTGTTTTCAAGATTAATAAAGATGCGATGTCCTTATTCTTCCCAAATCATTGTTCAATGTGTGATTTAATCTTTGTTTATGATCATATGATGATGTTAGTCAGATCATTATTTCATGTTTATTTGATTATCATTGCTTTATATGTGGTCATAATGGTTTGAGGAAGGTATACTTCATTTTGTAGGTCTCTTGGACCAAGAGGAGTAAGAGGAGTAAGAAGAGGATTGAAGGGCTGCTTGGATCAACCTTCATTTGGATAAGGTATGAACTATTCTAACCTTTGAATCTTGTTTATATTTTCCTGCAGAACCATTTGCATCCACCTTTCAACCCCAGTACGTTGATGGCCTCTTAAACCCTAGCCATAGGAAACTTTCCATTACAACACCACTTTTAACAATCAACAACTTATTCAATAATATGCATTATCACATTATAATTATATCATCATCGACATTGTTATCATCATCAAATAAGAAGCATAGCATCAAACACAAAAAACCAAATTTTATGTGGAAACCTAAGTCCTAGGGGAAAAACCATGGAAGCCTTTATAATAATAATTATCCATCAACAATTGGAAGGAAGAAAATACTTCCTTATTACAACGACTTCAATTCTCCAGGTAAAACTGGAAGGAGGCTACAACCCCTTTATTTACAGGCTACAACTTGAAGGAAGCTCCAATTGCCTAGTTCTTTGGCTACAAACCCCTTTCCTTGCCCTGTCCTGCCACCTAGTTAAGAAGGTAGAAACTGAACTACTGTACAACCAATCGCATTGATCCCGTGGACCTACTAAACAACACCTATATTATACTACACAATCACTGTCCCTGATCGCTGCACCACAACTGTATCACATTGCTCAACCACTGTCACTACTAACCACTGCTCATCAACTAACCACTGCAACAAACCTAAACCAATAACCTATCCAATCAGCTGTACCAATCAATTATTCGACTCAGTCAATCTGAATCTACACACCAAACTCTGTCCACCTGATTCAAACCAACTGCTCATACAACTTAGCCAATTGGAGTCAAACCAATTGCACATAAGGAAACTTGTGCCAATCTTGCTTAATTGAACCAACATGTACTAATTTGCTTGTGTACCTATGCCAAATCAATCATATACTTGTGTTAATCTAATCAAGTGCTATGGCATTCAACCAACCCTTCTTGCTTGACCTATTTCATCAAGAGACACATTTGAGCAACCAAGAGACTTCACGTATGGTCAAGCAAACTTTGTCCAATCACACTCAACTCAATGACACCACAACCAACCTCAATCACAGTCAAAGAATACTTGAAAATTAAACATGATATACCTCAACCAAATAACCTCAGCCAAGAAGATAAAATACTTAACCAACTATGTTAAACTCATTAAATCTCATAAACTCTTAGACAAAAAAGGATTTTTCACTCCACTCAAATCAAGTCAACAAATCAAACAAATATCAAGCAAATAGTCACTTACAATACTGTCAAAGGTTGTCATTAACATTTAATAACAATCCAGCTCCACTTAGGTCAAAGAAACAATGATCAACTCTTGTCAAACTAGTTTTCAAATAAAACACTTAGGTTTATCAAAGAAATCACTCACAAGATCTATTACTTACATGTCAACTTCTCATTCAATAATATCCAAGATAATCATCAATATTTATATTAAGATCACATAAATATATATTCTAATATTACCATCACCATATAATCCATAACATATTCAACTACTTAAAGATATATACCATTATATAGGCTCACATTCTAAGATCAAAGATGAACTCTATCCATGAGAGACATGTGTCATCACAAGAGAAACCCAGAAGCATGAACCATAACTTTTTGAAGATAAAAAGATGAAGAAATAATACAAAAACAAAACTAAACTCTATATCATGTCATTACATATACCTCGTAACAAGATTTCCAATGAGCCAATAATTTTGTAATTCCGATTCCGCACGAGAAAGTTATGCCAATTTTAGTAAAGATGCCCAAAAATTTCTCCTCCACAAAGTTTTGCACTTTTCTCCAAGAGTTGCGAAATATCAAAGAGAGACTTGATTGATGAACAAATGAAATGTTTGATATTATATTTATATAGGTCATTGAGGATAATTAGTACCTCAAACTGGGCCGACATGCAATTCAAAATTCAAAATAATTAAATTCTCTTTTATTTGGTTGACTGACCCAAAAAGGTGGGGTACATCAACTTCAAAAATTCATATCTATTCAACCCTAAGGAGTTAGAATATTCTCCACATATCAACGGAAATGGATTGATGAGGAAAATCTCCTTATGATAGGTTGATTTGAAAATTCTTGGGATACCCTTAAATTCTTCAATTTGTTAAGGACTTCAAAGATTGCACACATAAAGGTGTCAAATACCATGTTACCTCATGCATAAGTTCCAAGTTCAAAGGCTAAAATGGACATCATCAAAGGCATGAGGGATTTGATGGTATTCAAATACACATAATTCACATCAACAAGGAGGAGGGATCCACCATATATTCATCATATCAAAGGTATCAAGGACCCCAACACCACTAATCAAGTGGGAACATATTATTTTTTCGGGAATATAATAATTATTATACAAGATGGGTTCAAGGACTTCAAGGATTTCAAGGGATTCAACATCATCATATTCAAGGTATCCATATCATTAAAAACATATCCAATGGTTCCACTATTTATATTCATCACCATAAGAGTACCAACACCCCAAAAGAGGGGTACAAAGACCTCACCACTAGTTTGCAACACCTTATGGGCTTCATATACATGATCACAAGGCTACAACATTCCAATGACCATATAGCGTCCAAGGGCCATCAAAACACCATATGTGTAGGTTCAATACCCAAAATTCTAAGGACACCATGGACCCCATAAGAATGGGTTCCAACATACCACCATAAGTATGGGTTCCAAGACCCAAGTCTCCAGATGTAAGAGGATCACGATCTAAGCTTGTGGACTCAAGGACCCCACAAGGACTCAACAACCTCAAGACCATCCAATGCAAGCAATGGGCTCTAGCATCAACACATCAAGGGACTTACACACATGATACACATAATCCATCCAACAACCAATCAAGAGACCAAAACAAGTAAAAACATAACAAGCAACACAAAGACAAATAACCAAAGATCAACCAGGAGCAAGGAACTCAACAATGGACTCAAATGGGACCATGATACAACTTAGCGGCACTTGACCAAGTCAATGAGTAACCATGGTTTTTTCCATTATTCCAAGGCATCTAAGGGATTCAATCTTGGGCTTGGACAAGGTCAAAAGGGCTCCTCTGACACAGACAACCACAAACTAAACACTAACCCTCAGGGGTTCCACAAGGGGCACCAAGGACTCAACAGTTGGCATAAATGACCAAACATCGTTGGCATCAATGAAACCTTAATCAATAATAAACTCATCTATTAAATTGGAATTATTTATATTACTAGAGGGAAAAATCTAACTCTACAATCAATGGCACAACCTCATGCAATCAACACACCTTTCCTTTGGAATGCATATCGACAAAGTAAATAATTGCACATGAAAACAATCAATCGTTGAATGATTTCCTCCCAAATACCAATCAAACAAAAACTTACCAACAAGCACATGGGTCCAATAGTCCTTAGCATTGTAGCTGGATCTGATACCATATGTAACGTCTCACCTTACTTATCAACCATAAACACACATAAATAAGTCTCCTTGAATAGTAAGAATTAAAAAAAATTCAAGATGGATAAGTTCATAAGATAACTTGTCATACCAATTTAGTCTACATAAATACATTATCGTAGAATACTGATTCTCTTATCAAGATTACTTCGCTACAAGAAGTCATAAGTAAGCTAAATATATATATCAAGATTACAAACCATTATGTCCAATAACTAACTATTAATTCATTTGGCATTTCAATCTGACCAAGAACAACAAGCTCAATTGTAGGCTAAGTATCCAAGTAGCATGCCAATGTATTGAATGCTTGAAAGGAGAATTGAACTTCTATAAGGGAGGGCAATTCAATAATTTTGGTTTCATATTCAAGTTAAACATAACACATAATTTGAATAAATAAACACTTGGCTTATTCATATAACATAACATTTTTGAATGGTAAGTAATTTCAATTTATTATTAAACCATCGTGTAAATATTGAATTTAACCCTTATTCCAAATCACTTGATTCATTTTCACCCTTGTAAACTTATAATTTTTTTACCAAATTTCCATCCATAACTATCCCTTCTAACCAATTATGTTCAAGAATGCCAAGAAACTTGGAGTTTACATAACTATAATTAGAATTACAACATATTTCATTCTTAGGTATATAAGCTACTACTATTGAGGGGTTTTGACAAACGGTTTCAACACATATAATCTACATCCATTGAGGGGTTTTGTCATGTCCCCATTTTGATAGCACCATGGAGAAACCACTAACCCATTCAAGTCCCATGGGTCCTAGTGGAAAAATTAATTAGTTAATAAGGAGTTACTTTTGGCCAATTTACTTATGCAATTAAATAAATGATGGTGAACCACAAATTTTCTATATTAAATATTTCCAATAAATGTTTATGATTTGTAATTGGATTAGGTGGCTCAAGAGGGTGTATAAGAAGAGATAAGGCATCTGATTTGTCACCCTATGGAATAATCAAGGAAAGAAAGTAGTCAAAAGCAAGAAAAGCACCACACAATAGAAAGTAAGAAGTTTCCTAATTTTTGCACTCAAAAGAAGGAAAGCAAGAAAAATGCTTTAGGAAAGATACATAGGCTAATTTTAGCTAGTAAGGGTGAATTCATGAAGTCAAGTGGGCTAAATTCAAAAGATACTTTCCAAAGAAACATCAACCTCATCTCTAATTTGAATTCCTAGAAAGAGGGGCTTAGAAGAAGGAAACAACAAGCTAACTTATAAGTTAATAAAAGGAGGATGATCACATCCAGTCAGAATTTTTGGTCATTTTGAATTTGTCACTTGTGCTTCTAAGAGGCTTGGGTAATGTGCCCCTTGCCAACATTAGGTGACGTTCCCCTTTGCATTCATTTATCCAAAATAGGGATTGATATATTCTTCTGTTGGAGTTTGAGGAAGAGGAAATACAGTAATTTTAATGTAGGTTTATTGAATCCATTGAATCCTTTTGTAGGTCTGATCTATGCATACAAGGTGTTGAATTCGAGTTCCTGAAGAAGAAGGAGTTTCCCGTGCGAGCTTGCAGTGCCTAGTTTAGTTTTGTGAGCATTGTGCTAAGGAGGGTGCACCTATGCTTCATGGTATATTTTTTTGGCATCCATTTTGATATGATATGATCAATATCATATGGAGGGAACACTTAGGGTATCTAATCTCAAGCTTGGGTCGAACTAGTGCTTGTGAATTCAAGAGTTGAGAAGAAGAAGTCACTTATGGGACCGACTTTCTATCCTCCTTTCTTTATAATAATTCTAAGTCCCATGGATCATTTCATATCATAAATTCACATAATTTTCAGTAAGAATGTCATGAATGTTCGACATGTGTCCCATTCATTGAAAATCCATTCAAATTCTAGTTTGTGAGTTGATGTACCAAAAATTAGAGTTTTCAGTAAGCTGATTGTATTTATTAAGTGTTGATGGTGCTATCCCATTTGTTATGGATTATATATGTATAATATGATATGTAATCATGATATATTTTAATAACAAGTTCAGTGACATGCTTCCTTGCTGTAAAATTTTACATTGTTTTTGCATTAATCCTCATATGCTCATTTAATGCCTAATTTTGACTAGTTTTTAGTTTAGTAGTAATAAATTGAATTTTTCCTATATATTTTCTGATATGAAGGATGAATATTATATCTAAAACCAATTCAATCCTTTTCTAAGTCTTAGTCTTGAAATTTGTGACTTTCCTATGCTATTTGGATTCGCTTGAAACTAGATTAGTTGAGGAGTCCTAGTTTTGCATTTTCCTTCCTAGCTTCCAACTTATGTCAAACTAAGTCAAATATGTTATTTTAGTGTTTTATCAGTGGATTTGTACTTATATATAGTACAACCAATTACATTCTTCACTAGAAGCCATTGGGTTCCACATAAGCCATGGTGATATTGCTTCAAAGTCTTTGGCTTTGCCAAAGGTCGAACCAGGCGTGATGTAGCCTAGTAAATGTGCAGTTTTTCAACTTGGGAGTCTATTTAGGTTGCTATAAGTTTTAGTTGTATTAGGTATTTCAATCCATCTGGGAAAAATTTGGGGCAATTTAGTGTGTTTATGTCTCATGTTTTGAAGTCCATGTCCAAAAACTAGTCAAAGTTGAGCTAATGTTACTGAAATTCCATTTGGGAACATTATAGTGGTATCACAGCATCATCCTCTACACCTATGAGAATAAATAATAAGATACTTAAGCTCTCAATTGAAGAAATATTGTAGATTACATCTTCAAGTTTTCATTCACGAATCTAGTCCTAGTTATTGAAGACAAAGATTTTGAGCCATATGGGGAAGAAGAAATCATATATATCGATGGAGGATTACTAAGAGACGAGGATGGTGCTTAATTTTGTGACCAAATGTACAATTAAAGCATATGTGATGATCCACTAAAATCTATATCAAAATAATATTTAATGAGAAAGACGGTAGAAAGAAAAACGATGCCGCAACATTATCAAGATCATCTCTCTTTGATGAAAGAGATACGTAAAGAAATATCCTTCAAACATTATTTTCATTACAACTATGGATTTTGTCCCAAATATGTATATGAGGAATCATTGAATAGAAACAAACCAAGTTGTTCCACCTCTCAGAGTAAAGGAGAAGACAAGAGGACTAAATGTGAAGCTTCATCGAAGCCATCTACATATAGTGGCATCATGAGACTCTTCGTATTTTCTTCAAGGATAAATTTTAAATATCTTGAACCTAAGGATACCAATGAGCAAGATGCATAATCTAGATTAAAGGATAAAAATAAAAGTACCAATCAACCATAAGAGGATAAGAGCATCAATCTTTCAAGAGAAGAGTCACGTGGTTCCTCTAATGAGTGCATTAAATAGAAATAATAAAACATCATGCTAAGGTATGAAGGTAAATCTGATTATTGCAGAAATAATGTTTTATTACATCAACATAAGGAAGTCCCCAATTAAGTTCATTGAAAATGATAGCATGTAAATTTTTGTTGCTAACGGGGGTGTTAAGGAAGAATGTGATGATGTGGATGCTCACCACAATGAATTTGATAATACATTGCAACCGTTAGAAAACTTGCAAATAAATATTCGTAATGAAGGCTTCCCATCAAAGGATCATGATGAGCATCATATTGAGTCCACTACCAAGGAGACCGAAGAACATTGCAAGATGGAATGCTAAGCCACCATGCAAGAGGTTGTTGACTGTGTGGGGAACGAATCCACTCATGGACACCCAAGATTCCTTGTTGGTTAGTTTGAGATCACTACAATGGAGATGGAAGTTGGTATTGGTGGTGGTGAAACCACTTGTGGAGCATATTTGGAGGAAGATAAAATATCAACCCTCCAAAAATCCTTAGAAATTCATCATGGACCAAAAGGAAATCACACACCAGTTGAGAATGAACCATAAAGTCTGGTGGAAGAACATGCCATCACAGTTCCAACACATGAGAGGAAAGAGGTGACACAAGGGTATGGTTATAATCCTGATTTTTGCACTCCTTTGTTTCAGTTTGATATGGAAACCACTTATGGTGAGAAGATTGGCATGGTAGAGCCTTCTAATGTTGAGATTCAAAATTTTGAGAAGGAAGAATTGTTAGAAGAGAGTTTGCATGACTCCCAAGAGTTCCATGACTCCCAAGAGTTGCATGAGAACACATGGGGAAGCATACATAGTGCTCTTAAGAAGCCATTGAGTGACTTCGAAAGCCAATTGTTAGTCATAGAAGAAAGACTATTGTAAGCCTTGACCTGAACTAATGATGCATATAAACTCATTGACAATCTTATTGAGGAGAGACAAGGACAATTTGTAGAAAGAGTCCCTACTTCCGAATTATGCATCATCAAAAGAGAGTTGTAAAATATGAAAGCAAATTACTCGCAAATATTCATGTATAGAGATATAGCTCTCAAATTTGCAGAATATAAGGTAGCCGAAGTAGAACAACACCACATGGCAAGATCACATCCCTTCCAAAAAACCACATGTGATTATATGTGTGTGTCTGATTGCACATATGACATTTTGAAGCTACCTCATGTGTAAGGGAAACATGAATAATTTTCAGATTTGCAACTCTTGAAGGAATATTTGATATACATAAGGATCGCCAAGCACTAGTTTCGCTCCAAGGAGATCATGAAATTTCTCTATGTGAGGAAGACTTAATCATGAAGAAGATTTAGAATGCATTTAATTGGGACAAAGCATACAAGAGATATATGCACCCATATATTGGGTGAATAGATACATTGCAGAGATAAAGACCTCAGGAGGTAAAAGTTTTTTTTAATAATTTTTTAATTTTTTTTATGTTAGTTGTAGTTTGATTGATGCATCTCACATTGTATTGTATTATGAACAACAAAAAAGATAAACATGGCTGCAATATGATGCCTACATTTTGACATCCATCCATGTGGGTGGAAAGATACATGAAAAATATGGAGTCACCTTGCCATAGAAGTTCTACTTACTTTCATAATACAAGGAATGCAACAACGCAAGCAAGAATATTGATGGCACATGAGGAGAGGCACATGCATTCTTTATTTGATCGTAATTGTTTGTTCATACCCTTGAGTTTGACGAGTGCATAAATAATTTTACAGTGTGAGTAGTTGAGGCATATATGGGTGCTTCCGATGCTTTCCTCATGCAAAACAGATCCTGGGAGTTTCACTCAAGTTGTTCGGGTGGAACACAAGACAATAGTGTGAGCCATGGAACTAAAATCCTATTTGCATACAAGGAGTTTCACATGGATAGGCTCATAGAGTTTTTAATTTGCATTGGGAGTGGAAAATTTCCAATGTGGTTGATGGATCATGTCATACCATGGAGTGATAGATTGTCACAAGTTGCAGCATTGATGAGTGGTAAGAAGTAGATACCATGGGATCCAAGAATTGATGGATTATTTCAATTTCTATTGATGTATGGAGGAGCATAACACAAGCAATGAGATCATATCATTGCTTGGTGTAGAATTTTAGTAGCTAGCATTATCGTGCTAGACAATCGTTATTTCTAGTAGTCTGTCCAACAACGGCAGAGTTTCGGTTTCCAATCATGGAAACCTTACATTGAATGGACATATCATTTTCTTATTTGTTGGTTTGGGATTTTCCAGGTAACTCATTATGTGGATTCAACACAATGCAAGGGTATTTGACTTAGACACCTTGCAACTATTAGACTCATATGGGATCCATGCATTCTTATTAGTTGTCTTAACTGGGTTGAAAATTTTGTTGCAAATGAAGAAACGTTAGTCAATGGGGGAATGGTTATAATTAGAGTGGTGTAGTAGAAGCATGATGGACCTTTGGATTGAGAATTCCAATGCTAGTTAGTCAACAACATATATTGAGGAGTGAAGTCATTGGTTGGCTTCATGTATGGTTGGATTTGCTTTCTTGCTTGATGACAAGAAATTTTGGGAGGGGAAGACTATCATGTCCCCATTTTGAAATCATAATGTAGAAACCGCTAACCCATTCAAGTCCCACGGGTCTTAGGAGAAAAATTAATTAATTAATAAGGAGTTAGTTTTTGACCAATTTACTTGTGTAATTAAATAAATGATGGTGAACCACAACTTTCCTATATTAAATATTTCTAATAAATGTTTATGATTTTTCAAGGATTAGGTGGATCAAGAAGGCACATAGAAAGAGATAAGGCATGGGATTTGTCACCCTGTGGAAAAACCAGGGAAATAAAGTAGTAAAAAATAGTCAAAATAAAAAATAGAAACACAAAGCATAAAGTAAGAAGTTTCCTAATTTTTGCACTTAAGAAATATTAGCAGAAGAAGGAAAGAAAGAAAAAGGCTCTAAGAAAGCTAAAGAGGAAAATTTTATCTAGTAAGGGTGAATTCATGAATTCAAGTGGGCCAGATGCAAAAGCTACTTGCTAAAGAAACATAAAACCCATCTCTAATTCGAATTCCTAGAAAGCGGGGCTTAGAAGAAGGAAACAACAATCTAACATAAATTAATAAAAGGAGGATGAGCACACCCATTCAGATTTTTTTGTCATTTTACATTTGTCATTCATATTATAAATATATGTGCTTTTGATAGGCTTGTGTGATGTGCCCCTTGCCAGCATTGGGTGACGTGCCCCTTTAGATTCACTGATCCAATTGAGGGGTTGAGAGATTCTTCCATTGGATTTTGAGGAAGAGGAAATTCAGTCCTTTTCATGAAGTTTTAATGAATCTATTGAATCCTTTTGAAGTTATGATCTATGCATCCAAGGCGTTGAAGTCGAATTCCTTAAGAATAAGGAGTTTCATGTGTGAGCTTGCAGTGCCCAGTTTAGTTTTGTGAGCATTGTGCTAAGTAGGGTGCACATGTGATTCATGGTAGCTATTGTTGGATGCAATTTTGATATGATATAACCAATATCAAATGGAGGGCACACTCAGGGTATTTTATCTCAAGCTTTGGTCAAATTAGTGCTTGAGAGTTCAAGAGTCGAGAATAAGAAGTCACTTTCAGGAGCAACTTTCTATCCTCCTTTATTTATAATCCTTTTGATTACCATGGCTCATTTCATATCATAAATCCATGTATTTTGAATATACTAATACTATCATGAATTTTCATCATGTGTCCAAGTTACTGCAGATCCATTTGAATTCCGGTTTATGAGTTGATGTACCAATTGCTAGAGTTTTTAGTAAGTTGATTGTATGTATTGAGTGTTGAGGGTGCTATCCAGTCTGTTATGGATGATATATTTATAATATTATCTGTAATCATGATCTTTTTTAATAACAAGTTTAGTGACTTTCTTCCTTGTTGCAAAATTTTACATTGTTTTTGTATTAATCCTCCTATGCTTGTTTAATGCCTAATTTTGACAAGTTTTTAGTTTAGGAGTAATAAACTGACTTATGGAAATATATTTTTGGATATGAATGCTGAAGATGATAAATAATACCAATTAAATCCTATCCCAAGCCTTATTCTTGAAATTTGTGACGTTCCTGTGCTATTTGGATTTGCATGAACGTAGACTAGTTGAGTAGTCCTAGTTTTGCATTTTCCTTCCTAACTTACAAGTTATGTTAGACTGAGTCAAATATGTTACTTTAGCATTTTATTAGTGGTTTGGGACTTAGATACAATACAAAAACTTCCATTATGCACCAAACGTTGTTGGGTTCCACATAAGTCATGGGGATATTGCCTCAAATTCCTTGGCTTTGCCAAAGGGTCGACCAAAGTGTGATGTAGCCCGGTAAATGTGTAGATGTCGAGGTTGGGATTGTGTTTAAGTTGTTTTAAGTTGTGTTTAATTTGTAACCGGTATTGACATCAATACGAGAAAATTTTGGTTCAGTTCAGTGTGTTGAAGTCTCATGTTTTCAATTCCATGTCCAAAAACTAGTCAAAGTTGAGCTAGTGTTCCTTAAATTCCATTTGGGAACATTAAATATTTTGACAAACAATTTTCACATATATAATATATATCCATTGAGGGGTTTTGACAAATAGTTTTCACAAATACAAGCTACAACCATTGAAATGTTTTGACAAACGGTTTGCATGCATGGTAACTACAACTCGATAAGGTATACAATCAAACAGTTAACAACATTTTAACCTCACAACTATTGGAAAATTTTGAATAAAAAAATTTATGGGTATGAACTGATTCAACTTCTTCCTTCTATTATAGGTTAACAATGGATCATGCATTGATATTTATATAACAAACCCGAGTCACAGAACCCTTCTCATAGGTTGAGGCATGCTTTATGAAACTACCAATATTGCGGAATTGGATTAAAAAAACCTTCTATTTAAAATAAAAATGGGGGTTCCAAGCCTAAACAGCACAGATACCCCCCGATGTTGAACTGAATTGTAACATAACCATAAAAAAACTTGAATTACTAAAATGCAACTAAATTGAAAACTTCAATGCATTTTCCTTTTTTCTTTATAGAATTAGTTAATCACATGGAATGCAGGGTAGCACCTACAACCACAAAATGAATTCTTCATTTCATTTTGTTTTTTATCAATGCTTCACATGCAATCTCAAAACAAATTTTTTCACCCATCATAGTTATCGAGATATTTTCAAACTAGAGGATACTTATTTCTATTCAAAATTTACAAATTATTCACTACTGGATTCTAACATTAAAGTCTTCATTTGTTTCCAATTTTACTTATACATCTCACTCAGAGATTTGAACAAACATATCACATACACTCCTTTATTCAAATAATTTTCTCTAATTATTCCAATATTATTAACCTAAATCTATGACTCACCCAACACATGATTTACTTCCTTAATTAACAAAGAATAATACAAATAAAATCTCAAATAACATTTCATAATAATATTAATAATAATGGAAAAGCAAAGGAATTCTTAGAAGGGTACCAAGGAAGCCCAAATTCTTTTGTGATCTTTAGATTGGAGAATATTAAATGGATGAATGAGATAAAATCTTTAGTAGCTATACTCGAGAGTATGAATAACTGTTGTAATAATTCCAATTCCATGATTTATTTTCCTCCTTTAACCTATCCACATCCAATCAAAATGATGAAACAATTGCATGTACAAGTTAGCCCATAACAACAAGAAATAATCCACATGTGAAAGAACTGATTTTTTATATAACATTGGAATTAAACTAGCTACAAATTCTTTTCCTCAAATCTAAAGTACCAAACTGTTGCAGCTGCAACTTTTTCCCAAATTTTTTAAAATTTTGGACCCTCCTTTTTGATGTTATCTTGCCTAGGATTGTTTTGATTGCTGAACTTTGTTTTTCCCTCTGCGACAAATTTGGGTTACTTGAAGTTGAATTGAGGTCAGTTGTTTTCATGATTTTCGGAAAACTGCCTTTTGTTTGCCAATGTTTTGACTGGGGAATTTAAAGTTTTGATTTGAAAAATAACGTCCTTTTGATCTAGATGTTTTCCTTTATCTCTATCAGAGGTCAGTTGAAGTTTGAGTCGGAACTCTAATTCTCTGTGCCGCCGCTATTTTGGAGGTTAAATGAACTTTTTAATGCTACCCAGCCAAAGGTCTTTGAGCACTTAATGCTATGTGTTATGTTTGTTTATCACTGCCAGAAGTCTATTGATGTGTGAATCGAGGCATTAGTTCTCTATGCAGTCACCATTGCGGAGGGTAAATAGAGAACGTGCCGATGGGTAACTATGATTTTCGCCGATGCTTTTGTTTTATTGATCAAACTTTTACTTCGCAATGTTTTTTGTTTTCGCCATCGGAATGGTGTTGATGATTGATCGGAGTACTAATCTTTTGTGTTGCCGACATGGCAACAACATTGAGCCTTTGGTTGCGGAACCCGTAGTCTCTCCACTTTCCGTCGTTGTGGTTTTCTAGTAAACTATCTCGCTGATGTTTAGTGGTTATGAGCTTCGACCTTTAGCTTTTAGAGTTTTCAATCACCGACGTTTATTGTTGACTGCGGGAGCCGTAGGATGATTGTTTCCCGCCGCTGCGGCTATGTAGTACGCTATCTTTCCGATGTTTAGTTGGTTTATCTACCGATGCTTTCTTAGCTAGTTCGCCGTTGCCGACCGTTGATGTTTTCTGTTGACTGTGAAACTTTAAGTCTGTCTGTCTCCCGCCGTGGTGCGTGCGTAATGAAATTTTCTGTCTATGCATTATGGGTAGTGGTTTTTATCTCTGACGCCTGTATGACAGTTTTTTGTGTTTTATTTCGTTGACGTTTTATTTTTTCGTGGAAGCCGTAGTCTTTATGGTTTCCACCGTTGCGGCAGCTTAGTGAACTGATCATCCAATGCTGTAATGCTTCCGCCCTTCGGTGAGGAGTTTGTCAACCTGATGCTTAGTTTTTCTCGTCGGTAAGGATTTCCCACCGTTTTTGTGAGATTTTACCATATTTCTTAGGCGACGAAGGTTTTTTGTTTTTGATCAAGTTAGGGTTTCGCAATGAAAATGTGGTATCGGGATTCACATTTGATGCTTAGTTTTATTGATAGTATGGTTTACATTTTATTAAAAGTTAGATGATCTTGAATACAATCCGGATTGAAGATGAGTTTTTGTTTTAATTGCAGACAAACCTAGAGGATTTTTCAGACCCAGTTTGATGATTGCTGCTTCAAAGAAGGCATATACAAAAGACAAAGCAAAATCAATAGCAGCAAAGGCCTAGGCTTGGAAAAGGTTCATCAGTTATTGAGTTGGTCCCTTTTTATGAAGTACTCATAAGTCTCAATATGAAATGTAACATATTGTATGAATCATGAGCACTCACAAAAGGACAAAGATTATGAGATTAAACGGTTTGGGGAGCCCAAGGGTCACCCAGGGGGGGGGGGGAAACCCAAAGGTTTTGCTGTTTTGTATAAATATAGGAGAGATAGAGGGTATAAATATAGGAGAGTTAGAGGGAATAAGGGGACTTTTTCCCAGATAGATTTGTGAGAGTATGATGTAAGAAGAACTATTCCCTTTTGCATAAAGAAATTACAAGTTTCCTATTGGAGAAAGCTTTGTGGAAGGTTTCAAATGCTGTGCTATGGATTTGTTGAATGTGAACTATTTCGTTTTCAACTGTTATCCATTAATTGTGAGATCGTTCTAACTATTTGAACCTATGTTCTTGTTATGAATGCGCTCTAGTTTATTCTATGAAATTTCCACTATGAGTAATGAATGTTGTTCATAAAGAATTAGCTATCAGGTTGTTCATATATCTATAAATGTTCATGTGTTTTGAAATAAGTAACAACTATTTGTGAATTTTCTTAATGCATGCACAAAATACATTACTCATTGATGAATAATAATCTTGCTCCCTAGGGATAGGTTAGATATCTAGTTTTAGTTTTTTCTTGCTGTGTGTGGTTTAGATGCGAGAGAGTTACGACGAGAGGTAAGAACCTACGCATCACATTGTGACCACTCCTCATATTCTCTATCAATATGCATTTTTAGATAGGCACTTGCATCTCATACTTAAATACAAAAACTAAAAACATACACGGTGGACCGGGCCGTAACCGGTAAAACCCTTTATTTTTGTTACTTGATCTATGGTAGCCGGACTGTAAACCGAACGGATTCCCCATACCAAACAGTAACAGTCTAGTTGGGAATGTTTACTGGGGAGAATCCCTAATTGTTGTTGCCTGTGATTTTCCAAGCCTCAACAGTTTTGGCACTAGAAGGAGGGTAGCCAATGCATGGCTGGCCGAGGAAACTTATTTTCTCGAGATTATTCCACCGGTGATAGTTCTGAAAACAATCTATTTCCCAATACAATTCCTAAAGAGAAGGGTAAAGAGCATCTGTATTCTATCGATAATGAAGTAGTTAATGATCTGAGAAGATATACTAGGGCATATGTGAAGAAGATTGGAGGATTACCAATTATTCCTGTCTTGCCCAGAAGAGAATATAAGAAGAAAGACCGTCCTATATTGGAAGACGTAGTGTTGGTTGGAGCTTTCAAAGAACTGGTAGAAACAACCTTACAGGAAGTTGTTCAGCCTTTGAATCAAGTGGGCCCAGATACACCTTACTGTTCACTTGTTCATACCCGTTCACTCATCACCTCATTCTCCACCCAGACTCATGGAAAAAGTGAATGCAAATCAGCCACCCAACCCACCAAATCCACCACCTGCTTGGAGGGCTAGGTCACCTTTAAACCTGGTACCCCATTTACATGACTTACCTCAGGCTTTTGAGAAAATGCTGCCTAAGTTTGACCCAAGTGAAAATATTTTAATAGATGATCATTTGCAAGGCTTTTACTTGGCTATAGAGGGACTAAGGGCTGGAGAACATGAAGATGTAGTCTACAGATTGTTTCCACATACCCTGAAAGGGGCAGCAACCTCATGGTATTTTTATCTGCCTGCAAACTCAATCCCAGAATAGGACACATTTGAAAGGATATTCAGAAGTAAATATGCAGCCCAGAAAAATCATGCAGCTCTAATGAAAGGTTTATGCGCTTTAAAGAAAGAAAGAAAGGAAAAAGTGCATAGTTTCACTCAAAGGTTTGCTGCTTATCTAAAGAATTTTTCTGCAACTGATAAACCATCTGATAAAGTTCTTAGTGAATACTATACTTCAGCTCTGGGGCTTGACTTGGCTATGTTTTCTAAAATTTCAATCAAACCTACGTTATAAGAAACTTATGAAGAAGCTGAGAGAGTAGAAGCTGAAAAAGAGAGCATAGAAGATTGTCCCGAGCAGTCGGGAGAAAAAACTTTTGAAGGAATGTTGAAAATGATGCAGAAACTATCTAATAGAGTGATATATTTGGAAAAAAAAAGGAGTCTCATAAAGCATATAGGCCTTACCATGAAAGGATAGAGGACAACAATCAATCTAAGCCTCCTCCACATAGTCCTACATCAATGAATTTAACTGAGGTGGATATGGATAATTTTTGCACCTTTCATTAGTAGCCTCATTCTGAAAAACATTGCCCTCAATGGATCAATTCGATGACATTAGTGATGAATCAGCTATTGGAATCTAAACTAACAGAAGCTAATGATGAGAAGGAAAAGGGAAACAAATCCATAGAAAAACAAGAGGATGATGCTCTGGTTTTATGGGACTGTGTCTCACTTTTTTATACAGAAGATGAAGGTACTCTGAAGCATGAGGAGATATCAGAAACAAATGTGACAACAAGGAGCCAAGGTTTGTTAAATAAAGACAATTCAATAATTCCAAAGATTAAGAAATTTCAAGACAATATGAAGAAAATACAGAAGAACAACACATATGATAAAATACATGAACTTACTATTAGCAGTCAAGATCCAAAACAAGTCAACATGCCTGGTAGGCCTATTGAAGACAAAGCTGATAATGTCAAAGAAAATCTCAAAGCACTTGAGATGGGGTACGAATTGTTAAAAGCACTTGAAGTACCAGAAGAGGAGCTTCCCATTAACAACCAACCTATAGAAGATATTGTTGAAGCAAGTGTGGGAGGTAAGACTAGGTTTAAAACCCCACCATTCCTCCTGAATTTTGAGATTTTAATTCATAAGGTGCACAATTGTTTAATAGACTCAGGGTCAGCAGTCAATGTTATGCCACTTTTAGTCTGTAAAAAGATCAATGGACAACCTAAACCCACTACTTGGCAGGTTACTCAGCTAGACAGAACAAATGTGAAGGTAATTGGGGAAATGGAGGATGTTCTGATTCGATTATCTTGAAATGAAAAGGTATGTCAGTTCATCGATATTGTAGTAACATACATACCTGAGGCATATGGACTTTTTTGAGTCGGGATTGGTCGGCAAAGCTAAATGGATATCTTGCATCAGATTGGTCACATTTGTGGTTGCCTCATAAGGGAAGTCCAAACCAGATAAATATATTAAGAGAGCCCTACATAAAACACAATGTTACTCAATTGGAAGAAAAGAATGAAGCAATGAATTCTATATTGGGAAATTATCTAATTGAGCTAGAACCAGGAAACTACCAAGCAAAATAATCTAGCAGTACACCAGACACCCAGCCCGATCTCCTTCGATTTTCACGGGTTGATGAGATTGATTGTAAAATAGTAGATGTAGTTTTTGATAATGGGTAGGAATTTTTTTTTCAATTTGCAGTCAAGCCTAGCCCCTCAACTTACAAGCTGCCAAATTTACAGGGGTGGGCTGAGAACTGACCAGTTAGTGGTTTAGTTCTCAAACTTTATTTTTCTTGGTTTTTATTTCTTGATTATCTTGCACATAAATAAACTAATTTTGTTGTTTATTTTTGTTTTATTTTATTTCTGTTTGTTTTAGTTAGATTTTGATTGATTTCAATAAAAGAAGCAAACTTTTGGTTGCATGGAGAGCATCAGAATTCCGGTTAACAAAAATCCTTGATTATAAGATTGTGTACTATTGATTTATCTGGAAGAATTTCCTCTAGTTTAGCAGTTTTCCTAAATGGCTATGAACACATTGAAGTCCTACTTAATCCTTGTAAAATAACTCAAAATCAAAAGGTCTGGAATACTATTTCGAGGCTCCATCCATCTCACATTTAAAGATATCTTAGGGGGTGACAACAAAAGACCCATGGAAAGGAAGTAGGGTAAACAATATATTATATATAAATGATCCCATGCCAAGAATTGAAAGCCAAAAGGAAAATAAGAGTTAAGAATCTCCTGAGAAAGCAATATGTATCAAAACTAAGTACTAAATCATATGAGTACAAAATTGCCAAAGTTCTTCTCCGTCCTTGAGCTGAAAATCAATACATCTCTCACATAAAAGGACACTATGGATAGAGGAGCCTGAATAAAAATTCAGAAAGAAAGGCATGCAGGAGGACTCAAAAGAAAGGACAAAAGTCCAAAAGCACAAAAAAGTGCAAAATGGCATGGGAATGAGGAACAAATGAATATTTCTATTTACCATATGTTACAATCCTGTGGTGTCCAAGCCGGAAGCTTCTCGAAGACAGAGGTAAAAATGAAACTCATATTCCTGGCTTCGAAAGAGTTATCTTGACTTTGAAATCTTGGTTTCCATTTTCCTAAATTGGACTATCATCAATGATTAAAAGTATATATATTTGCCATTTGGGAAACCCAGACATCTAGAAGAATTCAACATGTTGGTTTTATTGTCAAACAGTCTGTTACTTAAGGAAGAAATTGTCCAGAGATATGGGTTCACCAGGTAGTCGCCAATTGTTGCAGCTACAACTTTTTCCCAAATTTTTTAAAATTTTAGACCCTCATTTTTGATGTTATCTTGCCTAGGATTGTTTTGATTGCTGAACTTTGTTTTTCCCTCTGTGACAAATTTGGGTTACTTGAAGTTGAATGGAGGTTAGTTGTTTTCATGATTTTCGGAAAACTGCCTTTTGTTTGCCAATGTTTTGACTAGGGAATTTAAAGTTTTGATTTGAAAAATAACGTCCTTTTGATCTAGATGTTTTCCTTTATCGCTATCAGAAGTTAGTTGAAGTTTGAGTCGGAACTCTACTTCTCTGTGCCGCTGCTGTTTCAGAGGTTAAACGAACTTTTTAATGCTACCCAGCTGAAGGTCTTTGAGCACTTAACGCTATGTGTTATGTTTGTTTATCACTGCCGGAAGTCTATTGATGTGTGAATCGGGGCATTAGTTCTCTACGCAACCACTGTTGCAGAGGGTAAATAGAGAACGTGCCGATGGATAACTCTAATTTTTGTCGATGCTTTTGTTTTGTTGATCAAACTTTTACTTCGTGATGTTTTTTGTTTTCTCCATTGGAACGGTGTTGATAATTGATCGGAGTACTAATATTTTGTGTTGCCGACACGACGACAACATTGAGCCTTTGGTTGTGGAACCCATTGTCTCTCCACTTTCGCCGTTGCGGTTTTCTAGTAAACTATCTCGCCGATGTTTAGTGGTTATGAGCTCTGACCTTTAGCTTCTAGAGTTTCTGATCGCTGATGTTTTCTATTGCTTGCGGGAGCTGTAGGCTGATTGTTTCCCGCCATTGCGGTTGTGTAGTATGCTATATTTTTGATATTTAGTTGGTTTATCTACCGATTCTTTCCTAGCTAGTTCCCCATTGTCGACCGCCGCTGTTTTCTGTTGACTGTAGAACTTTTAGTCCATCTCTCTCCAGCCGTGGTAGTTGCGTAATGAAATTTTCTGCCGATGCATTATGGGTAGTGGTTCTGATCTCCGACGCCTGTACGACAGTTTTTTGTGTTTTATTTTGCCACGAAAGCCGTAGTCTTTATGGTTTCCATCATTGCGACGGCTTAGTGAACTGATCATCCGATGCTATAATGCTTCCGCCCGCCGATGAGGAGTTTGTCAACCCGATGCTTAGTTTTTCCCATCGGTAAGGATTTCTTGCCATTTTTGTGAGCTTTTACCATATTTCTTGGGCGATAGAGGTTTTCTGTTTTTGATTAAGTTAGGGTTTCGTGATGAAAAAAAGGTACGACCTTCACATTTGATGCTTAGTTTTATTGATAGTATGGTTTACGTTTTATTGAAAGTTAGATGATCTTGAATGCAGTCTGGATTGATGATGAGTTTTTGTTTTAATTATAGATAGACCTAGAGGATTTTTTAGACCCCATTTGATGATTGCTGCTTCAAAGAAGACATATACAAAAGACAAAGTAGAATCGATAGCAGCAAAGGCCTAGGCTTGGAAAAGGTTCATCAGTTACCGAGCTGGTCCCTTTTTATGAAGTACTCATAAGTCTCAATCTGAAATGTAACGTATTGTATGAATCATGAGCACTCACAAAAGGACAAAGATTGTGCGATTAAACAGTTTGGGGAGCCCAAGGGTCACCTAGGGGGGGGGCAACCCAAAGTTTTTGCTACTTTGTATAAATTTAGGAGAGTTAGAGGGAATAAGGGGAATTTTTCGCAGATAGATTTGTGAGAGTATGATGTAAGAAGAACTATTTCCTTTTGCATAAAGAAATTACAAGTTTCCTGTTGGAGAAAGCTTTGTGGAAGGTTTAAAATGCTGTGCTATGGATTTGTTGAATGTGAACTATTTCGTTTTCAACTGTTATCCATTAACTGTGAGATCGTTCTAACTCTTTGAACCTATGTTCTTGTTATGAATGCGCTCTAGTTTATTCTATGAAATTTCCACTATGGGTAATGAATGTTGTTCATAAAGAATTAGCTATCTGGTTGTTCATATATCTATAATGTTCATGTGTTTTGAAATAAGTAACAGCTATCTGTGATTTTTCTTAATGCATGCACAAAATACCTTACTCATTGATGAATAATAATCTTGCCCCCTAGGGATAGGTTAGATAGTTAGTTTTAGTTTTTTCTTGCTGTGTGTGGTTTAGATGCAAGAGAGTTAAGACGAGAGGTATGAACTTGCGCATCACATTGTGACCGCTCCTCGTATTCTCTATCAATCTGCATTTTTAGATAGGCACTTGCATCTCATACTTAAATACAAAAACTAAAAACATACACGGTGAACCGGGCCGTAACCGGTAAAACCATTTATTTTTGTTACTTGACCTATGGTAGTCGGACTGTAAACTAGATGGATTCCCCATACCAAACAGTAACGGGCTAGTTGGGAACATTTACTGGGGAGAATCCCTAACTGTTGTTACCTGTGATTTTCCAGGCCTCAACACAAACTAAATTCACTCTCCAAATTTAATCCAAGCAAATTACACTAACCATAATTTGAATACCACAAACATTATATTTGAGTATAGCTTCCCTTTCACAGTTGAATTATTCTTCTCATGGATCAATCCTTGGCAACATAGATGAAACAAACAATTTCCTCCCAAATTTACCCAGGGAGATCTTCTCCCCATGGAACCTTCGTGTTGTAAGAGCTCACAAACAATACCTCGATGCAACAATAGAGAGGTAACATGCAAGTTAAGGAAGATCATTCCCTCTTCCTTCCAATACCGCTTAGATCTAACCTATCAAGCAAAGCTAACTTAGATATTCTGTTCATAAATCCTAGAGCCATTTCAACAACATTTGGATACTATCCAAGTCACCCCCCAAAAAAACCATGGGTTTGTTCTGTATTTAAATCCTGTTAATGGAGTGACACATCACCCCTCTCATGCAAAAATCCTTTATTTTTTTATTTCAATAATCCATATTATTCACCACCCTCCCCCTGAAGTGGAAATCCCATAATTTTCTTTGATTTTTAAACTACTTAAATTCATTAATAATCATCACCCCTATGTGTCCCTTTAAGATAATTTGTTATTATTTAATTTTCATAAATACATAATCTGCCTTATTCATTAAAATAATATTTATTCTAGTATCTATTCCAAAGTGGGTAATATGTAATTAAATTAATTCAAGGGTTAATCTAGGTTAGTTCACCTATTTGATTCCACACCCATATTGCGCTCCCTCTAGACTTATTAGGACTCCACGCCCTTTCCTATACCTAGGATTCCATGCCCTAGTAGATTCAAGACTTCATGCCATGATCTATTCCATTGATCCAAGACTCCATTCCTTGATCTTCCATGGATTCAGGACTCCACACCCTAACATCCATGGATTCTCATCTATTCTGCATCAAAACACCTCATTTCCCTTAAGGCACATGTTGCTAGTTCATACCCATATGATGGTCCATTGGAAAGGTCTGTTATCAACCAAAATGACACTTCTCCATCCGAGTGCTGACATCCATTATGTTGGTACACAAAAGGAAAATTAGGATTGAAGTGGCCAAAACACTATAGATGTGCATGACCATTGAGGCATGATCTCCAGACCAGCCTGATATATTTTTATTCCGAGTTTTGCATTGCACACATGACTATGTGCATTGCAACTCATGTGTCATACGTGACTATGTGCATTGCAACCTGCGTGTACATTGCATACGTGAGTTTCCTTTGAGCAACAAGCGTGTCATATGCACCTTGCCTATATAAACACTCGCGCGTACCTTAATTTGACATTAAGAAATTTAAATCATGATTAGATGAGATTAGTTGGGCCTTAATCCATAACTATTCCAACTGTCTCAACCATCCTAACCTTCAAAACCACTCTATTTCCCAATGTATAAATAGAGGCCTTGGGATGGGGCTAATCAATCAATTCTAGGAGAGAAAATTTATGCTAGTGGTATACCTTCAGAGTCTTGGAGCAGCAGAACTCAGAATCCTCGGTTGCAGAGGAGTCCTTGTGTCAGAAGTTGGGTTGTATTCTCACCTATTCACTGTTTGTTAATAAAGAGAATTCTTCTTCCATTCTTTGTATTGTGCTTTTCTCATGTATATTGGTTAATGAATAATGTCATTTATATTATTAATATGCGTTTCATCTAACCTCTGATATATACATGTATGAGACATTGCTTAAAGAATTGGCTCTTTGCATGTGAAGAGAAGCAGCCCTAGAAGCTTTGGGGAAGGTTGAAGTGAGAGAAGATCAGGCTTGGATCAACCATCATAACCCGGGTAAGCCAAATTGTATTCCTATTCTCATTTAATTTTCTGTAAAAGCTGATTTTCAGCAAGACTAATAGCAAGTTGGTAACTCCAGACCCTAGGTTACAAGGGTGTATTGTCCTGTACAACATAACTGTTGACTCTGCTGGGGAGTCCATCCTGCTGTGGGTTCATCCTGTAGGTTCCCTTTACTAGTCTTTGTTCTGATTCTGATTTTGAGTGTGGTCCTTTTTATCTTGCTTTTGATTTACAGTGTAGTGTGCCCAAAAGTATCTGCTAGTAATTTTTCTTTGAATTTTTTTTGGAAGTACACGCGGGTTGCTTTTGCACACAGTCGCGTGTATGATTTTGTATACGCGGGTTGCTCTATAAGATAGTCGTGTGTCGTACATGGGTTTCCTACATACACAGTCGAGTGTTTCCTGTGGTAGCCTAAAAGTTGGGTAGGGTTTGCTTGTCCCTGTCTCTTTGGCTTTTAGTTGTTTGGAAGTCTTCTGTTTTTGGCATGACTCTGTTGTTGATGTATATGTAACTTCGGAATGTATTTCACTTGTATTTCTTATATATTGTAACTCGATGTTTATTTCAGGATGTACTTGAGTTATGTCATGCCCCGATGTTCCTATCGGGAAGGTCTATCATGTAAACAAGTCATGTCAAGTCATTGTGGGTAACCCTCCTATTGTCTAAGGGTTAAAGTCCCTGCAGTTCCAGGGCACTAGGGTTATTAGACTCTCCTAGTGAGATCGGCCCTAGTAGGGTTTTTGTCATGTCGAGATTAGTGTAAATAGAGAGTTGGACTCTCTATTTATCACACAACTCATACACACTCAAGTGTAGCGCATAGTTGAGGAAGGATAAGACACTGGGGCTAGACAAGAAGAAGGTTACTGCTATCGGGAGATCATTTATTGTTTTGGGTTCTACTTTTGGTGCTGATTCTATCTCTGAGGAATTTGCGAGGTTTTCACCATTTATGGTTTCCCCGAGGATAAACACTGTGTTCATATTCTCTTGTGCTTGATTGTTGTGCTTGTTATTCTCTCAGTAAAGATCCTAATATAATGCTAGCTTAATGATGAAATTCTAACATGGTATCAGAGCTAACCTGAGAAGAAGACACTGTGCAGCTATGGGAACTAGGGATTCCTAGTTTGTGGATCTTCCTCCACATATTTTCAGCAAAAGTAAGGTGGAATAACTCTCCTCCTTAGGGCGCATCTTTCCGTCGAAGCAGAATCCAATTATGAGGTTTTTCAGTTTTGGACCCAACACTACTGCCGGGAATTAGGGCTTTTCACAGAAGAGGAATTTTTTAGTGAGCCTAATCCTGGATTGATCTCCTCCCCAAAATCAAAGTTAGGGATAAATTTCAAGGCATTTGGGTGGATAGAACTCCAGAAAAGAAAAACCCTAATTTGCTACTGAACCAGCACTGCAGGATTTCAGATCCAAATCTAGATCCAACATCTTAACCTGATAAGATATAAATATTTTGTATTTCCATTTGAGGTTCTCAGTTTAAGATGTCTCATCATACCAAGCTTGATGAAAAGCTTGAGGGAGTTGATAACTTCTGAGCCTAGAAGTATAGGATCTCCCCGGTCCTGGAAGAAAATGAGTTGGACTCCTATATTAATGAGGAGGTTCCAGTTCCAGAGGGAGATGAGGATAAGGCCTTGCATAAGAAGAAGTTGGTTATGGAAAAGAGAATCATTGCTGATTCTATCAAGGATTATCTCATACCACAAGTGTCTTCCCTCAAGACACCTAAATCTATGTTTGATGCCCTAACCAAATTGTTTTAAGGGAAGAACATAAACATGAAGATGACTCTGAGAAACTAATTGAAGAATGTGAAGATTCAGAATGCTGAGACTATTCAGTCTTACTTTACAATGGTTTCTCATATCAAGGAGCTTCTGGAAGCAGTAGATGAAGAAGTGGAAAATGCAGATATTGTGATGACCACCTTGAATGGTCTCCCTAGATCATGGGACTCTTTCATTCAAGGAATCTGTGCTAGAAAGAAGTTAGTCAAGTTAAATAGACTGTGGGAAGAATGCTCTCAAGAAGAAGCTTGAATATCAACTCGAGAAGAGAAGATGGGAAGTGAAGATCAAGCTCTCACAGTTCACTCCAAAAAAAACAGAAGGAGCCATTATCACTCCAAAGGTAAGATCTCACACTCAAGAAAAGATCTGAATACTATTAGATGTTACACATGTGATGAGAAAGGTCACATATCCAGATTCTCCCCTAACAAAAGAAACCTAAAGAAGAAGGGAAACAAGAGAAGACATCATGCCCATGCCATAGAGGATGATGAACCTTCCACAAAGAGAATTAGACAATAAAGTGATGATTCTTCAAGTGAGGAAGAATATGTACTGATCTCCGCTCTCATGGGAACTCTTTCACATGGAAGCAATGATTGGCTCATAGACATTGGTGCTTCCAAGCACATGATGGGATTCAAAGAATCATTTGTGAAGCTATCTGAACATGAGTCACCTCATAAGGTGAAACTTGGGGATGACTACGAATATCCAATAAAAGGTAGTGGTCAATCCTCCTATAAAATAGACTCGGGAAAGTCTTTGAAGATGAAGAATGTATTATTTGTTCCAGGACTAAAGAAGAACCTTCTCTCCATATCTGAATTGGATGCAAAAGGAATGAGGGTTGCTTTTGTAGATGGCCAAGTTCTTATGTTTCCAAAGGCAGAAGCAGCCAGAACAATAGTGTATGTACAGAACCGTACTCCACACAGAGTACTCGAGAACAAGACTCCTGAAGAAGTATTCTTCAACAAGAAACCAGAAGTCAACCATCTCAAAATATTCGGCTGTCCTGCGTACATACACATTCCAAAAGATAAGAGAACAAAATTAGATCCTTCAGGAAAGAAGGGTATATTTGTGGGATACTCTGAAAGCTCGAAGGCTTACATAATATACTTCCCAGGGTTCAAGAATATTGGCATCAACAAGGATGTAACATTTGACGAAGATTCAGTCTACATCAAATCCAAAAAGAAACTTGCAGAAGAACTTGAAGAAGCAGAAGCTCCCAGAATTCATGATACAATCATGAACGAAGAAACTCAAGAAGAAGATCGAGAATTTAAAGAACCAAAAAGACCTGTAGATCCACCACAGGAGAATAATCCTCATAAGAGGAAACCTGCTTGGGTACGAGAGATTATCCAAGGTGCAGAAATATATGGGGTTCTAGAAGAGAATCTCAGAGAAAGAAAGAGAACCAGATCCTGTTCCAGCTATGTAGCTTTTCTATGTGACTTTATTGATAAAGAACCTTCCGAGTATGAAGAAGCGGTAGAACGGAAATAATGGAAGGATGCAATGATCGAAGAGTATCAATCGCTCATGAAGAATGATGTTCGGGATGTTGTCCCAAGACCAGAAGGGAAGTCAGTTGTAACTTCCAAGTGGATCTACAAGATCAAGCATGCTACAGATGGTAGCATTGAAAAGTATAAGGAAAGATTTGTGGCTCGGGGGTTCTCTCAGAAAGAAGGAATAGAATATGAAGAAACCTTTGCACCTGTAGCTAGAAACACTTCCATAAGATCGGTACTTTCTAGGAAAGATTTGTGGCTCGGGGTTTCTCTCAGAAAGAAGGAATAGAATATGAAGAAACCTTTGCACCTGTAGCTAGAAACACTTCCATAAGATCGGTACTTTCTCTGGCTGCAGTGATGAAATGGAAGATACACCAAATGGATGTCAAGATTGCCTTCTTGAATGGTGTAGTAGAAGAGGAAGTGTATGTGGAGCAGCCACTGGGTTTTGAGACACATGACAGGGAGTCTCATGTGTGTAGATTGAAGAAAGCCCTGTATGGTTTGAAACAGGCACCCAGGACATGGTACGACAGAATTGACAGCTTTCTATCCAGTTTGGGCTTTACCAAGAGTAAAGAATATTCCAACCTTTACTACAAGGTGGAAGATGGAAACCCAGTGATGCTTCTACTATATGTCACATGATCTCTTTGTGACAAGTATGGATGGGTTGATTGCCGATACGAAGAGAAAGCTTGCTGCTGAGTTCGAGATGAAGGACTTGGGAATGATGCATTATTTCCTAGGTATGGAGGTGTGCCAGACTACAGATGAAATCTTCCTTAGACAAGGGAAGTATGCAATAGAGATCCTGAAGAGATTTGGGATGATGGACTGCAAGACATTAACGATACCTATGGCATCAAACTTGAAGCTATTGAGTGATGCTTCATCAGAGACAGTTGATGCCACGATGTATCATTAGATGATTGGGTCCTTGATGTACTTGATGAACACGAGACCAGATATCTGCTTTGCTGTGAACACCTTGAGCCAATACTTGACAGATCCGAGACATGTTCACTTGAATGCTGCAAAGCATATTCTGAGGTACCTGAAGGGTACGGTTGATTATGGGCCCAAGTATAAGGCTGATCAGAAGATTAACCTAGAGGGTTATGTTGATTCAGATTGGGCAGGCAGTGCCATCAATAGGAAGAGCACTTCATGGTGTTGCTTTAGTATGGGATCAGGTGTGATCTCGTGGTTTACTAGGAAGCAATCCTGTGTGGCACTGAGTACAGCTGAAGCAGAGTATGTTGCAGCCTGTATAGATAGTTGTGAGGCAGTATGGCTGAGGAAGCTATTGTCTGATTTATTTGATCTCCAGTTAGATACTACTTGTATATACTGTGACAACCAGAGTTGTGTAAAGTTGTCAGAGAATCCAGTATTCCATGACAAGTCGAAGCATATCGAGATCAAGTATCACTATATCATGGATATGGTGCAGAGAGGAGCAGTGAAGCTCCAGTATGTTGCGATGGATGAATATATAGCTGATGTGTTGGCTAAGCCATTGGCTAGGGTGAAGTTTGAGTACTTCAGGGAGAAGCATGGTGTTCTCCAGATCGAGATTCCTCCCAAGAGGAAGTGATGTGTTCGTGCTGAGCCTTTCTGACATGGTGAAAGGATTGGTTCCTTCCATGGTCAGATATAAGTGCTGTGCCCTTCCTACATGGTGAGAGGATTGGTTCCTTCCATGGTTGGATGTAAGAGTTGTGACATTGTGAGAGGATTGGTTCCTTCCATTGTCAGGTATATGTGTGAATGCCACATCCAGCATGAAAAAGGGCTGGCTCTGTGAAGACACATATAGTATGAAAAAGGACTAGCTCTATGTAGATGCCACATCCATCATGAAAAGGGTTGGATTTGTGAAGACACATCTAGTATGAAAAAGGACTAGCTCTGTGTAGATGCCACATCCAACATGAAAAAGGGTTGGCTTTGTGAAGACACATCTAGTATGAAAAAGGACTAGCTCTGTGTAGATGCCACATCCATCATGAAAAAGGGATGGCTCTGTGAAGACTCATCTAGTATGAAAAAGGACTAGCTTTGAGTAGATGTCACATCTGGTATGAAAAAGGACCAGCTCTATGATGCCTCATCTGGTATGAAAAAGGAACAGCTCTGTGATGCCTCATCTAGTTTGAAAAAGGACTAGCTCTGTGAAGACTTATCTAGTATGAAAAAGGACTAGCTCTGAGTAGCTGCCACATCTGGTATGAAAAAGGACCAGCTCTGTGATGCCTCAACTGGTATGAAAAAGGACCAGCTCTGTGGTGCCTCATCTAGTATGAAAAAGGACTAGCTCTGTGAAGACTCATCTAGTATGAAAAAGGACTAGCTCTGAGTAGCTGCCACATCTGGTATGAAAAAGAACCAGCTCTGTGATTCCTCATCTGGTATGAAAAAGGACCAGCTCTGTGATGCCACATATAGTATGAAAAAGGACTAGGTCTGTGATGATACATCTAGTATGAAAAAGGACTGACTCTGTAGAGGTTCCTATGATGAGAAGAATCAAAAGATAACACCTGTGATGATGACCTAGTGATGATCCAGATCGAGTGATGATCCAGATCTAGTGATGATGATCCAACAGTGATGATCAAGATCGAGTAATGATCCAGATCCAGTGATGATGCCCAGTGATGATCCATATCGAGTGATGATCCAGATCCAGTGATGATGTCTAGTGATGATCCAGATCGAGTGATGATCTAGATCGGATGATTAATATGACTTGAAAATGAAGATGACGAGGACTCGAGGATGATCCAGAAGATACAGAGAAGAAGACTTGTGCTGGAAATTGTGTCGAAATAATACCTTCCTAGTTAAGAGGGAGTGTTGATGTATATGTAAATTCAGAATGTATTTCACTTGTATTTCTTATATATTGTAAGCCGATGTTTATTCCAGGATGTACTTGAGTTATGTTGTGCCCCAATGTTCCTATCGGGAAGGTCTATCATGTAAATAAGTCATGTCAAGTCATTGTGGGTAACCCTCCTATTGTATAAGGGTTAAAGTCCCCGCAGTTCCGGGGCACTAGAGTTATTAGACTCTCCTAGTGAGGTCAGCCCTAGTAGGGTTTTTGTCATGTCGAGATTAGTATAAATAGAGAGCTGGACTCTCTATTTATCACACAACTCATACACACTCAAGTGTAGCGCATAGTTGAGGAAGGAGAAGACACTGGGGCTAGACAAGAAGAAGGTTACTGCTGTCAGGAGATCACTTACTGTTTTGGGTTCTACTTTTGGTGCTGATTCTATCTCTGAGGAAGTTGCAGGGTTTTCACCATTTATGGTTTCCCCAAGGATAAACACTGTGTTCATTGTCTCTTGTGCTTGATTGCTGTGCTTATTATTCTCTCAGTAAAGATCCTAATATAATGCTAGCTTAATGATGAAATTCTAACATCTGTGAGTCTGAAGTTTTGTGCATCACATTGTTTGCTTGTTTTTCAAGCCTTTCAGCCTTTTGTTTGAATTTATTTCATCTTGTGAAATGAAGTTGGTCCTCCTAATTGGTTTATAAGTTTAAGTGCTTGTGTCTAGGTCAGTGATCAGGGATTTAGATGCTTTATACTCTGTACTACATTTTGTGGTGTCAGTTTGTCACTTGTTCTTTTGTGAATCTAGTGGACTCTTTGGGTTCAATAGTTTCTCCAAGTCAGGTTTTTTTTCGATTCTTCTTCCTAATTGGTTGAAGTAGGTCATTTTGGGTCCTTTATGCCTCATTTCACTTTTTATATGCTTTGATTATTCGAACTTGCTCAAAACTTGCATTTAGTTGCATTCTAGTTTTTGAATATTTTGAAAAAAAGTGAAGAAAAACATTTTATACTTTTGCATTTAGTTGCATTTAGTTGTTTCTTTTCAGTATTTTTCAAATAAAATTCAAAAAATTATAAAAATAAGTCTTAGTTTCTCGAATTTAGTTTTAATTTCATTAGCTTATATTTGCAAAAAGAAAAGAAATTTGGTTTAAGTAGTTGCAATTTACTTTGAAATTTGCTTTATACATCATTTTTCTTTTTCTTATCGAGTCTATAACACCACAGTGTTTCACACCATTTACCTTTGACTAAAAACAACCTTCTAAAATGAACGATATAATTTAAAAATTATTGGTAACTTTTATTTTATAGGCTCCTACACCAACCAGCTTAGGCTAGACTTGTGGATTAGGGAGTTTCAACTCTCCATAAGTGTTTAAATTCAGACGTAGTTGGCCAATCAATAGGTAAATCCTCTTCTATGTTGATTGTATCTAGGAATCTTCTCTCAAAGGAGAGTTAAGAACGAGGCCGCATGGAGGCTTGGACTTGTTGATGTATTTGTAACTTCGAAATGTATTCACTTGTATATCTTATGCCTTGTACCCCGATGTTTATTTCGGGAAGTGTCTGTAATGAATTTGAGTCATGTCATGCCCCGATGTTCCTATCGGGAGGTTCTATAATGTAAACAAGTAATGTCAAGTCTTTGAGGGTAACCCTCCTATTGTTTAAGGGTTAAAGTCCCCGCAATTCCAGGGCACTAGGGTTATTAGACTCTCCTAGAGAATTCATCCCTAGTGAGTCATTGTCAAGTTAGGAATTAGTATAAATAGAGAGTGAGCCTATAATTTATCACACACTCACTCACACTCAGTTGTAGCGCATAGATGAGGAAGAAGAAGTTGCTGGGGCTAGAAAGAAAGAGGCTACTGCTGTCGGGATATCATCTTACTATTTTTGGGGCTTTGCTATTGGTGATGATTCTATCTCTGAGGAAGTTGCAGGGTTTTCTCCTTTATGGTTTCCCTAAGGAAAATCTTTGTGTTCATTGTCTTATGTGTTTGAATGCTGTGCTTGTTATTCTCTCAGTTAAGATCCTAAGTTAATGCTAGATTAAATGATAAAAATATAACATGGTATCAGAGCTAACTTGAGAAGAAGACATTGTGCAGCTGCGAAAAATAGAGCTTCCTACTTTTTGGATCTCTCTCCATAGTTTTTTAGCAAAAGAAGGTTGGGCTGACTCTCCTCCCTAGGGCGCATCTTTTTGTTGAAGCATAATCTGATTCTGAGCATTTTCAGTTTTTGACCCGACACTACTGTTGGAAACGAGGGCTTTCCATAGAAGTGGAAATTTTGAGTGATCCCAGGGATGGATTGATATCCTCCTCAAAATAGAAGTTTAGAGATCAAGATCAAAGCTCTTGGTTGGATAGAACTTCGGGAAAGTCAAACCCTAATTTGCTCCTGAACCACCACTGTAGAAATTCAGCTCCAGATCTGACATCTTAACCTGGTAAGATCTAAATGTTTTGTATTTCCATTTGAGGTTCTCAGTTAAGATGTCTCATCATACCGAGCTTGATGAAAAGCTTGAGGGGGATGATAACTTCCGAGCTTGGAATTATAGTATCTCCATGGTCCTGGAAGAAAATGAGTTGGACTCCTACATCAATGAGGAGGTTCCAGTTCTAGAGGGAGATGAGGCTAAGGCCTTACATAATAAGAAGTTGGTTATGGTTAAGAGGATTATTGCTGATTCAATCAAGGATCACCTCATACCACAGGTGTCCTCCCTAAAGACACCTAAAGCTATGTTTGATTCCCTAACCAAACTGTTTGAAGGAAAGAACATAAACCAGAAGATGACCTTGAGGAACCAATTGAAGAATGTGAAGATCCAGATTGCAGAGACCATACAGTCATACTTCACAAGGGTCTCCCAGATCAAAGAACAAATTGAAGCAGTAGATGAAGAAGTGGAGAATGTAGAGATTGTAATGACCACCTTGAATGGTCTCCCTAGGACATGGGACTCTTTAATTCAAGGGATCTATGCTAGAAAGAAGTTAGTCAAGTTCAACAGACTATGGGAAGAATGCTCTCAAGAAGAAGCTCGAGAAGAAAAGATGGGAAGTGAAGATCAAGCTCTCACAGTACAATCCAAGAAAACAAGATCTAGCCACCACAGAGGTAAGCACTCTCACCAAAGGAGTAACTTTAGAAATCCCAGAGATATGTATAAGTACATTTGCTATACATGTGATGAAAGAGGACACATTGCTAGAGATTGTCCTAAAAAAAAAGTATCTCTCACAAGAAGAAGGGAAAAAAGAGAAGACATCATGCTCATTCTGCAGAGGATGATGAACCTTCCACAAAGAGAAACACACAAGACATTGATGATTCTTCAAGTGATGAAGAATATGTTCTGATTTCCGCTCTCATGGGAACTATCACACATGGTAGCAATGATTGGATTATAGACAGTGGTGCTTCCAAACATATGACATGATTCAAGGAATCCTTTGTGAAACTATTTGAACATGAATCACCTCATAAGGTGAAACTCGAAGATGACTACCAGCATCCAATAAAAGGTAGTGGTGAATCCTCATACAAGCTAGAATTTGGAAAGTCTATCAAGATGAAAGATGTATTGTTTGTACTTGGACTAAAGAAGAACCTCCTCTCCATATCTGCATTGGATGCAAAAGGAATGAGGGTTGCATTTGTAGATGGCCAAGTCCTCATGTGGCCAAAGGGAAAGTCTTTCGATGATGCAGTAGTGATTGGGGAACAAGAAGGAGGACTATACAAATTGAAGGGCCAACCAGAACAAGATTTGGTTCATGACTCAGTAGAACCAAATGAGCTTTGGCATAGAAGGCTTGCACATGTGCATTACAGAGCACTACCACTTGCAAGCAAAGCTGTTGAAGGTCTCCCAAAAATGCAGACAAAACATGAAGGTGTATGCAAAGGATGTGCGAAAGGGAAGAACACAAAGAAGACATTTCCAAGTAGCGAGAGCAAGGAAAAAGGAATATTGGAAATCATCCACTCTGATGTATGCGGTCCAATGTCATCTAGTTCATTAAGCGAGTATGTATACTATGTTTCTTTTATTGATGATTTTTCTAGAAAGACATGGATATACTTTATGAAGAACAAAGATGAAGTATTTAGCAAGTTCAAGGAATTCAAAGCCTTGATCGAGAACCACACAGAAAAGAAGATCAAGACCTTTCGATCAGATAATGGCGGAGAATTCACATCAAATGAATTCAAAGAGATATGCAAAGACTCAAGGATTAAGAGGGGGTTATCCACTCCATATAATCCACAACAGAATGGGATTGCAGAAAGGAAGAATAGAACGATCATGGAAGCAGCGAGGGCCATGCTTCATGATCAAGATCTTCCCATGCATCTATGGGTAGAAGCTTCCAAAACAATGGTATATGTACAGAAGCGTACTCCACACAGAGTAATCGAGAACAAGACACCTGAAGAAGTCTTCTCCGACAAGAAACCAGAAGTAAACCATCTCAGAATATTCAGCTGTCTTGTATACATACACATTCCGAAATAAAAGAGGACGAAGTTAGATCCTTTAGGAAAGAAGGGTGTATTTGTGGGATACTCTGAAAGATCGAAGGCTTACAGAATATACTTCCTAGGATTCAAGAATATTGACATTAGCAGAGATGTAACATTTGACGAAGATTCGGCCTACATCAAATCCAGGAAGAGACCGGTTGAAGAACTTAAAGAAACAGAAGCACCCAGAATTCATGATACAACCATGAACGAAGAAATTCAAGAAGAGGATCGAGAATTAGAAGAACCTCAAGAACCCATGGATCCACCTGTTGCAGCTGCAACATTTTCCCAAAATTCTAAAATTTTGGGACCCCCCTTTTTCTACTTTGAATTAGTCGGTTCTTTCTTGATTACAGCTTATTGATTTTTGGCTTATGGATTTTGAAGCTTTTTTGGTTGCTGTCCATTGATTGGCTTTTTCCTCATTACATGTTCTGAAGATTTCATGCCTTAAAGATTTCCATCTTGAGTTGATTTCATTGTCGTTTTGACCGTCTTTTCAAAACCTTGTCTGATCGGGAGCTAAGTTTTTCGTCTGTCCCGCCGTTGCGGACGGTTTGATGATCTTCCTCCCCGCCGTTGTGGCCCGTTTCCGAGTCTTGGATTTTCGTTTTCGTCCCGATCGTTTCGGGTGGTTTTGGAATCTTCCGACCGTTGCGCGTGATTTTTTGATTCTCCTCAGTTGCAGACGGGTTTTGGTTCTTCATCGGAGGAATGTGAATTCTTCCTCGTCTGACATTGCGGACAGTTTGTTGCTTGTCCCTCCCGACGTTGCGAATCGTTTCCGGAACGGGACTCTCCGTAGCGCTCCGACGTTTTGTTTATCTCCCGACTGGATAGCGGAACGATTGAACACCGCTTACTTCCCCGTTGCGGACTTCATCTTACTCTGAGGGCCCGACGTTGCGGGGGGGTTTGAACTCTTGATCATCTGATCAAGGTGTCCTTCGACACCCGACGACGGTGATTCAAACGTTATATTTGGCCGTTGCGGATCGTTTCCGGAACGGGACTCTCCGTAGCGCTCCGACGTTTTGTTTATCTCCCGGCTGGATAGCGGAACGATTGACCACCGCTTACTTCCCCGTTGCGGACGTCATCTTACTCTGAGGGCCCGACGTTGCGGGGGGGTTTGAACTCTTGATCATCCGATCAAGGTGTCCGCCGACACCCGGCGACGGTGATTCAAACGTTATATTTGGCCGTTGCGGGTGAGTGAAAGCAGGGGGTTGTTCGTCGTTGCAGAGGAAATGGAGTTCTGGCCGCCCGACACAGTTTCAGTTCGCGCCCGATGAAATTTTCTCGCATGTGTGGCAGTTTTTCAATATATACGGGGCAACAAACGGGGTTTTTTTTGTATTATAATTGAGCGCTGTCGCGGTAAGTCGAGCTGTCGATTTTAGGAACGCGTGAGGATCTAGCTTTGGTGTACCAGTGTCCAAGTGGCAGGAGGAGAAGTCTAGCCGGCATCAGCTCACTCGTTTGTTGGATTGCCAGGTAGGTTTTTTGCACCCTAGCATCGTGGTTTTTCAAGGTTTCGATTAAGGGATTTATGTATTGGTTCGAGCATTGCTAGGATTAGATCCCCGTAGTCTGTTTCGCTCGCCCGAGGAATTTTTCGCCTGCAGCTAGGTTAATCATAACCGTTCACTTGGCGATTTGCGCCCGTTTCGTTAGGGTTTCCGGCCGAATATTTTTTTGCGGTTAGAGGGGTGGAGTCTTTGCCTTTTTAGAGCCCGCATTTTATTTTGTCTCTGCCGTTTCAGTCTCGCCTTGAGCGCAGTAAAGGAAGACAAGGTGCAGGCGACCGTCATGCCGCCTGCACCTGGTTTAATAATAATGAGATTCGTCGATGGCTTCGATGGGGTTTCTGACAGGGGTTTGGGTCGTGAATACTTAGCCGGTCATTTTCCCTAATTGGTTTACCCATTTTTTTTTTTTTGAGCCCTAACCTCGGCTCGTGCCGCTCAGTTCGTCATTATAGACTACCTTGAAATCCTAGGGCCGTGCCGCTGTTAGTATTTGCGTTCGGGGGGTAGCATGAGTAGTGGTGCTGGTGGGAGCCCCATGTGCGAAAAGTTGTTGTGGATTCCCACGGTTTATAGTCGCACCGATGTAAATGCCTTGACTGTGAACAGCATAAGCTTTCGCCGTTTTTTTTTTGCGTTATCCTACTAAAACCATGTCTGAATTCGGAGAGCTGTAGTCGCGCCTTGCGTTTGAAAGTGATGCATTTGCATTTCGTATCGTTTGATTGGAAAATGGCGTACTGTAGAATAATGTAATTTTGATGCTAGTCCATTTAATGAATATTTCCATTTTTTGATTTTACACCACATTAAGACCTTGCTCATTGTAGTGCAGTGGCAGACTGAGTTCATTTTGTGCTGATAGTTTTGACAGATAAGGCATGGTGAGATTATGCGTATATGTGTTGTCCTATTTCTTGTTTACATATTAACATAGAATAATAGTATATTGCAAAACATTGCATGACCATTTCAAATCTTTCAGCCTAAAGGGCCTAAGTCTAAACCCCATTATAGCTCTGATACACTTGAGAAAAGATAAAACTGCTGCAAAAGGTGCACAAGCCTGAAATTGCTTAATATCATAATGTTTTACATTACAGGAAGAATCTACAATGTCCAAGAGGCAGAAGAAGAAAGCACCAGTGGTGGAGGAAGTACCGGCACCAGACACAGAAGCAAAAACTGAGTACATCTATGAAGACACCCAATGTGTCTCGGGGGTTGAACCTGAATATAAATGGGGAGACATATACAGGATGATTTCCCGCAGGGAAGTCCCAGACACTAGTCTTGAGGAAGCACCCATTTACACAAACATAGAAAATTTGCCATTATGAAAGTTGCCACCAGGCCCGAGCTGTTTCCATGCCCGGAGGTGATGAGATGGGTTCTACCAAATACCAACCATGATACCATGCTTATGTGTAATGTTGAGGGTCAGGGCTATGTTGCATTTAGCCCCGGATACATGGCCTTAGCTTATCATCTGCCTGAACCTCAGGTCTTCTTGTCCAATGAATGGTTGGACAACCTCAGGATGGATTTAGTAGAAATCATGAAGAGAATGCTTTTACCAAGGAAGCTCTATAGACATAGAGTAACTGAAGAGTATGACACAGCCAGCCTTAGAGCCCCTTACAGATTCATAGCTCTAATGCTGAATAGGATTTTTGGGAGGGCAAATGGCAGGTTATTCAAGTTCGAGTGGATACCTCTGATTTTCTATGTGGCAACAGAAGGAATGGTTTCCAATTGGGAAAGCTTGGTATCGAGTAGTCTCTCCTCTTGTGTAGCTGCAGCAAAGGGGGGAGAAGCCCGGAAAAGATCTGAGTTTTATATGAGCTCGATTCTGATAGATTGCATACTTTGTAACCAGCCTTTCCCAGGCCTCCAGTGTGTATGGGATAGGGACAGACTGCCTATTTACTCAGCCTACAAACCATTATGGGCCCATCTGTACCACAGCCACTACCAAGAAGTATGTGAGCAATTTATTATGCCATTATACAAGCTCATCTTCCGGGGAGGATGTGATTGTATGTCTGAGGATGCCATGCAGGTGATTGAAGAATATGGAGATTATTTCCTAACCGAAAATGGCATGTATATTCGGATGTATGGAGGATCAAAGACACCCCTTCTACTGCCAAAGTACGCCACGGACTATATAGTCCACAAAGAGGCAGTAAGACAAGTGTTTATTGACGGTGTTGGTCACTTCCTGTTTCAGAAAAAGAAGGCTTCCTATCCACCTCTACCATTTAAGCTAGGCAGCTGCAGTTTCGCCAATGTAAAGCAGGCTGTAGAATTTGTAGAAGAACTTGGGAAGTTCCGCTTTGGAGAGATGACTTTCAGAAGAAATGACACTCATAGCAAAGTAGCGGAACACTACAGGAAACATAAAGTATACTTCAAATACAACCATCATTACGATAAAGAAGAATCAGTCTATAGGAACGCCCCAAATATGACAGAGCTCCGCAAAAGGTTTAAGCCAAAGAACCCCACTAAGGGTGGGAAAGGATCTGGACAAGATAAAGCCGAACAGGCCAAGGCTGAAGAAGCAGCCAAAAGGATAAGAGAGGAGGCTCGGAGGCTGGAAGATGAGGCTGCAGAATGGATGCGAAAGGGAGAAGAAGAAAAGAGGAAAGCTGCCCAAGAAGCAGCTGAACGAGCCAATGAAGCAGCCAGAGAAACAAAAGAAGCTGCTAAGCAAGCAGCCGAAGAAGCCCAGAGAAAGCTAGACGGAGAACTGCAAGAACAGGAGGCCGAACAGATAAAGTTGACGCAACAGCAAGCTCCCGAGGCGTCATCAGGGCTGAGTTAGGGAGAGGAAAACCCCGAGATGCAGATCCCTCAAGTACCCACTACCATCGAAGCTGCTACCCCTATGATTCAGCTGGTACCTTTCGTACAGGAAAAAGGGGAAGAAGTCCCGGATTTCAGCACCGTTTATTATGATAGGGCTACTAAAAGGATAATGAGGTGAACAGAAAGAAAGGTAGGGGCAGAAGAAATGGCTAGCAAGATGATATCAGATAAAGCTGTGATGGTAGGGACAGACGTAGATCCGAGGTTCACCATAAGTGACGGGAAGGCAGCCATACATGCTTCGGAAGATAACATAGATCGAATGATGAATGAAATAGAATCTACCAAGAAAACTTCCTCTCAGCTGAAGGACACCCTGAGAAAGGAAAGAGAAGAGAGCAATAAACTCAAAAGAAAATATGATCATGTGCTCAGAGAAATGGAGGCTACAAAGAGTGGAATCTACGCCATCCAAGGAGCAGCACATGCATAGGAAACAACACAAGAAGCCCTGGAAAGAGCACAGCAAGAAGTTCTAGACTTGAAGAATGAAAAAGAACAGATGAGGGCGAAGATAGAAGAGCTAGAAGGGAAACAGACTATTATATACGAGTCCAATACTGCCTGTGTTAAAGAGCTAAAAGAGCAACTAGAAGCAGCTAAACAACAACAGGTTGATCTGCAGCCGATCAAAGAACACATCCAGGACCAGAAAGCTAAGGTGATGCACCTGCAAACTGTTCTAGAAGAAGAAAGATGCCAGATTCTCCAGGTTGATAGCCGATTAGAAGAAATCCTGGAGACTGCTTCTTACTTTGTTGATAGGTCACAAGATATCCTTGAAGTATTGACCACCAGGATGGCAAGGGTAGAGAAAGGTGAAGAAGTCCCAGCAGGACTGTCAGACAAGAATAAACAAACCCTTCAGTGAGATTATGATTTGATGGAGTTCGCTGTCACTACTACAGAGGACTTCAAGAAAACCGTCCAGAAAACAAAAGGACTGTGCACCGAATTTTTCAGGAGAGCCTTAGTCATTTACAACCGGTGTCAAGCAGAAGCTGAGCAAAAGCTACACGAGTTCCCAGATCATGACTCATTTATAGAAATGTTGCAGAATAGACAACAAGAGGAAGAGGCCAAAGTACAATGCATCAAAGCCATTGATGAACGAACCCTGGAGATTGAAATAGGCCATACAACTGTTTGTTTGCAGCTCCTAGAAGAACAGGTGAGACTAAATGCACCCAGGGTTGAGGCCATCAAGAAAAAGGCTGAAAAGTTTGAGATTAATATCCAATTCTTGGAGCCCAACTCTTTTGAAGATATCTCCAGGGAAGCTGCAGCGTGGAAGAAGTTTCTAGAGAGTCAAGCGGGACCCTCTTAGTGAAAAGTCGGTCATTGTATTGTTGTAAAATATTTGCAAAATTTTTGGGAAAAGGGGAAGCATTAGGAAGACCAAGGGTTGGGATGCCCAAAGGTCCCTTTGAGCAGCCCAACCATTTCTTTCATTTTGTATAAAAGTAGGAGAGATAGATAAGGAAAGGGATTTTTCCCAGTAATACTGGAGGACCTATTGTAAGAATAACTACTTTCTCTTGCAATAAATATTTTAGTTTGCCTGTTAGAGAAAGATATGTGAACTTTCCAAATGTTAACAAATGGATGGCGGAAAGATGAACTACTTTGTTTTTCAGCTTGTGTCCACAACTCGTGAGATCGTTCTAACTTCATGACCTATGTCTTGTTGTATGGTTTCTGATTCATTGTGTGGAAAATTCACTCAGAGTAATGCTTGTGGCTCATTTAACAGTTAGCTATCTGATTGTTAGAATATTTTATTGTTCATGTGTTGTAAACATAAATATCAGCTATCTGTAATTTGGTTTATTATACATGGAGATAATGCATTACTCATTAATAATCATTTTCTAGCTCCCCTGGGGGATAGGTAGTTAGGTGTTTAGATAGTTATTTGTTTTACTTCATAGTTGCATATGTGGTTTAGATGTTCGAGAACCTAAGACGAGAGGTAAGAACCTGCGCAGCACATTGTGTCGTTCCTTACATTTTTATCACCCTGCATGGTTAAGATAGGCATGTGCATTGCATACATTAAATCAAAATACAAACTCCGGTGGACCGGGCCGCAATCGGTAAACCCTTGTAGTTACTTTGACCTACGGTAGCCGGACCGTAAACCGGACGGATTCCCTATTCCAAACAGTCAACGGGCTAGTTGGGAACGTTGATTGGGGAGAATCCCTTTCTGTTATCGCCTACGAATTTCCAGGCCTCAACAGTTATTGGCGCTAGAAGGAGGGCCGCCAGTAAAAGGCTGGCCGCGGATTTTGATTTCCCGAGACCATCCTACCAGCATATGTTTAAAGTTTAAATCTAACTCAGGTTTGAAATTTTCGGTTCTGCCCTTGAAACCCTGTTCTCTTCGTGTTACTCGCATACATTCGCTCATGGCTGGTAATCAACCGAACCCTTTGCCAACATGGAGAGCTAGGTCACCTCTGAACTTAACTCCTCCTTTGCATAATCTGCCTCAAGTTTTTGACAAGCTCTTGCCCAAGTTTGACCCTGCGGAAAACCTTGCTGTAGATGATCACCTCCAAAGCTTTTACCTAGCATTAGAAGGGCTAAGGGCTGGAGAGTATGAAGATGTGGTGTGTAGACTTTTTCCTCATACTCTGAAAGGAGCAACAGCATCTTGGTACTTCGGGCTACCTGCCAATTCCATTCCTAATTGGGACACTTTTGAGAGATTTTTCAGGAGTAAATACACAGCTCAGAAGACACATGCCTCATTGATGAAAGGTCTGGGTCTGTTAAGAAAGGGAAAGAATGAAAAAGTACGCTGTTTCACCCAACGATTTTCAACATATTTAAAGAACTTCTCAGAAACCAATAGACCCTCAGACAAAGTCTTAATCGAGTATTATACCTCAGCCTTAGGACCTGAGCTGGCCATGTTTGCCAAGATGAAAGTCAAGAATACTCTGGTAGAAACTCATCAAGAGGCTGAAAGAGTAGAAGCAGAGAGTGAGAGCATAGAGGACTATCATGACTTATTTGAAGAAAAGACCACTGTAAGGACAAGCTCGCTGTCATTTAAATCTACAGAAGATAAAAGGAAAACTTATCATGAAATGATGAAAGCGCTTCAGAAAATGTCCAACCGAATTTTAGATCTGGAGAGGGAGAGGGACATTCAGAAAACCTATAAGCCATATTATCCCCAAAAGGAAGATAACAACCAATGGCAGGTCCCACCTCCTAATTTGGCATCAATCAACATAACAGAAGTAGGTGGGGATGATTTCTGTACCTTTCACCAACTACCCCACTCTGAGAAGAAATGTCCTCAATGGATACATTCAATGACACGGGTGATGAATAAGTTGTTGGACCCCGAGTTGACTAGAGACGGTAGTAAGGAGTTGAGAGAGAAACAGGCCATAGAAAAGACAGAGGACGATACTATGTTCTCATGGAATGGAGTTTCACTGTTTAACCAAGAAGAAAATGCTCTCAAATCTCAACAGGCACTTACAACCAAAAAAAATGAAGACCTGGCCATTAGAAACAATGATAGAATCGCAAAAGTTCAGGACTTGCAAAAGGGAATAAAGGTGCAGGTTGATATGGGGGCTAAAGATGACATATCTAAGGATATTACTGGCAAACAAAAAACAGAGCCGCTCATTAAAGTTGCCAAACAGGTGGAAGATGATGAGGGAAGCAAAGCTGACCAACTGAATGAAGAATTGCCCACAACGAACCAACCTGTGAAGGAAAAGATTGAATTGATTAAGACAAAGAAAACCAACGCCCCACCTTTCCTCATGACTCTTGAAATTCTCAATCATAAGGTGCATAATTGTTTGGTAGATTCTGGATCTTCTATGAATGTCATGCCTCTGGTAGTTTGCAAAAATCTTAAGGGACAGATAAAACCGACTCTTTGGGATGTCACTCAACTTGACAAAACTTGTGTTAAGGTAGTAGGAGAAATGGAGAACGTGATGATTCAATTGTCCACGAATAAAAAAATATGCCATTACATTGACATCATAGTAGCAGATATACCAGATGGTTATGGGATGATCCTGAACCGGGATTGGACATCAAGACTAAATGGATACTTTGCTTCAGATTGGTCTCATATGTGGCTACCCCAGAAAGGCAGCCCAAACTTGATTAAAATTCTAAGAGAGCCCTTTATGAAGCACAATGTCACTAAGCTAGGGGAAGAAAACGAATCTGCTGATTCTGTCTTAGGAAATTATCTTACTGAGCTTAAGCTAGAACACCATTCATCAAAGGCCAGTCTTGTGACGAACACTCAGCCTGAGCTCCTTCAGCTTCCTCAGGCTGAAAGAAATGACTGCAGAATTGTAGATATGGGTTCCATTTCAAAGATCGCGCAGTTGGACCATGGATAGGCAACTCATGTTTAAGTCCAGCCCATTCCTCAACCTTTAGTCTCAGATTTTTGAAGGGGTGGGCCTAAATTTCTGTTTTCTTATGTACATAAATAAATTGCCTTGTTTTCTTGATACTCGATGTTTTTTTTAATGCTTGCTTTCTTTCATTATTTGCTTTACTGATGTTTTCTTATAGTTTGCTAGTTTTTCGTTTATTTTGAATAAGAGGCAAACTTTTGGAGGCAAGGGGAACGCCAGGGTTCTGTATTAACTAAAATTCTGAGCAAAAGACTGGGCTCTAAAAGTATGTCTTCTATTAATTGTATTCCTAACTGAAAATGCATTCATTTGAAGTATCACTTAATCCCTGTAAATACCTCAGCAGTGATAAGGTCTGAAATACTATTTGGGGACCCCATCCACTTCACACTTTAAATACCCCAAGGTAGTCACAGTAAAAGACACATGGAAAGGAAGCAGAGTGAAACAATTTATCATATATAAATGATCCCATGCCATAAATTAAGAAAGGAGCTAAAAGCTCTTAAGAGTCAATATTCCTGAAAGAAGCAAGACATATCAAAGCAAAGCTCGAAAAATATTAAAACATGAAGTACCAAATGGCCACAAGATCCTCTCCGTCCGTGAATTGAAGTATGAAATATATCATTCACACAAAAGGACACTATGGGATAGAGGATCCTGAATTGAAATTCAGTAAGAAAGGCCTGCAGGAGGACTCATATCAAATGAAATAAAGTTCTAAAGGCACAAAAGTGCAAATAGGCATGGGAATGAGGAACAAAAGGGTAATACTGTTCACTATCTGTCACAATCCTGTGGTGTCCAAACTATAACTACCAAAGGGTAGATAAAATAAAACTCATCCTTTTGGCCTCCAGAGAGTTATTCAGACCTAAAACACTACTGAGGTCACCTTTTCCCGAGGAAAGGGACTTCTTATAAGTAACGTGATGCATAATCCGGTTGGTTTGGGAGTGCAGACAGCTAAAGAGTTCAGTTTGATACATACAGTTTCAAACTTAGAAAGAAAGTTAATTCAGAGATCTGGAATTCACCAGGTAGTCGCCAATTGTTACAGCCGCAACATTTTCCCAAAATTCTAAAATTTTGGGACCCCCCTTTTTCTACTTTGAATTAGTCGGTTCTTTCTTGATTACAGCTTATTGATTTTTGGCTTATGGATTTTGAAGCTTTTTTGGTTGCTGTCCATCGATTGGATTTTTCCTCATTACATGTTCTGAAGATTTCGTGCCTTAAAGATTTCCATCTTGAGTTGATTTCATTGTCGTTTTGACCGTCTTTTCAAAACCTTGTCCGATCGGGAGTTAAGTTTTTCGTCTGTCCCGCCGTTGCGGACGGTTTGATGATCTTCCTCCCCGCCGTTGCGGCCCGTTTCCGAGTCTTGGATTTTCGTTTTCGTCCCGATCGTTTCGGGTGGTTTTGGAATCTTCCGACCGTTGCACGTGATTTTTTGATTCTCCTCAGTTGCGGACGGGTTTTGGTTCTTCATCGGAGGAATGTGAATTCTTCCTTGTCCGACATTGTGGACAGTTTGTTGCTTGTCCCTCCCGACGTTGCGGATCGTTTCCGGAACGGGACTCTCCGTAGCGCTCCGACGTTTTGTTTATCTCCCGGCTGGATAGCGGAACGATTGACCACCGCTTACTTCCCCGTTGCGGACGTCATCTTACTCTGAGGGCCCGACGTTGCGGGGGGGTTTGAACTCTTGATCATCCGATCAAGGTGTCTGCCGACACCCGACAACGGTGATTCAAACGTTATATTTGGCCGTTGCGGGTGAGTGAAAGAAGGGGGTTGTCCGCCGTTGCGGAGGAAATGGAGTTCTGGCCGCCCGACACAGTTTCAGTTCACGCCCGATGAAATTTTCTCGCACGTGTGGCAGTTTTTCAATATATACGGGGTGACAAACGGGGTTTTTTTTGTATTATTTTTGAGCGCTGTCGCGGTAAGTCGAGCTGTCGATTTTAGGAACGCGTGAGGATCTAGCTTTGGTGTACCAGTGTCCAAGTGGCAGGAGGAGAAGTCTAGCCGGCATCAGCTCACTCGTTTGTTGGATTGCCAGGTAGGTTTTTTGCACCCTAGCATCGTGGTTTTTCAAGGTTTCGATTAAGGGATTTATGTATTGGTTCGAGCATTGCTAGGATTAGATCCCCGTAGTCTGTTTCGCTCGCCCGAGGAATTTTTTTCCCGCAGCTAGGTTAATCATAACCGTTCACTTGGCGGTTTGCGCCCGTTTCGTTAGGGTTTTCGGCCGAATATTTTTTTGCGGTTAGAGGGGTGGAGTCTTTGCCTTTTTAGAGCCCGCATTTTATTTTGTCTCTGCCGTTTCAGTCTCGCCCTGAGCGCAGTAAAGGAAGACAAGGTGCAGGCGGCCGTCATGCTGCCTGCACCTGGTTTAATAATAATGAGATTCGTCGGTGGTTTCGATGGGGTTTCTGACGGGGGTTTGGGTCGTGAATACTTAGCCGGTCATTTTCCCTAATTGGTTTACCCATTTTTTTTTTTTTGAGCCCTAACCTCGGCCCGCGTCGCTCAGTTTGTCATTACAGGCTACCTTGAAATCCTAGGGCCGTGGCGCTGTTAGTATTTGCGTTCGGGGGGTAGCATGAGTAGTGGTGCTGGTGGGATCCCCCTGTGCGAAAAGTTGTTGTGGATTCCCACGGTTTATAGTCGCACCGATGTAAATGCCTTGACCGCGAACAGCATAAGCTTTCGCCGTTTTTTTTTTGCGTTATCCTACTAAAACCATGTCTGAATTCGAAGAGCTGTAGTCGCGCCTTGCGTTTGAAAGTGATGCATTTGCATTTCGTATCGTTTGATTGGAAAATGGCATACTGTAGAATAATGTAATTTTGATGCTAGGCCATTTAATGAATATTTCCATTTTTTGATTTTACACCACATTAAGACCTTGCTCATTGTAGTGCAGTGGCAGACTGGGTTCATTTTGTGCTGATAGTTTTGACAGATAAGGCATGGCGAGATTATGCGTATATGTGTTGTCCTATTTCTTGTTTACATATTAACATAGAATAATAGTATATTGCAAAACATTGCATGACCATTTCAAATCTTTCAGCCTGAAGGGCCTAAGTCTAAACCCCATTATAGCTCTGATACACTTGAGAAAAGATAAAACTGTTGCAAAAGGTGCACAAGCCTGAAATTGCTTAATATCATAATGTTTTACATTACAGGAAGAATCTACAATGTCCAAGAGGCAGAAGAAGAAAGCACCAGCGGTGGAGGAAGTACCAGCACCAGACACAGAAGCAAAAACTGAGTACATCTATGAAGACACCCAATGTGTCTCGGGGGTTGAACCTGAATATAAATGGGGAGACATATACAGGATGATTTCCCGCAGGGAAGTCCCAGACACTGGTCTTGAGGAAGCACCCATTTACACAAACATAGAAAAATATGCCATTATGAAAGTTGCCACCAGGTCCGAGCTGTTTCCATGCCCGGAGGTGATGAGATGGGTTCTACCAAATACCAACCATGATACCATGCTTATGTGTAATGTTGAGGGTCAGGGCTATGCTGCATTTAGCCCCGGATACGTGGCCTTAGCTTATCATCTGCCTGAACCTCAGGTCTTCTTGTCCAATGAATGGTTGGACAACCTCAGGATGGATTTAGTAGAAATCATGAAGAGAATGCTTTTACCAGGGAAGCTCTATAGACATAGAGTAACTGAAGAGTATGACACAACCAGCCTTAGAGCCCCTTACAGATTCATAGCTCTAATGCTGAATAGGATTTTTGGGAGGGAAAATGGCAGGTTATTCAAGTTCGAGTGGATACCTCTAATTTTCTATGTGGCAACATAAGGAACGGTTTTCAATTGGGCAAGCTTGGTATCGATTAGTCTCTCCTCTTGTGTAGTTGCAGCAAAGGGGGGAGAAGCTCGGAAAAGATCTGAGTTTTATATGAGCTCAATTCTGATAGATTGCATACTCTGTAACCAGCCTTTCCCAGGCCTCCAGTGTGTATGGGATAGGGATAGACTGCCTAGTTACTCAACCTACAAACCATTATGGGCCCATCTGTACCACAACCACTACCAAGAAGTATGTGAGAAATTTATTATGCCATTATACAAGCTCATCTTCCGGGGAGGATGTGATTGTATGTCTGAGGATGCCATGTAGGTGATTGAAGAATATGGAGATTATTTCCTGACCGAAAATGGCATGTATATTCGGATGTATGGAGGATAAAAGACACCCCTTCTACTGCCAAAGTACGCCACGGACTATATAGTCCACAAAGAGGCAGTAAGACAAGTGTTTATTGACGGTGTTGGTCACTTCCCATTTCAGAAAAAGCAGGCTGCCTATCCACCTCTACCATTTAAGCTAGGAGTTTCGCCAATGTAAAGCAGGCTGCAGAATTTGTAGAAGAACTTGGGAAGTTCCGCTTTGGCGAGATGACTTTAAGAAGAAATGACACTCATAGCAAAGTAGTAGAACACTGCAGGAAACATAAAGTATACTTTGAATACAACCATCATTACGATAAAGAAGAATCAGTCTATAGGAACGCCCCAAATATGACAGAGCTCCGCAAAAGGTTCAAGCCAAAGAACCCCACTAAGGGTGGGAAAGGATCTGGACAAGATAAAGCCGAACAGGCCAAGGCTGAAGAAGCAGCCAAAAGGATAAGAGAGGAGGCTCAGAGGCTGGAAGATGAGGCTGCAGAATGGATACGAAAGGGAGAAGAAGAAAAGAGGAAAGCTGCCTAAGAAGCAGCTGAACGAGCCAATGAAGCAGCCAGAGAAACAGAAGAAGCTGCTAAGCAAGCAGCTGAAGAAGCCCAGAGAAAGCTAGACGGAGAACTGCAAGAGCAGGAGGCCGAACAGATAAAGTTGACGCAATAGCAAGCTCCCGAGGCGTCATCAGGGCTGAGTCAGGGAGAGGAAAACCCCGAGATGCAGATCCCTCAAGTACCCACTACCATCGAAGCTGCTACCCCTATGATTCAGCTGGTACCTTTCGTACAGGAAAAAGGGGAAGAAGTCCCGGATTTCAGCACCGTTTATTATGATAGGGCTACTAAAAGGATAATGAGGCGAACAGAAAGAAAGGTAGGGGCAGAAGAAATGGCTAGCAAGATGATATCAGATAAAGCTGTGATGGTAGGGACAGACGTAGATCCAAGGTTCACCATAAGGTCCGGGAAGGCAGCCATACATGCTTCGGAAGATAACATAGATCGAATTATGAATGAAATAGAATCTACCAAGAAAACTTCCTCTCAGCTGAAGGACACCCTGAGAAAGGAAAGAGAAGAGAGCAATAAACTCAAAAGAAAATATGATCATGTGCTCAGATAAATGGAGGCTACAAAGAGTGAAATCTACGCCATCCAGGGAGCAGCACATGCACAGGAAACAACACAAGAATCCCTGGAAAGAGCACAGCAAGAATTTCTAGACTTGAAAAATGAAAAAGAACAGATGAGGGCGAATATAGAAGACCTAGAAGGGCAACATACTATTATATACGAGTCCAATACTACCTGTGTTAAAGAGCTAAAAGAGCAACTAGAAGCAGCTAAACAACAACAGGTTGATCTGCAGCCGATCAAAGAACACATCCAGGCCCAGAAAGCTAAGGTGCTGCACCTGCAAACTTTTCTAGAAGAAGAAAGATGCCAGATTCTCCAGGTTGATAGCCGATTAGAAGAAATCCTGGAGACTGCTTCTTACTTTGTTGATAGGTCACAAGATATCCTTGAAGTATTGACCACGAGGGTGGCAAGGGTAGAGAAAGGTGAAGAAGTCCTAGCAGGACTGTCAGACAAGAATAAACAAACCCTTCAGCGAGATTATGATTTGATGGAGTTCGTTATCACTACTACAGAGGAATTCAAGAAAACCGTCCAGAAAACAAAAGGACTGTGCACCGAATTTTTCAGGAGAGCCTTAGTCATTTACAACCGGTGTCAAGCAGAAGCTGAGCAAAAGCTACACGAGTTCCCAGATCATGACTCATTTATAGAAATGTTGCAGAATAGACAACAAGAGGAAGAGGCCAAAGTACAATGCATCAAAGCCATTGATGAACGAACCCTGGAGATTGAAATAGGCCATACAACTGTTTGTTTGCAGCTCCTAGAAGAACAGGTGAGACTAAATGCACCCAGGGTTGAGGCCATCAAGAAAAAGGCTGAAAAGTTTGAGATTAATATCCAATTCTTGGAGCCCAACTCTTTTGAAGATCTCGCCAGGGAAGCTGCAGCGTGGAAGAAGTTTCTAGAGAGTCAAGCGGGACCCTCTTAGTGAAAAGTCGGTCATTGTATTGTTGTAAAATATTTGCAAAAGTTTTGGGAAAAGGGGAAGCGTTAGGAAGACCAAGGGTTGGGATGCCCAAAGGTCCCTTTGGGAAGCCCAACCATTTCTTGCATTTTGTATAAAAGTAGGAGAGATAGATAAGGAAAGGGCTTTTTCCCAGTAATACTGGAGGACCTATTGTAAGAAGAACTACTTTCTCTTGCAATAAAGATTTTAGTTTGCCTGTTGGAGAAAGATATGTGAACTTTCCAAATGTTAACAAATGGATGGCGGAAAGATGAACTACTTTGTATTTCAGCTTGTGTCCACAACTCGTGAGATCGTTCTAACTTCATGACCTATGTCTTGTTGTATGGTTTCTGATTCATTGTGTGGAAAATTCACTCAGAGTAATGCTTGTGGCTCATTTAACAATTAGCTATCTGATTGTTAGAATATTTTATTGTTCATGTGTTGTAAACATAAATATCAGCTATCTGTAATTTGGTTTATTATACATGGAGATAATGCATTACTCATTAATAATCATTTTCTAGCTCCCCTGGGGGATAGGTAGTTAGGTGTTTAGATATTTATTTGTTTTACTTCATAGTTGCATATGTGGTTTAGATGTTCGAGAACCTAAGACGAGAGGTAAGAACCTGCGTAGCACATTGTGTCGTTCCTTACATTTTTATCACCCTGCATGGTTAAGATAGGCATGTGCATTGCATACATTAAATCAAAATACAAACTCTGGTGGATCGGGCCGCAACCGGTAAACCCTTGTAGTTACTTTGACCTACGGTAGCCGTACCGTAAACCGGACGGATTCCCTATTCCAAACAGTCAACGGGCTAGTTGGGAACGTTGATTGGGGAGAATCCCTTTCTGTTGTCGCCTGCGAATTTCTAGTCCTCAACACCACCTCAGGAGAAGAGTCCTCACAAGAGGAAACCTCCTTGGGTACGTGAAATTATCCAAGGTGCAGAAAGGTATGGAGCTTCAGAAGAAACACACAAAGGAAGAAAGAGAACTAGCTCCTGCTCCAGTTATGTAGCTCTGCTATGTGACATTATTGATAAAGAAACTTCCAACAATGAGGAAGCAACAGAAAGAAAGGAATGGAAGGATGCTATGATCAAAGAGTGTCAATTGATCATGAAGAATGATGTTTGGGATGTTGTCTAAAGACTAGAAGGGAAGCCCATCGTAACTTCCAAATGGATCTACGAGATCAAGCATGCTGAAGATGGAAGCATAGAAAAATGTAAGGCAAGATTCGTGGCTCATGGCTTCTCCCAGAAAGAAGGAATATATTATGAAGAAACTTTTGCACCTATATCCAGATACACTTCCATCAGATCCGTACTTTCTCTGGTTGCAGTGATGAAATGGAAGATACACCAGATGGATGTCAAGATTGCTTTATTGAATGGTGTAGTAGAAGAGGAGGTGTATGTGGAGCAACCACTCGGTTTTGAGACACATGACAGGGAGTCTCATGTGTGTAGATTGAAGAAAGACATGTACAGTTTGAAACAGACACCCAGGACATGGTACGATAGAATTGATGTCTTTCTATCCAGTTTGGGCTTTACCAAGAGTAAAGCAGATTCCAACCTTTACTACAAGGTTGAAGATGGTAACCCAATGATACTCCTACTATATGTAGATGATACGTTTGTAACAGGTATGGATGGGTTGATTGCTGATACGAAGAGGAAGCTTGCTTCTGAGTTTGTAATGAAATACTTGGGTATGATGCACTATTTTATAGGCATGGAGGTGTGGCAGAATACGGACGGAATCTTCCTTGGACAAGGGAAGTATCAAGTAGATATTCTGAAGAGATTCAGGATGATGGATTGCAAGGCCATAACTACACCTATGGCATTGAACCTGAAGCTATTGAGTAATGCTTCATCAGAAGCGGTTGATGCTATGATGTATCATCAGATGATTGGGTCCTTGATGTACTTGACGAACATGAGACCAGATATTTGCTTTGTTGTGAACACCTTGAGCCAGTTCGTGATAGATCTGAGACATGTTCACTTGATTGCTGCAAAGCATATTCTGAGGTACCTGAAGGGTACAATTGATTATGGGCTCAAGTACGAGGAAAATCAAAAGATTAACCTAGAGGGTTATGTTGATTTAGATAGGGCAGGCAGGGCCATCGATAGGAAGAGCACTTAAGGATGCTGCTTCAGTATGGGATCAGGTATGATCTCTTGGTTTAGCAAGAAGTAGTCCTGTGTGGCACTGAGTATAGCTCAAGCAAAATATGTCACAACTTGTTCAACTAGTTGCGAGGCAGTGTGGTTGAGAAATCTACTGTCTGATTTATTTGATCTCCAGTTGAATGCTACCTGTATATATTGCGACAACCAGAGTTGTGTGAAGTTTTCAGAGAACTCAGTGTTCCATGACAAGTCAAAGCATATCAAGATCAAGTATCACTATATCAGGGATATGGTGCAGAGAGGAGTAGTGAAGCTATAGTATGTTGCGATGGAAGAACAGATAACTGATGTGTTAATGAAGCTAGTGGCTAGAGTGAAGTTTGAGTACTTCAGGGAGAAGCTTGGTGTTCTCTAGATCGAGGTTCCATCCAAAGGGAAATGATGAGACCTAGAGCCATTCTGACATGGTGAGAGGATTAGGTTCCTTCCATGGTCAGATGTAAGGGTTGAGCCATTCTGTCATGGTGAGAGGATTAGGTTCCTTCCATGGTCAGATGTAAGGGTTGAGCCATTCTGTCATGGTGAGAGGATTTGGTTCCTTCCATGTCAGATGTGAGTGCTGAGCAATTCTAATGTGACTGTAGGATTGGTTCTTACATGATCATATATAAGTGTTGAATGGCATTATTGGAATGGAGGCACCTGGTCAGTTACTAGGAATACTCATCTTGGTCTTGAGTTTCCATTCTCTGGGAGAATGGAGGCACCTGTTCAGTTACCAGGAATCCTCAGTCTGGGACTTAGAGCCCTTTTGATGCGGTGTTTTCAAACATGGTCAGATGTAAGTGCAGATCCCTTTCGATGCGGTGTTTTCGAACATGATCGGATGTAAGTGTAGAGCCCTTTTGATGCGGTGTTTTCGAACATGGTCGGATGTAAGTGTAGAGCCCTTCCGATATGGTGTTTTAGAACATGGTCGAATGTAAGTGCATAGCCCTTCCAATGCGGTGTTTTGGAACATGGTCGGATGTAAGTGCAGAGCCCTTCAGATGCAGTGTGTTCACGCATGGTCAGATATAGGTGCTGAGCCATTCTGGCGCAATGTGTTTACACATGGTCAGATGTGAGTGCTGGGCCTTTCTAACAAGATGAGGTCATATGTGAGTGTTGGGCATGCCTTTCTGACAAGATGAGGTCAGATGTAAGAGATGGGCGGGCCATTCTGACTTAGGGTCAGATATAAGTGCTAAATACCTACATGAAGGGTAGGCCTATAACCAACATGAAAAAGGTCTGGCTTTGTAGAACTTCCTGTGACGAGAAGAATTGAGAGATAGCACCGATGATGATGATCCAGACTTGATGATGATCCAGATCAAGTGATGATCCAGATGTGATGATGATCCAGACTTGATGATGATTCAGATCAAGTGATGATCCAGATTTGATGATGATATAGTGATGATGATCCAACAGTGTTGATCAAACAGTCGTGATGATCAAGATCCCGTGATGAAGAAGACTTGAAGACAAAGATGACTTGAATATGAAGAAGACTTGAATACGAAGATGACTTGAAGACGAATATGACTTGAAGACGAAGAATACTTGAAGATGAAGACAACTTGAAGATGAATATGATGAGATGTTCCAGTCGATACAGAGAAGAAGACCAGTGCTGAAAATTGTGTCGGAAGAATACCTTCCTAGTTAAGAGGGAGTGTTGATGTATTTGTAACTTCGGAATGTATTCACTTGTGTATTCACTTGTATATCTTATGCCTTGTACCCCAATGTTTATTCCAGGAAGTGTCTGTAATGTATTTGAGTCATGTCATGCCCCGATGTTCCTATCGGGAGGTTCTATAATGTAAACAAGTCATGTCAAGTCATTGAGGGTAACCCTCCTATTGTTCAAGGGTTAAATTCCCCGTAGTTTTGGGGCACTAGGGTTATTAGACTCTCCTAGAGAAGTCATCCCTAGTGAGTCATTATCAAGTCAGGAATTAGTATTAATAGAGAGTGAGCCTCTCTATTTATCACACACTCACTCACACTCAGTTGTAGCGCATAGCTAAGGAAGAAGAAGTTGTTGGGGCTAGAAAGAAAGAGGTTACTGCTATCGGGATATCATATTACTGTTTTTGGGGCTTTGCTATTGGTGCTGATTCTATCTCTGAGGAATTTGCAGGGTTTCCTCCTTTATGGTTTCCCCAAGCAAAATATTCATGTTCATTGTCTTATGTGTTTGATTCCTGTGCTAGTTATTCTATCAGTTAAGATCCTAAGTTAATGCTAGCTTAAATGATAAAAATATAACAGGACTAAGGAAATAACCCTCTGATTCCTTTTCAAAGCAAAGACCAAGGGGTATAGTTGCGGTAGCCTTTAGTCTCTTTGACATCTAGGGTTCATACACAAGTACGCCGAAAGGATATTTCTGGTTGACATTGGACGGGCTTGGAAGGTGATCCCAGTAGGAGGTGTGTGAGGGAGGTGGGTGATTCCTCCATTTGTGCCTAAGAACATCTATAGGGATGCCAAGTAACTGTCTATCATCTTTCTTTTGGAAAGCATATCTTATGCCCTTTGTGTCTGTTTTGGCTTTAGGAAATTTTGTAGTGATTACTGTGTGGTTTTTTTGTGTTTAGTCGACCTTAGGGTGTGTGAAAAGTCATTTTTCAATCATGGAGGACCATCCTCTCAGAAGTTCAAGAAGGTTGTAAAACCTTCCTCCATCCACTACAGTGGATCCTCCACCGCCCCCTCAAAGGCGGAGATTAGACACAGACAATTCTTTTGAACTGGTAGGAATCAATGAAGTTCCAAGTGAACCGAAACTTAGGACAAACCACGTAGATACAACCAAAGTAGAGATATAAGACTTGTAGGTTGAAAAATTTGCAAGAAACTTCAATTCACCTCTTACTGACTTAAACTATCCTTTGATCGTCCAAGTTCTTCCATTTAATTCACCTGTGATTGGTGTTCCTATGAGTAGACTTATGGATAGTTTAGGAGAGAGTCCATCTACCCCCATCTCATCTATTCCAGCTTAAGGAGTACCACCTCCCCCGATTGGTACTCCTAGAAAAAATACACCTGCTACTCCTTTAACTCCATCTAGTCGGGTGGTTCAACCATTGGCTTCCACAAATGTAGTAGGCACTTTTGGTGGGGTGGTCATTGGGATTTCCAGTGCACCCTCTACTTGACCCTCTTTTGCATACATTGCTCATAGTGGTCCTGTTGGATCCTCTTCATTTGTCTAGGGTTTCCAGTGGAATGGGGGGCACATTCCCCCATCCACTCCTTATGTAGGCCCTACACCTACATATGTGGGGATGCAGTTTGGAAATACCGACTCTTATGGTCAAGGTTTCCAAATGCTAGTTTCAACTCCATTCATGAGCTGTCCCTTCTCGCTTTTTAGCGGAGGGATACCTGCTCCTATTTTCCAGACTCTAGCTTCAACTGGAGCGTCTCAAACCACATACACTGCACCACACATGAATAATCCACTGGGTTATGGATGGAATCCATTTCAAAGTAGTCCAACTACTTCACAACCGGTAACTAGGGGCGACCCTGCCTTTACATTTGGGAACCAGGGGGAAAGTCCTTCTACTTCCCAAGCTTGTACCTTGCAGGCTCTGGTTAGGCCCAAACTTCCTTTCCTGGCAACTTTAAACTTGCCATATTTGTTCAAGTTAATGAATGACCTGGTGAAACATGATGCCACCTGGCCACCTGTCCCTACCAAACTGCCCTCATACATTCTGAAATTCGAGGGAAAAGTTGGTGAAGACTCTTGGGCTCATATCACCACTTTTCACTTGTGGTGCTCTTCCAACTCGTTGAACGATGACACTGTTCGGTTGAGATTGTTCCAAATAATTTTGACTAGTGCCGCAACAAAGTGGTATATTGAATTTCCCTCTGCTGCGTTAGATAGTTTTTGGGACTTAGCCAATGTGATCCTTAACCATTTCCAACTTCCTGTTTGGTATGATGCTGACACAGACTTATTATCCACCTTTCCGCAGGATAAAGCCACTCACATTTTAGATCATATCCAAGAGTGGCGAAGGAGAAAGAGGCTCATCAAGGCCACTATCCTTCCTAAGTTTTTTTTAGAATGGTTCCTTAAGTCCTTATTTCCGTATATATCTAAGGATGTATCCACTTCTGGAGTAACTAATGAGGAAGAGGCTATCCTCAGGGCCCAAAAGTTAGATTTGATATACTCTTAGTCTGGGATTCTATATGAAATCATCCCTGATTTACTGCGGCCAACACATAGTGTCGAGAAACCTAAGCCTGGACCCCATGCTGATGGCATGGTTGGTTCAGTTAAATCTCCCATTGTAGAGTCTTTGGAAAAACAACTCCATGAGTTGTCTATTAAACAGTCTACATTGGAGGAAACAAAGGCTTCCCTCTAACCCCAAAACACAAACGTTTTTGCTCAATCCTCCCAAAAGGGTAATTAGAATCCCGGTGGGAAAAAGAAAAAGGGGAAGAAAGGTGAGGGAAACCAAAACAAGTCTAAACCCACAAATAATGATTGTTATCAACCCAAATGGCACTTCTCTGTTCGAGTGTCGACATTCCTTATGTTGGTACACAAAAGGACATCTTAGGATTGAAGTTTGCCAAACCACTATAGATGGGCATGACTTGGGATGCATTTACCCTTGAACCAGCTTGCCATATTATTTTTCTAAGTGTTGAGTTGCGTACGTGACTATCTCCATTGCAACTCACATATGTACGCGACTATTTTCATTGACAACTTACGTACTATATGTGATTATCTACATTGCAACCCGCGTACATCAGCGTACGCGGGTTTCCTTTAAGCAACTCACGTGTCATACGCGGGTTGCCTATATTAATAGTCGTGTACATCTTGATTCAACATTAAAAATATAAAACATGATTAATGGAGATTAGTTGGGCCTTAATCATTAACTATCCTAACTGTTTCAACCTCCTCAACCTTCGAAACCACTCTATTTCCCAAAGTATAAATAGAGGCCTTGGGGAGGGCATTAATCAATCAATATTGGAGAGAAAAGCTATGCTGGTGGTATATCTTCAGAAGTCTTGGAGCAGCAGATTCAAATTCCTTTGGTTGTAGAGGAGTCCTTGTCTTAGAAGCTGGGTTGTACTCTTATCTCATTCACTGATTGTTAATAAAGAGAATTCTTCTTCCAATATTATGTTGAGTCTCTTTCATGTATTATGGTTAATGAATATTTTTGATTATGTACTGGATATATTGTTTATCTAACCTCTTATATATACATGCATAAGATAGTACTTGGAGAATTTGCTCTTTATAGGTGAAGGAGGTGCATCCCTGGAAGCTTTGGAGAGAAGAGGAACGAAGAAGATCAAGCTTGGATCAATCGCCGATAAAGCTAATTCCTTTCTGTTCTCTGTTAAAGCTAATTGTCTACAAGGTTAGTAGTAAGTTGGTAACCCCAGACCTTAGGCTACAAGGGTGCTTAATCCTGAACAACAGAACTAGAAAATCCGCTGGGGAGTCCATCCTTTTGTGGGTTAGTCCTGTAGATCCTTGCCCAGTCTTTGCTTTGATTCAGTGTGTGGATTTATGTCTTGGTTTGGATTTGCAGTAGTGTTTTAGAGACCTTTATAATTTTTTCTTTTTTGAAATTTTTTTCTCCTGTACGTGGGTTGCTGTGCTACATAGTCGCGTACAGAGGCTTGTATACGCGGGTTGCTATATTGAACAGTCGCGTATAGTACATGGGTTTCTCAACTAGATAGCTGCGTACATACCTTGGCAACAAAATTTTGGGTAGGGTTGCTTGTCCCTGTCCTTTTTGGATTTTTCGTTGCTTTGTGGTCTTCTAGTACTGGCATTTCACTGTAGGTTTGAAAGCCCTGTCAACCATACTTCATGCTTTTTACTAAGCCCTTGAGTTTTTGTTGTTTGGATTTTCTTTCTTTTTAGCAATCTGAGGTGGATTATCCTATTGGGTGATAGGTCTAAGTGATGTGTATCTGAATAAGTGATTAGGGTTCTAGATACCGTGTACCCCGTGCTATTTCCAAGTAGTGTCAGTTTGTCACTTGCCTTTTATTGATTTCAGTGGATTTCATTAATTGTGTCTTCCCAAGCTAGGTGTTCGCCAAGTTTCTTCCTTAGGTGGTTGATCTTTGGTTCTTATAAGTCTGCTATACTTCGTTTTGCTTGCTTTATATAGTCTGATTTTTCAAGCATACTCAAGAATTTTTGCATTTAGGTGCATAGTAATTTTTGAAGAGTTTGAAAAGTGAAAAGAAAAGCATTGGAAACATTTGCTTTTGAATTGCATATGGTATTTTTACTTTCAGTTTTTGAATAAAATCTCAAAAATTACAAAAATAAGTCTTAGTTTTCTCTTTCCTAGTTGCAATTTCATTAGTTCATATTTACAAAAAAAGAAGAAGAAGAAGCTTGCTTTAAGTAGTTATAATTTGCGTTGGAATTCATTTTATACACATTTTTTACTTTTCTTATCGAGTCTATAATATCATAGTCATTCACGCCACTTACCCTCTGACTAAGAACAACCCTTAAAATGAACGCTATAATTTAAAATTTATTAGTAAGTTTTGTTTTATAGGGTCATACACCTACTAGCTTAGGTTAGACTTGTGTGATAGGAAGTGTAAACTCCCCATAAGTACTGAAATTCAGACGTAGTTGGCCAATCGATAGGTAAATCCTTCTCTCTGTTGATAGCATCTGGGAAGCTCCTCTCAAATGGGAGTTAAGCATGAGGCCACATGGAGGCATTGGACTGAGGAGATAACCCTCCAATTCCTTGTCAAAACGTAGACTAAGGTTTTTACGCATCTGGGGATTCTATCCTAGATAGAGTTTTGGGCTTTGCTATTCTGCCTATGTGTACGAATCAGGCTTGCGACTGTCCCCGCAGACTGTTGATATAGTTAAGGTAGCCTCTAGTCTCTTGGACATCTAGGGTTTATACACGGGTAAAACGGAAGGCTATGAGTCTGGTTCACCTTGGACGGGCTTGGAAGGTAACCCTTGTTGAAAGTGTAGGAGGGTGGTGGGTGATTCCTCTACTTGTGCCTAAGAACCTCTTCAAGGACACTAAGAAACTGTCTCTCAACTTTCTTTAGGAAAGCATACCTTATACCCCTTGTGATTGTTGAGACTAGGAAATTTTGTAGTGATTGCTCTGTGGTTTGTCTGTGTTTTTAGCTGACCTTAGGGTGTGAAGAGTCAAATTGACAATCGTGGATGACAAATCTGTCAGAAGGTCATGAAGGTTGCAAAACCTTCCTCCGATTATCACATTGGAACCTCCACTTCCCCCTCAAAGGCAGAGATTGGACACAGATGGTTCTTTTGAACCGATAGGAGTTAGTGAAGTTTCGGGTGAACCCAAACTTAGGGAAAACCGTGTTAATTTGAATACAGTTGAGATAGAAGACTTGCGGGCTGAGGAGTTTGCAAGGATTTTAATTCACCTCTAACTGACTTAAACGTTCCAGTGATCGTTCAGGTTCGTCCTTTCAATCCACCCGTGATTGGTGTCCCTTTGAGAAGAATAATTTCTACTGTAGGAGAAAGTTCTTTTTCTTCCACCTCATCCACTCTGATTGAAGGGGTGCTGCCTCCCCCGGTAGGTACCCCTAGAACAAGTATACCTACTACACTGTTAACTCCAACTAGCCGAGTGGTTCAACCACCGGCTCCCACAAGTTTAGTAGGTGCTTCTGGTGGTATGGTCACTTGGATTCCTAGTGTACCTATAGTTTCTACTTCCTTCGCACACACTGCTCAGAGTGGTCCTATAAGATCCTCGGGTTTTGTCCAGGGTTTTCCTTAGAATGGGGGGCACATTCCCCCATCCACTCCATATGTAGGCCCAACACCCGCATATGTAGGGGTGCAGTTCGGAAACCCTAATCCTTATGGTCAAGGTTTTCAAAATCTGGTTTCAGCTCCATTCACAAGCTCTCCTTTTTTGATTTTTAGCAGAGGGATACCTGCTCCTATATTCCAAACCCCAGCCTCGACTGGGGTAGGAAGAACCTCATATACTGCACCGCACATAAACAATCCGCTGGCTTATGGATGCACTCCTTTCCAAATCATCCCAACCACTTTGCAACTGGCAGCAAGGGGTAACCCCACCTTCACATATGGGAACATGGGGGCAAGTCCCTCTAATCCCCAAGTTGGTACTTTTAGTGCTCCGGTTAGACCCAAGCTCCCTTTCTTGGCAATGTTAAATTTGCTAGATTTGTCGAAACTAATGAATGACCCGGTGAGACATAACTCCTCCTGGCCACCTGTTCCTACCAAGCTGCCCTCAGATATCCCAAAATTCGAAGGCAAAGTTGGTGATGATCCAGGATCTCATGTCACCACTTTCCATTTGTGGTGCTCTTCTAACTCACTAAACGAAGATTCAGTTCAGTTGAGGCTGTTCCAAAGAAATTTAACCAGTACTACAGAAAAATGGTATATTGAATTGCATTCTGCTACGTTTAACAATTTTTGGGACTTGGCTAATATATCCCTTAGTCACTTCCAACTTCCTATCCGATATGATTTCAGTACAGACTTATTGTCTACCTTCCGGCAGGACAAGTCCACTCATATTTCGGATCACATCCAAGAGTGGAGAAGATGGAAGAGCCTTATCAAAGCCACTATTCCTCCTGAGTTCTTATTAGAATGGTTCCTTAAATCCCTATTGCCATATATATCTAAGGATGTATCTAATTCGGGAGTGACCAACGAGGAAGAAGCTATCCTTAGGGCCCAGCAATTAGATTTGATATATTCTCAGTCTGGGATTTTATATGAGATTATCCCTGAGGCATCAAGGCCAATGCACAATCTAGAGAAACCCCAAGCCTGGACCCCATGCCGATGGTGTGGTTGGTTCTGTGAATTCTCCCACTACAGAATGTTTGGCTAAACAGCTCCATCAGTTGTCTGTCAAACATTAAGGGAAGGGGGATTCTCGATATACTTATGAAGTACTGAGAATATGTCCGGAGAGATGAAAAAATTGGTTCCTCATTCAGAATTGTGGGCTGAATTGAAGTCTCTGAGAAGGTGTTCAACACTACACCAACAAGGGTGTAGCCTAACTGTATCTCGAGGTCACTATTCAGTAGTTCTCGTTTCCTTTGAGAAATTTTCCCAATAATGTCAAAAGGCATTGTGCTATATTTTCACAATGTTTAGAAGGTTGTTGATTTTATTAATGTGACTTAATTATTTAGATGTGAAGAATTGATCAGTGCGCATTCCTGCTTTTGATTATCCCAAATCTCAGGGCGAACCTGCGATGGGAAAGAGCATACATCGGAATGGAAAAATGTTTTTTTCCAATTTTAAACTGAAGATAAAATATTGTGGCAGCCAAATAAACACTAAAGCCTAAAAGAACCCACAAACTATGTGTCACTTTCTAATCATCCACCAATAATCAACAAGAAGCCTTTTGTTGGTGGAGAGAGCATACTTCGTGGCAACGAGCAAGGGAAAAAAATTATTTAAATAATTTAAAATATGGAAATGAAAATAAATAACTAAATAATACAACCTTCAAAGAAATCAAATTGTGTGCGTGTGATTGTTAGAAAAAATCAAGCGACGAAAGAGACACTACTAATCCCCCAAGGGGGGATGAAGTGTGGGCGTTGTGTATCCCACTTTATTTCTTTATTAATTATGATTACAATATCAGAAAAATGAAATTAAAATATGTATTGGACCCCATAAAACATTTCTAAATATTTATACAACTTTATGGAGTGAAGGGGAATGCAGAAAAAGGGAAAATTGAGGGTTTTTTGGTGTCCTAGGAGACCCAAAACTCAGATTATGAGTAGAGATTCCTCCTCTTTTTCTTTGGACCTGATAAAAAAGAACAATTAAATTATTAGAATATGATGGAATTAATGAATACAAGATAAAAACTAAAACTAATTTCAGTACTTGCAAAAGATTGGAAAAAATTACTAGTTTTTAAAGCACCCAAATGACAACTTTAGATTCAGCAAAAGATGATTCTTTTTAAGCACTTCTAAATATAAATTATTTGATATTCTAAATAAGTAGATTGAAAATATCAGACTGTTAAATCACATCTATTAATTTTTCATATTCAAACCATGTAATCGGAAAGAGGAGAGAGATTTTTTTTAAGAAGATGTAAAGCAACTTGAAGCCTCGCTTGATCTTCTTATGAAAACTTTGGAGAACCTGTATAAATAAGATAAATCATGAGATATTTTCAAAGAGGAAGAATATACAACTGATTTCAACTCTTCCTTTGAAAATGTAACCTGCAAAACAAACCTATGAGAAATCCCTGCATAAAATGTTAGATCTAGTGTACTCAATAACAGGAAATGAGAAAGAGATGAAATACAACTATGGACGACTACTCTTCTATCTCTTGAAATCAAAATACCAGTAAGCAAGTTACAGTTGTAAATTCCTACTCTATGTGTCTTAGGATGACCTTCTAATCTATATCTAATAGCAATTTAAACAGAAAGAAGAAACTCAGAAATTTAACAATGTCACCTCAAATATTCACAAGCAATCATCTCATAACACAGAGTGGAACTCCAAAGTAATTAACAAATATAACAACAATAAAAAATGACAGAGGTTCTTTGCATCCATCCTTTACAAAGGAGGATAACCCTGCTTTTATAGCCACATAAGAGATTCAAACCCCAAAGGGGCGCATTTTCCAAGTGGAGAGGAGGTTTAGGAGGTTGAGAAATTCATTGGAGGAAGGCCTGATTGTTGGGATGAAGCGCTCCCACCTCAGAGGAGGTGAGCCGCATGTCTCAGGAGGCCTCCACCTTTCCCAACCACCTCAACCACATGAGGGACTGCACCCTCCTTGAGGAGAATGCACCCCCATTTAGTGGAGAGTTGTCTGACACCTCAGAGAGAAGGTTGGAGATGCTCTCTAGGCCCATAAATTCCCTAGAAAAGACCCTCAACCAACCTTCCACCTCAGAGACAAGTCCCAGACAAGATGCCTTTTATTTGGGATTGGGGTTTTCTCCTATTTTTTCATTTATTTGACCCTCTAAGCCATTTTGGAGAGAAAATCCAAATTAATAATTGAAAATTACTAATTTGGCTCTCAAAAGTTGGTTTAGGGGTTAAGTTAGGACCCTGGCTCCAAAAATGAGCATCCCCATGACCAAATTGGATCCCTAGGCCCAATTTTATGACCTTTTGAAATATTACAATTAAAATACACCTTATTGATGATTTTATTAAAAAACTAAAAATTAAAATATCCCAGGGGGGATTTATTGGATGTTCACGAAAAATCTCGACATATGACTAGCATGGTATAATGCATAGACCCTAAGCTTTAATAACCTTTCTGAGAAAAAAGTTACCAAACTCACCATCTCGACTTTGGAGGATTTTGAGTGAAAAACTTGAAAATTATATGTCACTTAAAAAAGCATCATATAATTAACAAGGGGAAAAACACTCAAGGATGATGACCTTGATGACCAAGTCTAAGAATGCCAAGCCTTTTACATAAAATAACCTCATGCTATGTCATTTATTACAATTCTCTCAAAAGGGTGTGAACATCCAAAAGAAGCCACAACTGGCCCTGATGAAACCACAAATCTTCTGAGCACTGAGTAAGAACAAGTGATTTGTTCCAATCCTTGGTGGCTCACTTGAAAAGTCCCCTCAGTGAAACTTAGTGCACAATATCTAGCTCCAACTGTGGGACGTGCACTTGACTGATCTTCAATCAAAGAGAGTGGGAGAGAACCCTGAAATGTCCAGTTCCTGCATGAAAACTAAAGTGCATCAGTCCCATATACATGTAAATAAATGCCAAAATGAAATACAAGTTGTAGTTTAATATACAAAATAATTTACAAAAACGATGGTACATTAAACCATGATACAAAACTATGGTACATAAATAATATACAACAATTAGCTACGGTACAAAAATTATAATACAAAGAAAAAGGTTTAGAAAAAGTCCTGATAATGCCCCCTTGTTCATTATATAGGATTGTTGAATAACAATTTCAATTGTTTCCCATTCATTGGTAAGAACAACTTTTCTCCTTCCATGGTGTTTAGAAGAAATGAATTTGTGCTAGCTACATTGTAGATGATGAATGGCCCCATTCATAGGCTATCAAACTTCCCATGTTTTCCTGGCTTCTCCCTCTATTTATCCCATAATAACACCATATCACCAATCTGAAAGGACCTTGGTTTCACAGACTTGTCAAAATTTCTTTTAACCTTCTCTTGGTTCCTGATACTTATGCAATATCATTTCTTTAGTTCTCATCTAGCTCAATGATCTGATTGATCCTGTTAGGCATGGAATCCTCCTCCATTTCATATTCCTAAGGCATCTTCATGGCAGGAAGTTGAAGGTATACTGGCAAAGAGACAATCAAACCACACCAATTCGAAAGGAGTCTTTCCAGTTGCACTTTTCTTAGTTATTCGATCAACCCAAAGTGCATATTTTATTTTACTATCCCATGAATTCTTGTTATTTCCAACTGTTTTCTTGATTCTGCGAGCCCATTTCCCTAGGGATAACAGTTGGAAGAATGGGATAGGACAATGCTGTATTTGAAGAAAAAGATGTGAACTCTATTGAACTGAAATCCTTAGCATTGTCGGTTGTTATTTTGGCGGGAGCACAAAATCTAGTGATGATGTTATTCTCTAAAAAGTCCATAACAACTTTATCAGTAGCCCTTTTGGTGGGGATAGAATCCACCCACTTAGTAAAATACTCAGTTGTAGTTAGGATCCAAGAAAACCCATTGCTTGAGTTGTATTTGAATTGTCCAATGAAATCAAGCCCCCAATGCTAAAAAGGGGCTAACACCACAACTAGCTACAATGGAAAGGCTGCTAACCTTTGCTTTCCCATGAATAACTGACACTACTGACAACTCCTGACAATTTTGTGAACATATGCAAATATGGAGGGCCAATAGTTACCTATCGTAAGGATCTTGTGGGTTGTTGTATATGTTGTATAATGCCCACCACAAAATCCTGAATGGAACTTTGTCAAAAGTTGTTTAGACTCTTTCTCATTTACACATATAAGGATTATGCCATCAGGATTTCTCCAGCCTAAATATTCTTGAGTTATGCAATATCTGATGAATTTTAATCTTAGAGATCCCCTTTTGTGACCTTTGATATGTTCAAGACATGTAAGATTTTGCAAAAAGAAAATGATGTCTGGATACCAATGATGATCTAACCATTGAAGTTCTGATGGCAAAACATGTGTTGATGGCTCATTCTGACAAACCATCCCTAAATCCTCTTCATTTCCTTGAGCTAACATCTTGGCTAGTCCTTGAAATTTGATTAATTTTGTAGGCCTAATCTCTAGATCATATTCTTGGATTTTAGAAACCCACTTACCCCTTATGCCTAAACAATCTTGTTGAGACAAGATATCTTTTATTGCTGCATGAGGTACATAACCAATTATTTTTGAGTAGCCAATGTAAGTACTAAAACATTTTAAAAACTTTATCAAGGCATAAGCCTGTTTTTCCATGATTGTGTACTTTAATTATGAACCCTGTAAATCTCGTCTCATGAAAGCAATGGGTTGCTCAAATCCTTCATTGGATTTTTGGAGCAAGACCCCTGCGATGGTTCCTTCAGAAGCGAAGGAGAAAATTAATAATTCTTTGGAATAATTAGGACTAACCAAAACTAGTGATTTGGTAATTGCATCCTTGATACATCTGAAAGATTCCCGACCCTCATCATTCCATTCAAACTTAACATATTTCTTTAAAAGTTTATGGGATGACTTCAATAATTCTGCTAACTTTAGGAATGGATTTCCTTATAAAATTTATGTGGCCATTAAAATACTGAGAAATTTTACATTTTTGGGTGAAGGGTTCTTCTTAATTTCCTCAATCCTTTCGGGATCCACCTTTACTCCATCTTTGGAAACAACGTGTCCTAACAGTTTCCCTTCTTCAATACCTAGGATAGAATTTGTTGGATTCAAAGAGATACCATATTTCCTACATCTTTCGAATAATTGATTGAGGTGACTTACATGACTTGTTATTTGTTTTGAAAGAACTGTTAACTCATCCTAATAAATTTCTATGTTCTTTCCAATCAATTCCTTAAATGCATAATCCATGGCCCTTTGGAAAGTGGCCCCTACATTCAACAAACCAAATAGCATCCTTTAATATTCGAAGGTACCCCATGGGGTTGTGGAAGTAGCCTTATGTTTTTACTCCTGTTGGATCACCACCGGATTATAACCTGAAAATCCATCTAACATAAACATCATTTCAGAACCTGTTACCTTTTGAAGAAGAGTTGGCCATATTCGACAATGGATAGTTGACCTTTAGACAAGAAATGTTTAGATTCCAGAAATCTATACATATTCTTATGTTCCCATTCTTTTTTCTTACAACCACCAAGTTGGAGCACCAAGATGAATGTATTGTTGGTGTAATGATCCCAATGACCAACATTTTCTCAAGTTCCTTTTTAACTATTGGTGTAAGCTGGGGGTTTTTTTGTCTTAATTTTTGTCGAAAAGGTTTGACTTCTTTAATGTCTTGTTTGAGAGGTATAGTGCATTGGAACACATCCTCTCAATAGGATTTGAGCTCATCATAAGTGAAAGCGAAAAAATCCCTATACTCTTTGACACAATTTATACAATCATTCCTTTCCTTTTCTGAAGTACCTTTTCCAATTTTTATCATTTTTGGTTCATTGTTAGTTCCAATGTTGATCTCAATGTAATCACTAGGTTTCATTGAGTCTATGTTATTTTTCCTTCTGTCATGCCTATCAAATATGTGTTCAAGTGAAGATATACCATGAGGTACTGGATTATTGAATTGATGACCCTCTCCCTGATACTCTTTACCCTCCTCCCGAAAACTGACATTGAAGTTTGAAATTTTACTCTATGTTATGGATAAATTTCAAAATTTGTTCATCATCATGAAATACATGCCAATGCTCCATTTTATCTTGGACTGATGGTCAAAAGTTAATCTCTAATTTACCATCTCCATTTAGTAGTTCTTATGAAGGTTGAAGAGATGAAGCTGTTACAACTAGCTTATCTGCTAAGCTATCTTGATCTCTATGGATGCTAGTCATATTTAAGGCATAGAAGAATTTCATTGTATCCCACACTACATTCCTATATCTCTTTAACCTTTTACGTTCGCATGAAAAATGATTCTTAACCTGGAGGATTCTTAAATCATATTCACCTCTTATATTCAACATCTTAATCCCCGTATCTTTAGCAATTTCCAAACCAACTAGGAGTGCCTCATATTCTACTACATTGTTGGTTGCCTCAAATTCTAACCTAAAGGAAAAGTTAAAAACTTGTCCTTTAGGTGAAGTGATGACAACTCTATCTCCCTTTCCATATCTTGAATGAGCGCCATCAAAATTCATCTTCCATATTTAATCTTTAAATTTTTCTTTATCTGGGGCCAAAAAGGTAGAGTAGAAAGAATAATTTCCAAGAAAATCTGTGTTGTAAACATATTCATTGGAAGGATTCTTGGGGTTTTCTACATGATACTTCTTCTGCTTTTCACTATGCAATTTCACCATTGTATCTTCAAATAAAGGAACGATGGCATAAGTCAAGTCCATTTCAATGGATCCCCCCAAATCAACAACCCACTTTATAGATAACAACATACCCCATTTTTCGAGTACATAAATTATGAGGATATCCATTTTTAAGTAAGTATTAGGGTACTTGGCCAATTGTACTGGGAAACCCAAAAAAATACCAACAACCTTAACTTCTCTAGAGTCCATGGCACAGATATTATGATATGGTCTAGTGATTTTCAAATTTAACTATTCCATGACTTTCCTAGTCATTATGTTGGCTGAAGATCCAGAATCTAACATACATTTATGAAGAAGAAGATCATTCATCAATAGTGAAACATATAATGGAGGATGATATTCTCTTCCTTGTTCCTTAGTTTGTAAAATAAGTGGAAGATCAATGGAATCATCTTTGTTTATAGGAGAAGTTATTTCTTGAATTTCTTGAAAAGTCACTTTCTTAGGAGGAGCATGATCCAATACTTTCATAAATTTTCTTGTTGTGCTGGAATTTTAATCATTTTAGTTGCAGGAATTGAAACCTTAACTTTTTGAAACCAAACACCCATATCAAGAGTATCATTTGGGTCATGAGGATTGTTTACCTAATATTGATTACTTTTTGGAGTTCCAACATTTTCTCTTCGTTGATGGGTGATGCCTTTGAACTTAGGCATTTCTTGAATCTGCTATGATGTAGGAATAACACCATATTTCTTAGTTAAATTGTCCACCTCTTGACTATACTCTTTTTATTTATTACAATCTTCCTTAGAAATGGGATACATATGGCCAACTGTGTTGATGTATTCAGGCTCACTTGAAACTTCTTCACTATTGCCACTCTCAGGAATTTCTTGTTCTAAAATTCGACATGCCACATAACAACTAGCTTCTTCATGAAGTGAATCATAAGGTCTACAATAAGGGATCACTTCCTGAACCATATTGGTTGTATCTAGTTGGTTTGGAAGATTATTATCTTTATAATGAGATTTCTTAGGAACCCAGTTACCTTTAGGTTGGAAATTCTTCTGATTAGAGTTAGATCTTTCCATGGTCATTACTCGATTCTGCATGTTTTTCAGCTGATTAGTATAAGTAGCTTCCATGGATTCCATTTTTTCATTTAAGTCCTTAATCTTCTTATCATATGCCTTTTTCATGGGCTCTTTTCCTTTGGATTCCTGTTTGACCAGTCCTCTTGTAAAACCAGACAAGTTAGACTTACCTGAAGCCTACATATTTGCATCAATTTTAATGGCTAATGCTTGGGCAACTTTAAGATCAACAGGTTCTTTATCTCTCAATTAGTATCTCATTTCACCATTGAGTGCCTTTATGTAATAAACCAAGATGGATTTATCAGGCGGCTTGAAATCATTATCCATGCTTGAAATAAGATCTATAAATTTTTTATTGAATTCCTCCATCATTTCATTTTCATTTCTCTTGATGGAGTGGAGTGCATTTAATAAGAAACTAGGCTCCTTCTTTTCACCAAATATTTCCATGAATCCCTTCTTGAAGGAGTCCCAAGAGTTATATGAATCATCAACAAGGTTGATGTAACACTCACATGCATATTCTTCAAGTGATAAGGAAAAAATATTCATGTATACATCATCATGTTGACTTGCAGCATATCGACACCAACTAAGGAGGAATTTCTAGAATTTGCTAAGATGGCTTGATGTAGAAATGGCATTGTTCCCATGGAAAGTTGGCAGTTTCTCTATAGATTTATTTGGTATGGCATGAGGCTAACCTGCTATATTAGTGAGATTAAGGGGAATAAAGAAAGCATCCATTGGACTAAGAGGATTATCCACAGGATTAATGGGAACTGCCATTGTGAACAATAATTGGATGTCTGAAGTAGACTCAACCACTAGATTTCCAAGGATCCTATGAGACTCAAGTCTATATAATATTTTTCGTAAGACCCTTTCAGGTTCAGGAAAATGTTTAAATGTTTGATGTAAGCTTCTTCTCGTAGAATACCCTGAAGTGTTTTTAAACTGTGGAGTTGCCACATGGACCGAGTAGATTTCAGAGTTGTTCGGATAGATCAATCAATTATTGGATAAAAGACGAGAAGAAAAAGGGTAATTCGTACCACAGGAATTAAAATATTTATCCCCGACAACGGAGCCAAAAAGTGTTGTCGTCTTTCACACACTTGGGGGTTAAGCGCAACAGAAATATTCAAGCTGTTAGGCGTGTCCTTGGGGGCAAGTCTCGAATCAAGTATTGTCACTTGATATTGACTCCTTTGTTTAGGACAAAGTCCTAATGAATCCAAGGGGGGTGGTCCCTAATAAAGAGTTCAACTAAGGATGTTTATATTTTAGTTGTTAATGATGAAATTGAGTTGTTTTAGGAGTTTTTTGGTCAATAATTTTGTCGCAAGTCTAATGCAAAATTGTTTAAACATTCAACAAAATACAACATGAGTATATAAAGACTAATATGGACAAAACTGATAATCAGATGAAAATACGATTGTTATGTACCCAGATCAGTGCCAAATAGAGTAAAAAATGTTGTTGAAAAGGGAAAGTTTTTCAATGTGTCTTGGTCAGTTTTAATTATTAAAGATGAGTTTATTTAAGGGAAGAGGGATTCTTGATATACTTATGAAGTACTAAGAATATGTCTAGAGAGATGACAAAATTGTTTCCTCACTCAGAAATTTGGGTTGAATCAGATTCTCTGAGAAGGTGTTCAATAATACACCAACAAGAGTGTAGCCTAACTGTATCTCGAGGTCACTATTCAGTAGTTCCCGCTTTGTTTGAGAAATTTTCCCAATAATGTCAAAAGGTGTTGTGTCGGATTGTCACAATGTTTAGAAGGTTGTTGATTTTATTAATGTGACTTAATTATTTAGATGTGAAGAATTGATCAGTGCGCATTCCTGCTTTTGATTATCCTAAAACTTAGGGCAAACCTACGATGTGCAAGAGCATACACTGGAATGGAAAAATATTTGTTCCAATTGTAAACTGAAGAAAAAATATTGTGGCAGAAAAATAAAAAACTAAAGCCTAAAAGAACCCACAAGCTATGTGTCACTTTCTGATCATCCACCAATAATCGAAAAGAAGCCTTTGGTTGGTGGAGAGAGCATACTTTGTGGAAACGAGCGAGGGAACAAAATTAATTAAACAATTTAAAATATGGAAATGTAAAGAAATAACTAACTAATACAACCTTCAAAGAAAGCAGATTGTGTGCATGTGATTGTTAGAAAAAATCAAGCGATGAAAGAGACACTATCAATCCCCCAAGGGGGGGTTGAAGTGTGGGCGCTGTGTATCCCATTTGATTTATTTATTACTTATGATTACAATATCATCAAAATGAAATTAAAATATCTCTTGGACCCCATAAAACAAGTCTAAAGATTTAGACAATTTTATGGAGTGAAGGGGAATGAAGAAAAAGGGAAAACTGATGGTTGTTTGGTGTTCCGAGAGACTTAAAACTTGGATTCTGAGAAGAGATAAATTATTAGAATATGATGGAAAGAATGAATAAAATATAAAAACTAAAACTAATTTTAGTACTTGCAAAATATTGGAAAAATTTACTAGCTTTTAAAGCACCAAAATGACAACTTTAGATTCAACAAAAGATGATTCCTTTTAAGCACTTCTAAATCTAAATTATATGATATGCTAAATACTTAGATTTAAATTATCATACTTTTAAATCATATCTATCAAATTTTCATATTCAAACTATGTAACCAGAAAGAGGAGAGATAATTGTTTTGAGAAGATGTAAAGCAACTTGAAGCCTCGCTTGATATTCTTATGAAAACATTGGAGAACCTGTAGAAATAAGATAAAAATTGAGATATTGTCAAAGAGGAAGAAGATACAACTGAGTTCAAATCCTCCTTTGAAAATGTAACTTGCAAAACAAATTTACGAGAAACCCCTGCATAAAAAGTTAGATCTAGTGTACTCAATAACATGAAATGAGTAAGAGTTGAAATACAAATGAATATGAACAAATACTCTCCTATATCTTGAAATAAATATACCAGTAAGCAAGTTACAGTCGTAAATTCCTACTCTATGTGTCTTAGGATGACCGTCTAATCTATATCTAATAGTAATTTAAACAGAAAGAAGAAACTTAGAAATTTAACAATGTCACCTCAAAATATTTGCAAGCAATCATCTCATAACACCGAGTGGACCTCCAAAGTCTACAATTTTATTCATCAATATAGAAACAATACAAAATGACATAGGTTCTTTGCATCCATCCTTTACAAAGGAGGAGAACCCTGCTTTTATAGCCACATAAGAGATTCAAACCCCAGGGGGGCACATTTTCCAAGTGGAGAGGAGGTTTAGGAGGTTGAGAAATGCATGGAAGGAAGGCTTGAGTGTTGGGATGAAGGGATTCAACCTCACAAAAGGTGAGCCACATGTATCAAGAGGTCTCCACCTCTCCAAACCACCTCAAGCACATGAGGGATTGCACCCTCCTTGAGGAGAATGCACCCCCATTTAGTGGAGAGTTGTATGACACCTTAGAGAGAAGGTTGGAGATGCTCTCTAGGATCATAAATGCCCCAAAAAAGACCCTCAATCAACCTTCCACCTCAGAGACAAGTCCCAGACAAGCCTCCTTTGATTTAAGATTGGGGCTTTCTCCTATTTTTCCTTTTATTTGACCCTTTGAGCCATTTTGGAGAGAAAATCCAAATTAATAATTGAAAATTACTAATTTGGATCTCAAAAGTGGGTTTAGGAGTTAAGTTAGGTCTCTGGATCCAAAAATGAGCATCCTCATGAACAAATTGGATCCCTAGGCCCAATTTTATGGCCTTTTGAAATATTACAATTAAAATACACCTTATCAATGATTTTATTAAAAAAATAACTTAAAAAATCGTAGGGGGGACTTATCGGATGTTCATGAAACTCTGGACATATGAATAGAATGGTATAATACATAGACCCTAGGCTTTAATAACCTTTCTAAGAAAAAAGTTACCAAACTCACCATCCTGACTTTGGAGGATTTTGAGTGAAAAACTTGAAAATTATATGTCGCTTAAAAAAGCGTCATATAATTAACCAGGGAAAAAAAGTCAAGGATGATGACCTTTATGACCAAGTCTAAGAAGGCCAAGCCTTTTACATAAAATAACCCCATTCTATGTCATTTATTATAATTCCCTTGAAAGGGTGTGAACATCCAAAAGAAGCCACAACTAGCCCTGATGAAACCACAGAACTTCCGAGCACTGAGTAAGAACACGTGATTTGTTCCGATCCTTGGTGGCTTACTTGAAAAGTCCCCTAAGTTAAACTTAGTGGACAACATGTTCCATTTTAATGCATTCAGATACACATAACCGTTGAAAATATATTTTGACATACTCACCTCCATTGCCAGATATGATGGATTTCATCTTCTTTCGAGGCTATTCTTAGCTAAGGATTTAAAGACTTTGAAGTATCGAATACCTCAGACTTCTGCTTCAAAGAGTATACCCAACAATACATTGAACAATCATCAATGAAATTCAAAAAGTATTTGGATCCATTCATTGATATTGTAGGCATTGGTCCTGAGACATCACTATGTATCAGATCTAGTGTAGAGGCAACTCTTGTTTCCTTCCCAACCTCATATATTTTCTATGGATGATTCCCTTCCAAGCAACTAGGACATACTCATTCTAATGATTTTATGGGAGGAAAACCCTCAACCAATTTGTCATTGTGCATTTGTTGGAGATACTTGAAGTTTAGGTGGCCAAACCTTTCATGCCATAGCTTGCTTGTGTTATTTGCATGAGTCAACAAGGATTTCAAATATGGAGTAGGTAGGAAATGGGAAAAATCATATGCTTTGGAGACATGATTAGAAATTCCTTTTGCTATGAGATTTCCAGTATAAATTTTAGTGATTTCTACTGTGTCAGCATTGAATGTAACTCTCTTGGGAGAGCCTGTATGAGTCATCTGATAAATATAAAACAAATTTGCTGTAAGAGAGGGAACATACAGCACATTTTGGAACGGTCCATGCTCAAGTTTAATGGAAACTCTCCCAACATCTAGTATTTGCGAATCATCCCCGATACGAATGCTAGGTCCTCCTAAGAGATCTAGTGAGGTGAAGGATTCTTTGGAAGCAACCATATGATTAGATGCTACTGAATCAATCGGATAAGCCTTTGATTGAGTGAAGTATGCTTTCAAGGCATGACACCTCTCATGTCCTTCTGTTTGGTGTCCATCTTCAAACTTCTTTAGGCCTTGTGTAAGGGTGATATTATTCTATTCAAGGAGATTTGACAACTACTCAATGGTTTTCTTCATGCATTGGCTCTCTGGATGAGATCCTCTCATACAATAGTAGCACTTAGATTTCTCAAATTTCTTGTTATTTTTTTTCTTGGAACCTGAGGCACCATAGAAAGGGATATGCTTCTCCTTTGAATTCGAATCAACATTTTTATTCTCCTTTCCTCTTTGCTTCCCTTTATCTTGCGCATTCCCAGAGTCTCCAACTAAGAGGGACTAATTCTTAGAGGCATTGAGCATTCCCATCTGAATTAATTTGTCTTGCTCTTGGATCAATGACTCTGCAAATGCATATAGAGAAGGTATTTTCCAATTTGGGATGGATACTCTTCTGGAGTGGAATATGGATACAAATATTGAGAATTTTAAGCCAAGCTTGCTCAGAATTTACAGTACAAGCTGCTCATCCATCCTCTCTATCCCACATTGCTTGCATTGCAATACTAGTGCTTTGTCTTTCAAGAATAACTGCTGAAACGTCTCGAAGTTGATGGGCTGGAGTGCAATGAGCTCATCCTCTATAATATGAAATCTAAGCTCATCTTGTTTTCCAAACAAATATTCAAGCTTGTCACATACTTCCTTCGTATTTCTGAGTCCCTCAAGGTGGAACAACAACTCCCTGGAGATGTGGATGCACATGAAGCTGAAGGCTTCATATAGCCTATTCAGAAACTTGGATTTCTCAACATACTGTTGGGGATCAAATTCTCTTCCCATTGTCATCCTATACAGGCCTTTGTTGCACAAGGATATCTGCATATATGCCCTCCAATCAATGTAATTGAAGGGTGTAAAGATTCTGGGTGATAGAGTAGTTGAATTCTCCATTTCATTGTATGTTGATCTACAAAACTTCAAGAGCTAGGTAGGTACCTGAAAAATCACATCAAAATAAACTTCAATTCGCAAACATTTGTTAGTTCAAACCTTTCCACCTTGACATGTGCACTTTTTCAGAGTCTGTCACACCTAGATAGACTTCTCTGGAAAAAATACAGAGAGAGCAATGCAATGATTCCAAGAATTATGTGAAAACTCAATTGCTTATGGTGTAAGCATGGAGGTTTCTGAGGTTTGTTGTTGGCATGAACATAGGATCTAATGCGATGTTAAATTTCATGAACCATAGATCTACAAGCCAAAATAAGAGCTATCTAAAAAGAAGTATGTAGTGGAATTATCAAATCGATGTAAACTGAACAATGAATTCATGACAAAAATTTCAAATCAGACAAGTATTGCTCAGATTATCATAAAATTAATATTCATTAATTAATCATGAATACAATGGTTGTACAATAAGTAGAATTCAAATACCGTGGATAGGATTCAAATTCACCAACTCAATTTGATTGGATAGCTAACTCAATGTGCAAATAATCACAGTTGGAGCTCACTAATTAACCCTGGATAACCAAATCAGTTTACAATCAGTTAAATGATGATGGTAGGTGAATACATGCGCCTACACTCCCATGAATCACACAAACTTGCACTAATCTAATTGACTGTGATCTAACTGATAGTGACTAAAACATAACTAAGCATGACAGACTACCTACCATAGACAGCTGAAGGTGATTGTTAGTGTCACTCAGAGAGGGTTCCTTTAAAATAGGAATTGGCACCATGGAACTGTTGGCACCAAAAAATAGTGTTGGAACCAAAACTCAAAAGTGTAGATGACTCTTGAGCATGTCCCCCCTTACTCTAGTAAAGTGAAAATGCCTCCTAAGCTAGGAAAAACTGGAAAATAGACTATGTGGGTAAAGGGAGGATTAATTAATCCTAATAGTCCTGTGTGAGAAACATATAAGCATTGTATTTGTTAAATACTCTTACAAAAGATAATTTCAAAGTTAAACAAAAGATTGCTTTTTAAATGCAACATTTACAAAGAGATGCAAAATGGGAATTAGAATATATTCTCAATCCATAAACTTAGATTCACATATTTCAATTATTTCTCTACACATGCGGAACTTACAATAACATATTGACGATGTACTAAATGACTATGATTTAATGCAATATGACATTTTGTGCTTGCGAGAAACATACTTAAAAATTCCATGTTGAACAAAATTTTTATAAGTTTCAATTACATATCAAATTCCAAACATGGACTAATGATATGTTTCAAGAAACATATCATGATTTCGGAATATATGCATAATGAAGAAGAAAATGTAAAATCTACAATGAAAAAACTCATTATTCATGAACTGCATATTTCAATTCTTAACATCTATGTTGTACCATGTGCAACATTGACCAATATACTTAATATTCTTACAAAATCATCATGTGATATACCCTTAAAAGAGAAAATAATTATTGTAGGAGATTTTCATATAGACATGTTTCAAAGCAACAACAAAACAAAAGCACTAAAAAAAGGTACAAAGTTTTCAAATTAAAAACATATTGGAGTGATCATGAAACAATTTATCAAATATTAAACTACTCAAATACAAATGAATCATATCACATATTAACAAGTCTCCATATTTATGATTCACATTCCCATTATCTACAAAAACAATCTTTCATATCTATCTTACTTGATAGGAAATTTATTTTCATACATAACACATTTTTTACGGTGCCAAAGATATACAAATGGGCATGGGAACCAAAGAAAGGACACATACCTATTGTAAGATCTTCCTCTATGAATAATACTTCTGAAAAATCAGCCTTGTTTGAACCCTGTTCTTCTTCCCGCCTTTCCTTTTCAGGTGTTCATAACAATGAGCATAAAGGTCAGCATGCAGACTGCCCTGCCTGCAGAAAAGCACTTGAGAGACTAAAAATCAGAAACAAAGGAGTAAGCTTGTACATGATGTCGCTCCCTGGAAGTAGCCCTGGTTTTACCTCGACAAGCCCACAGGGTGATACCTCGTTCCATCCAGGAAGAAATCTTTCTGATACTCCATTTCGACAGTTTGCTCATGATGGTCTTTCTAAAAGAGAGTTCATGCCACATAGATCATCAAATCCACACGAAAGTGTCTTTGATGAAATAAAGTTTCTTAATTACAGCAATTATCAGCAACAACTGACTGGCCAAAACATCGATGACATAGCCTCTAATATTTTAATTCTCAGACAAAAAGCTTAGATAGAAAAAGAGAATATTTCCTTGCTCGAAGCTAAAATTGATCACTTGCTTGCAAGACAAGAAGAAGTAAAAGATGCTATTATCTTAGCAAGTGGAAAATTAGAAAAAAGGCTAGATGTCCTAGGAAAAATGATGGCCAGAACACAAAATGTAAATAGTAAAAAGAGCCCTGTAAGACAAACTGCATTAGAGCTTGCAGCTAAAGGCCATAAAGTCAAACATGAAAGAAGATACTCTTTTGGAATGATGAGTAACCAAGAAGATGACCAAAGACCAGAATTTCTTTTTGGTCAAGAAATAGAAGAGATTCAAGAGTTAAGAAATATGGTCTCCGAGTTCAAACAAATGCCAAATGCCCTCCCAGATAAATATTTATCAGCATTCAGAATCCCAAAAAGAGAAAATATTGGATCCTCAAATCCATACGACTAAATTCATACTAATCCTTAGATAATAGGTCCTCCTCCTCATTTTGATACTGAAATTTCAGATCTTCCTGACACTTCTCCTTCTCCAGTACCTCGTTCCCTTAGTTTCGGGATAAATGGGATGAATAATTTAATCTCCCAAATTCCTGATCAACCTGTGTTGAACATACAATTTCAATCCCGCGCCCAAAATAGATCTGCCATCCAGCTTTTATCAAATTGGGTCTTGTACAAAGGAACACAGGACAATAAAATAACTCGCCAACAACTAGCGCTCCAGCTGGTTGCTAGATTTTCAGGGCTAGCTTTAGAATGGTGGCACTGGATTCCCCAAGAATCCAGAGAAGAAATGTTGAATGCAAAAGATGCGGACCAACAAATTCTTACTGCCCTTGGTAAAGAATTCTATGGTCCCGATGAAAATGAATATTATGAACATCTTGCATCTTTATTTATGTCATCCAGAATTTGTGACCTAAATAAGTGTGAAGAATATTTTTGCTATATGCAAAAATTGTTGCTTTCTTCTGGCAATGCTGATAAACCCGCATATCTGAAACATTACTTGAGAAGATTTCCTGGCCATGTTCCTAATGCTGTTAAACAACACCTTAAAGATAAAAACATCCCTCTGTCAGGTCTTTCCCTTTCCCAATTGCATGTATTCATCATGGAAACTTGGCAAGAACATTTTCTGGAGAAAAGAGTGGCTAAAGATTTCAAGCGACACTCTTCAATGTTTTTCTCGGGTTTTGTAAAGATGTTGCAAAAATTCCAGATTGGGGGTGTGGCGCCCACAACCGAGGAACTTCGGGCATGAATCATGTAGTTTTAAGAATAAACAAAAGCCCAAATATACTAGTGCACCTAGATTTCATCCATACAAAGGCTATAAGCATAAAACAGGCAAAAGATTTCAAAAGAAAGCCTACTTTAAGAAAAGATATGAACCTGCAGATAAAGAAAAATGTTTCATTTGCGGTAAAAAGGGTCACTGGGCTAACAAATGCCCAAATAAAAATAAAAATCCTAGACTTGCTTCCGTGTTTTCAGAAGACCTGGATCTAGCCTTGTGGGATCTAGCTTGGTGTGGAGCAGGAGACTACCTTGAAGGTGAAATCATCTTCTTACCAGAAGAAGGAGATTCCTCTGATTCCAACCCTACCTTAGATAAATTTGCTCCAAACTCATTTGACTCCTCTTCTTCCGATTCTGATGAAGAAGCAAATTTAGGAGGTTGCTCTGGTCCTCTTGATTTTAGTTTTATATGTTCTCTTTCAACCCACCGAAGGTCTCCTCAGAATTTAGTATTGCTGAAATTGACAAAGAATTGTCTGAGACATCAGTCTATCAATATATGAAAAGGCAAGATCTGAAAGATGAAAGCTTTTAACAAGAAGAAAAGAAAAAGAAAAAGTTTCAGAAGAAAAAGAGAAATCTGTCTCTCCAGAAATTAGAAAGAATCCAGCATTCTACCAGCCTGCTGATTTATACAAAGGCTATCCTGATCATCATGAGGATAGACAAAAGTTCAGAAAAGATCAAGAAAATATGCTAAGACTACATATCAAAGATAAGCAGTATTCCCTAAAGAAGATGGTAAAATAAATAGAGGAATTGAAAAGAATGCTTGATATAAAAACAAGAGAAAGAGACCAGTCCTCTGATGAAGAAATGTGCAGAGCCTATGTCGAAGAATTACAGTCACCAAAAGCTACTGAAAGTCCAAAACATTCTTAGCACACTAGTGATTCAGGAACATAAGACTGTCATAATGATGAACCACCACTAGGATCTCTAGGACTATTCACTGGTCCTAAATATTTCATTAAAACAAAGTTTTGTCCATCTGAATTCAAATCTTATGAGCTTGATTGTTTTATAGATTTAGGTTTCCAAATGAATTTGGAAAAAGGAAATGCTATACCATATTTTTACTGGGAAAAAAAAAACGAACATGGTGTAGCCATTGAAGGAACTCTTGTACAGCTCAAAGGACGAGTTCGAGATTTTCCAATAAGAATCAATGGAATAAAATAAGTTATGCATCTCAATAGACTAGACGACCTAAAAGAAGATTGCATCATAGGATCACCCTTCTTGCATAAAGTCAACCCCATTACAGTTGATGAGTCCAATATGAATTTTTCTTGTACAATAAATGGCAGAAAGTTTCCACCCCTCTATACTATTCTGCTTCTTAAAAATGTAAGAATATTGTTCCCCAATCCAACCCCACTCTCAGTCTTGCATAATTGTTCAAAATGGAAAGATGCATCTCCTATGCAGAAATGCACAAAGAATCTGCCATCTCTGAAATTTCCTCTAAACTAGAGAAGGATTGCACCTCAGAGTCACCTAATGCATTTTGGACCAGGGAAAAATACTTTGTTTCCTTACCTTTTAAGCCCCTAGAAAAAACAAAAGCTCAAAAAGCCTTTGTTGCCCTTATGTCTCCCTTAGAAAGAGAATTCAGTGCAAATGAAATCAAAGAACTCTTGGACAAAGGCCTTATAGAACCTTCTAAGAGCCCTTGGGCATGTCGAGCATTTGTTGTCAATAAACACTCTGAGATAAAAAGAGGAAAACCCAGGTTGGTTGTGAATTTTAAACCCTTGAACAAGATCCTTGAACCAGTACGTTACCATTTGCCTGATAAATCTAGTTTGTTGCAAAGAATAGCAGGATGCACCATTTTTAGCAAGTTTGACCTGAAGTCTGGATTTTACCATATTGGAATTGAAGCAAAAGACAGGTACAAAACTGCGTTTGTTGTTCCTCATGGGTAGTATCAGTGGAAGGTTCTTCCATTTGGCATTAACAATGCACCATCAGAATTCCAGAAAAGAATAGAAGATATCTTCAGAGAAAAGAAATGGGAATTATTGTACATAGATGATATTCTTATTTGTTCCAACAATTTGCAGGAACATTTGAAACATCTTCAAGAATTTTATTCTTTGGTTTTCAAACATGGATTGGTTTTGTCAAAATCCAAAATGGAAATTGGAAAAAAAGACATTGAATTTTTAGGATATAAAATAAGTAAATGATAGGTGGTCCTTCAAGAACATGTCCTGAAGGTTTTTTCTAACTTTCCTGATCAGATCTTAGAAAAGGTTCAATTGCAGAGATTCTTGGGAAGCCTAAATTATATTAGGCCATTCTACAAAGGACAGGTAGATGACATTCATCTGCTGTAGCAACGACTGAAGAAAAATCCCCCAAGATGGAATAAATATATGACGGATGCAGTAAAGCAAATCAAAGAAAAACTAAAACAACTTCCTCCACTCTCACTACCACAAGGCTCGGGTCAAATGGTGATTGAAACAGACGCCTCCAATAAAGCTTGGGAAGGTATTCTCATAGAAAAACATGGTGATCAAGAAGAAATTTGCGGCTATGCTTCAAGAGCATTCAAAAATGCAGAAATTAATTATCCATCAAGTCACAAGGAAATCCTCGCAGTAAAAAAGACTGTAAACCATTTCAAGCTTTATCTAAAACCTGTCAAGTTCATTATTAGAACAGATCTGAAAATAATGCCTGGTGTATTCAAGAATGAAAATCTTATGGCAGAAAATAGTTCTAGGATTCTAAAATGGTTTCTTTGGTTGCAAAACTTTGATTTTGAAATTGTATATAAACCAGGATATTTGAATTGTGTTGCTGATATGCTAAGCAAAGAAGAATTACAAGAGAAACCTAGCCTCAACATGTTTGGCTATGGAGCATCCAGCTTGTCAAACAAAAAATCTAAGCTTCAAATCTTCAATGATCCCTTGTCAGAGGAAGAAAGAGAATATTTTTTGAATTGCGCCAGCAAAAAGGAAGTAGATAAGTATCTTGCCCTCTCCTTGATCCAACAAGTAAATGCGTCTCCTCTGAAAATACAAATATTGGAGAGATGGGAAAAACAATGCTTTAAAGGCTTAGAAGATGCCATGCACTAGCTTCAGCAACTTAATCACGTTTGGGTTGATACAGCTTATACAGATGGGAGAGAATTGTATTATGTGGATACCGGTCTAGGATTTTTAACATGGAATAGTTATAACCTCATATTGCAGTTCTGCAAAGAACAGGGAAAAATAATAATTTATGGAGATCCTTCTACACTGGTGCAACAACAATGGTCCGGATGGACAGAAGTTTTCCTTGACAAATTCTGTCCAAGAAAATATTGGGTTCAACGATGTGTAAATTTCATCCTGCACCTTCAAGCAGACATGATCGTAGCACACCACAATCATATGTGGTTTAAATTTAAACTGCGACATCTTGGAGGAGCTTACTCTCCTCTTGAACCCCCTATTTTCACTCAGTAGAAATTCAGAAGAATGGACAAAAATGGCCGTCTTTTAGATCATAAAATTCATACAAGAAGAATTCCTTTAAACCTTAAAGTTGAATCCATTTTTCAAGGAGAATTTTGTTGTATTCCTAATGAAGTCATGATCAGATCCGATGTGGAATAGTGTTTCTCAAATTGCTTATTTTCGGATACCGAATTTGGTTTAGATAATGACTCTACCTCTGATAGATTCGATGGTTGTACATGTGGGGAAAACCCATGTATTTGTAATCATGACAATGAAAAATAGAAAGCGTCGTGGGCTGCTAATAGTAGCTCCACTTTGTAAAAAGTCCAGTCTGGTTGTCAGTTCGTAGATTCTTTCACATGGTTTGGGTGACTTACCCAACAAAAGGTGCGATTTGATCCACTGCCATGAGATCCGAATCAAGTCTTTTTACCGATAGGTGTAAGTTTCGGGTCACTGGTTTACCGGCTAAATATGTATAAGTAAGGTGCTCCTCCCCTCATTTGGGAACCGAGTGTTTTTTAGTCTAGTAAGCTTTTTGTATTTTCTTTGTGTATTGAGCACTGTGTATGCTCTCCCTCTGTGCCTCAAGCGATCACTTGGGATCAAAAGCAGTGATCTCACTTGTAATGAGTCTATAAAACTAGTAGCGTATGCTCTCCCTCTGCACTTAGTGTGATCAGCTGGGATCAGAAACCCTGGTTAGTGTAAGTTTGCGCTTTAATTGTACCATGGTATTAAGATACTTTATGCGTATGTTATCTCATAAGAGTTTTGATCCGATTTTTGTGTACTCTAATGGTGGTTGATAGTTATTTTGGCATGCATATACCAAAATCAACTAAGAAACTATTTATATTTTCATGTCTAATAGGTTAAGCTGGAAGTTTCATCTAACGTTTTGAGGATTTGATCTGATTTATATACTCTCATGTCTTCATATAATAAGGAGTCAGGAGTCATTATCTTTATGTCTATGTATAGCATACTCTGCAAAATGTCCATATAAATAGAAGAAACAATAATCACATGGAAGATCCAATATAGGATAACTATAGAAACCTTTTTGAGGATAATTTATAATTGCTTCTCTAGAATATGTTGTTAAAAAGATTGCTCCATTTCTTTGGAGAGATCTCAAGTTGACATCAAGACCACGTGTCTCCCATGGACTTGGGATAAACAACTTTGTTAGTACAAAACTTGCTAGAGAGAAAAATACCCATCTTGTCAACTACAACAACAAACACATTTTTCCTTTAGCATTTCCTTATGAATTCAACAATATTTTTTGATCTTGAGCAACCAATTCCATTTAATATTCTTAACCCATTTTAGATCACACCTGTTTGTTTTGTAGGGTTTGGTTCCCAACGCCTGTTCGTTTTGCAGGGTTTGGTTCCCAAAATCTTATTGATTAAGAAGACACGGAAGAATTCTTTCACTGTGTGTGGGTCTCTCTCTCATCATTTTTCCTTTCTTATTAACTATTCTTTGATTCTAATTTGGTCAATCATGCACATAGTGTAATAAGGCTTTGCAAACCTCCCAAAAAAGTATAGTGATTACGATTATGCAAACTTCTACAATATCTTTGAATGTATTTTATGATATGCCATTCCTTGTAGCAATTTATTTTGAATGTCCCTACAACTTGGATCATTTCTTCCTCTAGACGTTCAACACGTAATGTCCTAAAGGCTCTAGTTGCTATCACATTCATGACACAATTATTTTGAGATGCGATTTCACATTAACATATTTCTTCACATGAATCTTGTGTTTAAAACTTGATGTTCCAATGACTTGTTTGAATTTCTTACGGTCAACACATTTAAGACCTAAAGGCTCCCATTTTCTTTAACTTCCATGCTAAATTTGATATAAACAGACTACTTGAATTTCTTACGGTCAACACATTTAAGACCTAAAGGCTCCCATTTTCTTTAAATTCCATGCTAAATTTGATATAAATAGACTACTTATTCTAGTGCTCAACAAATTTATCCTCGTAGCCATATAGCCACTTCTTATTAGTGTTGTCAACAAAATTTACACAACAATATAGTTTTTTAGGATAGCACTCAACCGCCTTCTTCTCAAATTTCTCCATGAAGCTTGGGTTATTCACAATTCACAATGGGAAACATTAGCAAGCCCATAGCCATTCTACTTGCTTGCTCAAAAACCTCTCCTTAAAAACTAAAAAACAACAATCTAAGGGATAGATGCTCCTTCAGTTTAATCACATTTATTCATGATTATTGTGGTGCATCCCTTATCAACTTTCAATACAATGACATTCTCATAAATTCCAATTGTTACAGAGTTTCAAACTCTCATTTTCTTGATTTTCTTTTAGGAATCCTACCTTGTATTTGCACCAGGATGCAAATTGCCTAACTTTGTCCTTCATCTAAAGTAAAAATACTTTTATGCTTTCCTCTAGACTAAACAATTTGGACTCTCTCTCTCTCTCTCTCACACACACATGCAAGAGAATTATGTGATCATTTATTTGCTTTATTCAACCAGCATAGATCCAAATCCTAGGATCTATCAAGCGCCGAGAAGGCTGAAATCTCTGGAGGCAGAAACCTATTCTCAAGTATTGTATTGCACTCAAGGAGCTATCAACTTTGGTGTGTCCTATATATAGCCATTGATTTGATTCAAACTAAAAGACACATCTTTTTATTTAAGGTCGACATATAATTTTTTTTTTAATTTTTCTTTTATTTTTGTGCTGGGGGAATCGGTAACTGGGTGGTTTTGGCACTCGCGTGACACGGGGTCCATTCCCGTCGGCTGCCACTATAACCCCAGGTGCGTCCACACAGCCCGCAAGCATGGGGCACGAATAAGTCGGGGTGAGATTTGAAATTGAGACCTCAAGTTTACAACATTCCTTCATTTACACGGCACTTGCCAGTTAGTCTACACCCCTGCGGGCGACATATAATATTATTATTATCAATATTTAATATTATTTATGGCTGACATATAATAATTTTTATTATTTTGTATTTTGTTAGTAATGAACATTACAACATCTTCCCCATACACGGTTTTAAAACCATATGCAAGGCCCTCCTAAAACCATGGGTTGTTTAGAAGGCCTTGCACATGGTCTTAAAACCATTTGCAAGGCCCTCCTAAACCATGTACAATAAAACCATGGGTTGTTTAGGAGGCCTTGCACATGGTTTTAAAACCATTTGCAAGGCCCTCCTAAACCATGTACAATAAAACCATGGGTTGTTTAGGAGGCCTTGCACATGGTTTTAAAACCATTTGCAAGGCCCTCCTAAACCATGTACAATAAAACCATGGGTTGTTTAGGAGGCCTTGCACATGGTTTTAAAACCATGTGCAAGGCCAACATTTGTTTTGCGGATAATTCAATTTTTTATTTTTTATTATTTTGTTAGGTAGGAACATTATAAAATCTCCCCCATATTGTGTTGTTATTCTGACCGACATTTATTTTGATGGCTAATTAAAATTTTTTATTTTTTATTTTTTTGTTAGGTAGGAACATTACAACATCTCCCCCATATTAGGTTGTTTTTGTGGCCGACGTTTATTTTGATGGATAATTAAATTTTTTATTTTTTATTATTTTTTTAATAACAAACGTTACAAGATTGACAAACGTTACAATATCTCCCTCACACAAACGTTACAAGATCTCCCTCATAATGGGTTGTAGAGCGCCTCTCGACACAATAATGCTTAAGTTACACATGCTGGTAGCAGTGAGTGATCTAAGGATACCGGTTAAGTGTCATGAAGTCATCACATAGGGTATCATCCAATTTTAGTCTTTAATATATGTTTAAAATGTTTTTTATATTTGAGATTTTACTTAAATATATGTATTCCCTTGGTAGACTCAATTGAAAGAGTAATTCCATATATAGCTAAATTATTTTCTAGCTCCAAAATTTTATTGAAGCAAACATAAGCAATCAACTAGAAACACCACTCGCAAAAGAAGCAAAGAGGTAAATGTGTCTAAATCTAATTATTTAATTAGAAAAAATAAGCATTGTATATTTAATCACAATTATGATATATCATATTCATGTATATTGTCTATTGATTTTAACCTTTACTACATCTCGAGTCTTTGTACATAGGATCAAAACATCACTGTGTACTGCAATATCAATTGAAGAATTGAACATTTGTAAAAAAAAAAATGTTAATTGGAGATGTTATGGTTGTTTATAGTACATACCTTGATAAAACACATAAAACATGATGAATACTATGTGCATATTTGATAGATGTTGAAGGAATGATGATAATCACATTCACATTTGTATTTTGAATTACCTTTAGAGATAAATGTATAGTTACACATATTAATCACTTTACTTTCTCAATAGATACAAGGGACATTGATAATGGAAAATGCATATTCTACTCCATTTGAACTTGTTTGTTGCAAATGTGATTTGCCAATAACGCCCTCTGCAATAATATATAATATATGATACAATGATTGGTTGTCTCAAATGCAAAGAAAAATTCCATTTTATCTATTCACATCATTTAAATTGCATCATTAGGAGTGTCAACAATATCGTTTTACAATGTTGTCTCAGAAACATAATTACAGTCTTGAAACAACTACTACCTCAACTGACATAAATGTCCTATGAATATTTTGTTAAAAAAAAAGTCAGCCACCATTTATATGTTGCGTAACATTCGAGGTCATGGTAGGTTTATTCTCAACGACGACAATGAAATCATCAAGGCTGAAAACAATGACAAAGAAATCAAGCTCAACCAGTAAGGTATTCTTATAATAAAATATTAATTTTTCAGCTCCAGTGCATATAGGGACTTATATTTAGACAAGAATCTTTTAGCAAATCTTATGTGATGTACATAGTTACTTAGAACTATTTTCCCAATAAAATTATGCTTATTTTTCTTGCAAGTTTAGATTTTTTAAGATAAATTTCTTGTTATTAATATATGTTATTATAAACTCTTATTTTACGTTATGAATTTTATTTTAAGACTTTTACACAGTTTTTTCTTTGTGCAGTTAAGGAGACACCTATACAATTAAGTAGATAAAGTCGATCAAAGTCTTGCATCTTTTTGCAAATAGTATGCCAAGATTAACAACTTAGGTATATGCCTGTCATCATTTGTACAAAAGGCACTTAAGTTTTCATGCTTTCATTATGACAAACTTAAAATGACTACCGTTATTTGTACAAAAGGCACTTAAGTTTTCATGCTTTCATTGTGACAAACTTAAAATGACTACTGTTATGCTTTCATTGTGTTAAACTTAAAATGAATCTTTGTCCTGCATCTTTTTGCAAATGATATGACAAGATGCCAAATTTTTTGTATGTAAATGTTTTTGAAAACTATAATACAAATATCATTTAGACAGAGTTTTTATGTCTTTTACTTCTCTTTGCAGCATATGCTAATGCAACTACTACAAAGAATAATTCCCATGATTGAACATTAAAATAAAAAACAATTTCAACTGTTAAATGAGATTGAATCTACAATGATTCTTTAGAAACAAAACCTAGGTTATAATGTCTATATTATTGTGTTTAACATAAATTGGGTGTACACTTGGGGAGTTATTTTCATGCTCAATTATGCGTAAAAAGTTTTGGGTTCTGATTTTTACATTTGATTTCATAAAACTGTGAATTAAAGATTAATACGTTATGTTTTAGAATGGATTATGTTGGTATAATCTAGAAGATGAGAATCATTGGGCATCTCTAAGAGGAATATAAAATACAATTTTCTATTTTTTTTGGTTGTTTGATATTCATTCACTGCATTCATCCATTCATGAGCAATGGCAACACCACTATGACCATATGTTCACGATAGTTACCTTCATAAGGGGTAGTACATTTTTTCGAAATATGGTATAGACAACATCTTTGTAGTTAATGTAATATGTAAATTTTTCTATTCATAATTATAGAAAATAACCAAATAAATTTATATACAAGTTCATTTATTTTGCAATTTAGCTATCCCTAAATTAAGTGACAAAGACCAGCTACTACGTAACTTTTATTTCATAAAAAGTTTCTAACATTATTTTGCATTAATACATGCGAATGTCCATGTATAAAATCTTGATAGGTTTATGCACTTAGCAACAACAATCACGTAATCAAACCTTGGTGATTTCAAAGATTGCATACATATACCGCATTTTGGAAATTTAGCAAAATTTTAATGGAATTTTAAGTTGCGGGAAGAAACACCAAATAATGATTGCCTCTTTTTTTCCAGAAGAAAAATTGTTGTTCCTTGTTATTCAAAATGATTCAAAGGTAACTAGTTACATCCCAACATATTCAACATCTTTCAGAGATGAGCCAAAGGATGGCCTCATGTGCATGTTGATCAAAGAAAAAGATGATATACAGATGTGCCATCACATCATCCATCATAATAAACGAAAGATCTGTCCAAAGGATTCCATAGAGAAAACAATAAGAACCCATATAAGTTTATCCAAGGAGGTGCCTGAGGAACAGTACTAATATCAAATGCTCATAGGTGACTAATGTCAACCATAAGTATCCAAAATGATACTCAATAATGTCTCAAGCATTCATACTTAGCCAAACCAAAAGGTTCAAGGAGTAGAAAATAAAAGCTTCAACTCTAAAAGAGCTGAAGCTTATCTTCCCTAATAGTTAATCCTTCATAGTATTATGTGAAGGAGAGTAGGCTAGTGGCCATGGGGAGCGCATCCTTGGATAAACTATCTGCCTTCTCATTGTGTTCTCTATAGACATGCTAGAAGTTTAATGAGAGAAAATGAGCTTTGAGATCAATAATGTTGAGGCAAGAGGCATCAAGATCAAGGGTTGTAAGTGTCGTCTTTTCATTTTCCCAATTGATAATAACAGATGAGTCCCCATAAATATGGAGAGATGGGATCCCTATCTCTTTCGAGAAGAACAAGAGAGCCCAAAGAGCCAAGATCTCTTCTCTGGTATTGGTGCTATATCCACACCCCAACTTGATACAAAAAAAGTGTGACTAGCTGATCAACAAGTAGATACCAGCCCCTTCGAGTTTATTAGCAGCAATTCCATAAAAAAAACTAGAAGGATATGTTAAGACAAGGGTTTTACCAATGTTTCTAATCCTTGTTTTTCTACTAGATCTCACAGGATAGGAATTCAATTGATCCATGATTTTGTGGTAGAGAGGAGACAAATCCGGTCTTTTATGTTCAAAAATATTGAGCTTCTAAGAGATCCATAGGTTCTAGATAAGGAAAAAAGGAAGGTAGAGGTGAAATATTTCTTTTTTAATCCAATATTCAATATTTCCCAATAAACTAGGGTCATCCCAATCTAGCAAGCAGTTTAACTTTTTGTTTAATAAGTTGATGGTGGCCCGGGTAAAAGAACAGTCTACGAAGAGATGTTTGACAATTTCTTCAACATAATTGCAGAGACTACATCTATTGGGACCAATCCAACGTATTTTACACAAATTGTCACATGTAGTAATGCGGTATCAATACACAACCATACAAAGAAAATGATCTTTAAAGGAACATTACAACACCAAAGCCTGGAGTATAGTTTGACCGGTGAAGGAGGCACCAATGATGAAACAATGAGATTATAGGTCAAGTTGGCTATTACAAATCCCGTGAACTTGTTGTGCATTGAAAGAATAATATCATCAGAATCCTTTAGTTTAATACCTCGGTGAGCCAACCCTTTAATGAAATCAGTCCAAAGAACAACCCAATTACCGCCAAGATCCAAATCAACAGCAGTTAACCAATAAGATTGACAGTTATCAGTAAGGTTCATATTTCGGGCTTGATAAAGGTGAGTGATCCAAAAATCATAAATATATTCCCTGATATCTTCCAAGAGAAGATAGGAGGAATTTAGTCCTGCTATGGGATCGATTCCCAGTCTGATGCTCCTACCATTACCTACCTTCCACCCCAGCAGTCTTGTAATCCAAGAGAGAGATCTGATGAAACCGTTCCAAAAATAGGAAGTGCCATGAACACGAAAAATGTTGTTTATGTAGTCAATCATCAAATGATAAATTTTTGAGATACTTGTGACCAATAATGCAACTCCAGATGCTACTGCCCTTCAATACCATCCAAATACTTTTCAATATGAGTGAAAGACCAAACCATTCAAGATTTTTTATGTTCCAACCGCCATAATCATGAAGTTTGAAAATAGTTTTACAATCCACAAGATGTAATCTCTATCGACCATCAGTAATTCCCCAAAGAAAAGTAAATATGTTGTGTCTAATACAGTTTAAGATAGATTTTGGTATGCGGGCAAGAGTGAACCAGTAAACTTCTAGCCCAGAGAGAACAAATTTGACAAGTATTAGCCTTCCACCGAGAGATAGTAATCTATAAAATCAATTATTAATTATTTTTTCAAACATGCTAATGATCCATCTCCAATCATTTATATGGTACCCAAGAGGTTTTAGACGATACCCATGTATTTGAAGCATGTAGAAAAATAATCCATTTTATAGGGAAGAATGGAGGAGATGAGTTCCCTTGTTTCTAGATCCACCTCATTAAACAGGAAGGAGGATTTTTCAATACTAATAGACATGCATGTAGTAGAGTAGAAAAGATCAAGTGCTTCCTTGTAGGCTTTCCATTCATGAAAAGTTCCAATCCCAAACAAGATAACGTCATCTACAAAGAGCAAGTGTGTAATTGCCAAGCTAGAAGAGATCTTTAACCCAGTAATCTTGCCTTTCTTTTGTGCATCCAATATAATGAGGCTAAGAATTTCAATAACCAGAATAAAAAGTAGGGGGGACAGTGGATAGCCCTGACGGATACCACAAGAATCTCAGAAGAAATTTGAAGGGGATCCATTAACCAAAACCGAGAAGTTTGAAGAGCATACACATTGTTAGATTTTTATCAATTATGATAGTATGATCTTAGGATATTATCTAAGAGAATAATAAGCACATCAATCAAACACAAGAGACAATGAACACAAAGATTTTCCTCGGGGAAACCATAAAGGAGAAAACCCCACAACTTCCTCATAGATAGAATCAACACCAAAAGTAAAACCCAAAGACAGTAAGATGATCTCCCGACAGCAGTAATCTCTCTCTCTCTTGTCCCAACTTCTTCTTTCTCTCTTAGTTATGCACTACAACTGAGTTGGAGTGAATGTGTGTTAAATAGAGAGGCTCACTATCTATTTATACTAATTCCCGACTTGACAATAAATCACTAGGGCCGAATTCTCTAGGAGAGGCTAATAACCCTAGGGCCCCACAACTGCGGGGATTTTAACCCTTGATCAATAAGGAGGTTACACTCTATGAATTTACATGGCTTGTTTACATTATTGAATCCCCTGTGTTATCCACCAGAATGGCACCTCTCCGTCTGAGTGCCGACATTCCTCATGTTGGCACACAAAAGGACATCTATGGATTGAGGTTTGCCCAGAACACTATCGTTTGGCTTATTATGAAATACATTCTGCCTCTATCCAGCTAGTTACTTTGCCATGTTTGCCATGTTAGGATGTATTCGCGACTATATTCCTGTACAACTCGCGAGTCATTCGCGAGTCTCCTTTGTAGCAAGTCGCGAATCTATGTATTCGCGGGTTGCCCTTATACATAGTCGCGAATCATTCGCGGGTTGCTCTACTACATACCCGCGAATGTGTCTCTTAGCATTTAAATATTAAAACACGCATTAATTGGAAATTGGTTAAGTCATTTAACTTAATTTCTTTAACTGCTGTAACCTCTTCAACCTGCGAAACTACCTTATTTTCACCCATATAAATAGAGGTAGGAAAGGCCATGAGAGGGGACTTGGAATTTATGCATTGTTATGCTGGAGGAATTGGAACTCTTTTTGCCCACACCTTTTCCCTAGAGGTCTTCCCCTTGTGTTGCAGAGCTTGGAGGCTGAGTTCTTTGGAGAAGAGAAGCAGCAGAACCAGATCAAGGTTTCGTGAGGTGCCAAACTTGAAGAGAAGGTATACTTGTACTTGTTTTCAAGATTAATAAAGATGTGATGTCCTTCTTCTTCCCAAATCATTGTTCAATGTGTGATTGAATCTCTGTTTATGATCATATGATGATGTTATTCAGATTATTATTTCAAATTTATTTGATTATCATTTCTTTATATGTGGTCATAATGGTTTAAGGAAGGTATAACTTGTTTTGCAGGTTTCTTGGAGCGAGAGGAGCAAGAAGAGGATTGAAGAGAAAGCTTGGACTAGCCTTCAATTAGTCAGGTATGGACCTTTCTCATCTCTGATCTTGCTTATATATGCTTGCTGAACATTGTGCATCTCTCTTTCAACCCCAGTACGTTGATGGCCTCTTAAACCCTAGCCATAGGATACTTTCCTTTACAACAGAACTGGCGACTCCGCTGGGGATAGCCTTGTCTGTTTGGGGTTTCTCTTGATTTCTTTAAGCTTTTTACATTGTTTCAGGTCCTTCTTGCCACTTAGGAACACTTTATAAATCTGATAGCACACTTCCCCTGCCTTCTTAAGGTGGTTTTTGACCTTTTTGGGAATTTTTCCACCCATTCGCGAGTTGCTCTTCTGAACAGTCGCAAATACTTGTTTGCATTCGCGGGTTGTTCTACTGAACAGTCGCGAGTCATTCGCGAGTTGCCCTTATTAACAGTCGCGAATTCTCCTGGAAGTTAGGATTTTTTAAGTCAAGGTTTGCTTGTTCCTTTCTTCGGGTAATCCCTGTTTGTGAGTGGATTCTATTAGTGAATGCTGTGTAGCTTGTCTGAAGACCTTTGGTGATCACCCTTCCTGATTTTTCGAAAGCCTTTGAGTCTCTTTTGCTTGGATTATTTTTGCTTGCCTGCTGAAGTAGTTTGGCCTGTTTGGGTTGTTTGTTTCAAGTGTCTCTGTCCAGATCTGTAGTCAGGGTCTTGGGCTCTGTTTTTCCAGTCTGTCTTCTGACAGTGGCTGGTTATCACTTGCCTTTAATAAGTCTACAGTGGTTTTTCCATTGTATGCACCCAAGCTAGGGTTCCTAGCCTTCCTTTATTGGTTGTCTGTTGGTTCTGTCAGCCTGTTTGCTTCAGTTTGTTGCTTTTATATGGTTTATTAGATCCAAGTTTACTCAAAGTATAGATGCATGGTAGGTCTTTTAGGGATTTCTGCAGGTGTATGGATCTAGGGAGTTAGTGTCATCCCTTTTGGTTGTTCTTTATCTATGTGGTAAGCCTTTTATAGCATTAGGGTTTGTTCTTTGCTCTCCCCCCCACCTCCTTTGCTTGGTTTGATTTTTGGCTTATGTTTCTGGTCAGCCTCTGTTAGTGATCTTGGTTTGATTTCAGAAGCTTGTTGTTGTTGATTTCCTTCTTGTTTTGTTGGTTAACTTCACCATGCCAAAGTAGTGGACTTGTCTTTTTATGCAAGCCTTCCTTCCAAGTAGGGTTTATGCTGACTTTAGTTCAGTCTAGAGTTTGTTTGGTGGTTGTATAGCAAAGTTCCTTTTGCTTTGTTCTTGTTATCTGCATGCTTTTAGTTTGTAGGTAGTTTTTCTTTTGCTTTTATAAAAGAAAATTAAAAATAACGTTTACTTGTTTTGCTGCTTCCCCCCCGCCTCTTTCTTTGGCTTGACCTTGTTGGACAAGGTACTGAGCAGCCTTTGTTTGTAGGTTTAGATTGATGCTTGGGACTTCTTGACCTTTGTTTATGTCAGTTTTTTTGCTCAGTCTTTTCATGCCAAAGTTGTTGGCTTGTTTGTCTTTGTGAGCCTTCCTTTCAAGAGAGGTTTATATTCAACTTTAGGGAAACCTAGGGTTTGTTTTTGGGGTGTAGAGTAGTTGTCTATTTTCTTTGCTTACAGTACTTGCTTGCATTAGTTGATAGACTGTTTTTTCTTTTGCATTTATAAAAGAAAAATACAAAAACATATGTTTGCTTTATGTGCATGTAGGTTAGGTTGCTAGTCTAGATTGCATGGCATATCATTGTTTTTGAAAATTAAAAATATAAAAAGATTTGATCTTTTTTGGCTTTCAAGTTTCTATTTGAAAATATAAAGAGAATATTTTTTGCTTTTTGCATTTCATATCTCTTTGCTTAGTCATTTCGTTTCAGCTTTGAGTCAAAACACCACATAAGTTTCATGCCATTTACCCTCTGACTAAAAACAACCCTTAAAATAAATGATATAATTTTAAAAATTATTAGTAAGTTTTATTTTATAGGGTCATACATCAACTAGCCGAGGCTAGACTTGTGGGCTAGGGAGTTTAAACTCCCCACAAGTGTTAAATTTAAGACGTAGTTGGCCTATCACTAGGTAAATCCTTCTCTACATTGATTGTATCTGGGAAGCTCCTCTCAAATGGGAGTCAAGCACTAGGCCAAGTGGAGGCTTGGATAGAGGAGATAACCCTCCGAATCCTTGTCAAAACGTAACTCAGGACTTTTACGCATCTGGGGATTCTGTCCTAGACAGAGTTTCGGGCTCAGCTACCCTGCCCATGCGTACGAGTTAGGCTGACGACTGTCCCCCCAGACTGTCCATTTAGTTAAGGTAGCCTCTAGTCTCTTTGACATCTAGGGTTCATACACAGGTACACCGGAAGGTTATTTCTGGTTGACCTTGGACGGGCTTGGAAGGTAACCCTTGTGGAAAGTGCAGGAGGGTGGTGGGTGATTCCTCCACTTGTGCCTGAGAACCACCACATGGATGCCAAGTAACTGTCTATCAGCTTTCTTCTGGAAAGTATATCTTATACCTGTTTGTCTGTCTGGGCTTTAGGAATTTTTTAGTGAGTGCTGTGTGGTTTGTCTGTACTTAGTGTGCCTTTAGGTGTATGCTTTGTAATTTTGGTTGCTTATAAACCTCAGACTTTGTCTCTTGTTTTGAAACTATGGCTAGCACCCCTTCGAACACCAACCAAGAGATCCCCATGCTGGGAACTCCTTGTACTATTCCTCTCACAGGGAATGTTGGTGTTCCCTTGATGGCCACCCTGAATCTTCCTGGATTCACCCTAGGGCTACCGGTGTGGTTGTTTTCCACTCCAACTGTCCTGAATGCTCCTGATGCTTCTCAAGTAAGCTCTTTATATCAAGGGCATCAAAACGCTGTTTCCCCTTCACATGTAGTTAGTTATCCTCCTCCTTCTACCTAATGCGGTGAAAGTACTGATACTAGTAACTGGAAGTCTAAAAGGAGTAAAAGACGGAGGAATAGGAAGAAGGCACATAAGCAGGGGGGCACCCGTTCAACCTCTGCAAGTCAAGTTGAACTTCACCACCCAGCCTCTGTTGTTCATGCTGGGGGCACCCATCCAACCTCTGCAACTCATGTTGGATCTATCCATCCAGCCTCTGTTTTTCACGCTGGTGGGATCCTTCCAACCTTTCCAGGTCATGTCGGATCCTCTCACTCAACCTCTGTTGTTCAAGCTGAGTGCATCCGTTCAACCTCTGGTGTTCAAGTTGAACCTCCACATTCAACCTCTGCGAGTCAAGTTGATCTTCACCATCTAGCATCTGTTGATCATGATGGTAGGATCCTTCCAACCTTTTCAGGTCATGTCAGATCCAGTCTCTCAGCCTCTGTTGTTTATGCTGAAGACACTCGTTCAACCTCTGGTTTTCAAGTTGAACCTCCCCATCCAACCTCTGTTGTTCAAGTTGGACCCATCCACCCAGCCTCTGTTGTTCACGCTGGGGGAACACACTCAACTGCTGCAAAGCATGTTGATCCTAATCATTCAGCCTCTGCTGTTCATGTTGATGGTGCCCGTCCAACCTCTACAAGTCATGTTGGACCCAGTCTCTCGGCCTCTGCAAGTCATGCTGGGGGTAGTCTCTCAGCCTCTGTGGTTCATGCTGAAGACAATCTGTCAGCCACTGCGAGTCATGTTGACACTGTTGAAAATACTACCCGTTCAAAACACAAGCCCAAGTTTCCTTGTAAGCTTTGTGAGGGAGACCACCTTACTTATAAATGCCCTTTTATCCCGGAGGTGCGAAGAGTTTGGAATCATGGTCATCCCGTTGTTGAACATTCTATAGTCTCTCAACAACCAGCCTCTCTTAGTGAGGTTGGACCCAGTCACCCAGCATCTGTAGTTCATGCTGGGGGCAAACTCTCATCCTCTGTAGGTCATGTTGAGAGCAAACAGTCAGCCACTGCTAGTCATGTTGACTCAGTTGAGAAAATTGGTCGTTCGAAACATCATCTTAAGTTCCCTTGTGTGCTATGCCAGGGAGATCATCTTACTCATCTATGCCCTGCTATCGCAGAGGTGCTTAGAGTGTGGTCCAGGACTCAAGGTTTTCCTTCTCATGAACACCCTATAGTTTCTCAACAACCTATTCAAACTTTGGTTGATCAAATGGTCGAACCAATCTCAGATTTGGTCGATCCCACTCTTCTTTCGGAGAGTGATCCTCATGTGATTGAACCAATGTCATCTTTGGTCAATCCCACTCTCCCTTCGGAGAGTGACTTTCACGAAGCGGTTGAATCGATTCCATTGTCGATCAATCCCACTCTTCCTTTGGAGAGTGAAGTGTCTACTAGTCACATTTTCTTCACTGCCAGTTCAGAACTTACTGAACAACGGGGCACTGAACTTGCTTCAGATCAACCCCCACCAAGCTCTCCGATTGCTTCCTTTGATTGGGATAGCCTAGTTGAGCCGCGCCTTCCTTCCGCTGCACCTTTCCAGATAAAGGTCAAAGTTGAACCCTATACGATTGCTCATTGTATTGTTGATGAAGGAGCCTTAGTTAGTATTTTGTCTGCTCGTGCTTGGAGAGGCATGGGATCTCCCAGCCTTGTGTTGACTGCTAGTCAGTTACTGGCGTTTGATAGAAGAACTTGTATAGCCTTGGGAATTCTTGGTCAAACACCTGTTACTTTGGGTGGGAAGACTATCTTAGTTGACTTCATGGTGATAGAAGACCCCTTGGACTTTAATATGCTCCTTGGACGTGATTATGTCTATGCCATGCAAGCTGTGGTGTCAACATTATTTCGTGTGATGTACTTTAATCATGGAGAAGAAATTGTCACTATCGATCAGTTGGATTTTCTTGATCCGTCTCCTGACCTAACTAGAGACCAGGTCTTTCCTTTATTGGTTCCCAGTGTTTCTATAGACACTAACCCACCACAGGTGAACTATGTGGCCTCTTGTCCTTTGTGTTCAATTGTTACTGAGAAGAAGCCTCTGTTTTCATGCTTACCTTCTCGGGACTTGGTCCCAACAGTTGATCGGGTGAGTCATTCTATACAGACTGTAGAGCCTTCTCTCTACTCTATTGATCCATTTGAGAGTTTAGATATGTGTCCTATCTCGGATGATCTCCTTCCTTTGGATGAAGTCTTCCTAGAGTCTTTGATACAGTTTGACCTTCTTTTGGATGTTGGTTCAGTTGTGACTAAGTCTAACCCTGATTTGCCTAGTAAGCCTGACCTTTCTTCTTATGTTGGTCTTTTTGAGTCTTTTGACTCTTCCTTCGAGCAGCAAGTCAGTGATCCTGATGAGTTTGATTTTTCTTGTGAATTTTTCGACTCCTTGGATATTGAGTTTGTTCCTGCAGACTCTATCTACCTTGTTGATTTTTGCTCTCCTTCTGAGGTTGATCTTGAAGATTATAAACCCTCAATCCTTGGTTGTATAGAATCTTCTTCGGTTGATTCTGCCTTGACTTTCCCTTTTATAGAAGATAGAAAAGTCACATGCGTTTCTTCCAAAGTGACCCCCATCGGAGCTTTTCTTCTGAATATGATCCTGATGTTGTTGTCTCTTGGAGACAGGATTCTTAGTTGGATTCACAACTGTTTATTGGCCTCACCTTGTTGTTCAAGTCGTAATTGCATTTGCATGTGCCTTGCTCACGCTTATGAGCCTGATGCCGGCTTCCACGCTTTTAGCTCGTTGTATAAGCCCTCATCTTTGTTCTCATCGTCGCTAAGCCTTGTATCATTTTTCCTTTGCAACTTGACACCCTTTACCTTGAGGAGACGTTCCCCGAGTGTCCTTATCTTGCTCACTTTCCTTGCATTATGCATAGGTTTTTTCCTTGCGCTTGGAACTAGTTTCGCCTGCCTATGACACTCGTCTCCTCGCATTTAGAGCATTCTTTCTGCTCTCTTTTGAGCTCGTTAAAAACAGTAAGGAGGCCGCGAGTTGACTTTTCCGAACTCGTTAAAACTTCACGGAAAAGACTATGAGTTTCTTTAGGCCCAAGTCTGACTCCTCAAACTAGACTTGACTGCTGAGTAAACTTGTCCGTTCAGGCTCGTTAAGAATATGTGAATGGGAATCCACATTGGTGGTAGGTTATCTCTTTCTTGGACCATGTGGAATAATACAAGAAAGGATCCCTCTCTTTTCTTTTTGAATTGAGAAGAGTATTCTCAGGCATAGGTTTATCTCTTTTCCGGACCCGAGGGACTAAACTTACGGAAAAGGAACCCCCGGTATGAGCTTAGTTTTCTCTTTTTCGTGCTCTGGACCAAAACATGAGAAAGATTCCGAGTGTCCTTTATGTCTTTGTCATGCTCGTTAAACCCTAAAGAACAAAGCATCGAGTTTATTGTTGTAAGCTCCATTTCTCGTAATCAAATGGATCTTTCCGAGTGATCTTGCCTTCCTTCACACTCGTAAAACTCAGGCTATATGCTGCTTTTGAAGGAGCGTTGGGTAGGTGGTAATTTAACCTTTTTCGGACCTTCCTGACTAAGTACGAAAAAGGTGCGCCTTTTCTTCTTCGGAAGTTAAGAGAGTTCTCCTTTGGTTTGTTTTATACTTTTTCAGCCTCAGAAGACTAAATTGTACGAAAAAGGACCCCCCCTGGACTCTTCTTTAGAGTTTTCAGACTCTCTAAACTATGAAAACACTGTCGAGCATGTACTAGTTCGGGCTCGTAAAATCCACGAATCAGTGCCTTATCAAGCATTCTTCTTTCTTTTCTTCGAGATTGTCAAAAAATGAAGATGGTCCCGAGTTTGCTTTCTTGGACTCGTTAAAACTTTACAAGAAAGAAGGGAAGGGGAAGGTTTATTTCCATGTCTTTTTACATCATGGCAGCAAGTATTGTTTCCTTGAACAAAGCACCAGTTTTGAGTTTATCAACAGTTGGGTCCTAGTATTTTGGCCTTATCCTGATTCAGAGTTTCTTACTCCTCCAGTTGGTCTCTTTTCCAATTATATGGGGAATCTGTCAATGTCTCCTACATTGCAGATTTTTTTCGTTGGTCCTTTTTGTGTCAAAAGCTGCCTAAGTCACTTTTGTGTCGTGCTCACTGTTCAAGGATTAAACCTTTGTCGGCCATTCTGTAGTTGCCTTGACCTTTTGTGTCGGCCATTCCCTGGTATCAGTTCATTACATCATGTCTTCAGCGGTCCTTTTTGTGAAATTCAGTACCTATTCCAGATCCAATTAGTCTTCGACTTACCTCGTGTTGGATGATGAAGGATGCCTTAATGCCTTCCTTCCAACGGATCTCTTCCTATCGACTACAACACATCTTGCTCTGGGGACGAGATTTAGAGTTTTATGACAATACCTTGGGAATTGTTGTCCTCAATGGCAATTTCCCTCGCTATTGGGTAGTGGGAATACCTTAATGTCTCCTACTCAATGGATTCTTCAAGTGTTTGACTTCAAGTCCTTGTAATCACACTTGTTAGAATGTACTAGGTACCTTGGGGACCATTTTCATTAATTGTGGTTTCCCTCGCATTTGTTAACGGTTCTCATTATTGACCGGTAATCAAATGGTTTCCTCCATGTTCGACTTCAGCTCTTTTATTTGCATGGTTAGGATTCATACCTTTTTTGGGCGGTTTGGATTGAAGACCTTGGGGCCGACAGTAGCATTGTCATCTTTTGCTATTGTCCAAGTTGCGCAAGACCTTGTTATACTTTATATGACATTTTGCTGAGACATAGATCCACCTTGTATTTTTGTGGCTATGATCGATTGTTGAGCATGGATCCACCTTGTTCGTTTGTGGCCATGGCTCCTTTAGATTTGATATGGCGCCTTTTTGCATATTGAGGGACCATGATAGTTTCATCAGTTATACATATGTTAGATCCGCCTATATTTATGGCGATGTTTTGTATATGGATGTGTATGTTCCAAGGATCAGTTTTTCTGACATTTATCTCTCTTACAGGTACCTTCACTCGAGCCTTTCGATCTTGGATTCTCTGCTCTCTCCATACTCAGTTTTTCCTTTATAATGTATTTGGGCTATCGTATTCCCCTCTAACCTCACACATTAGGGGGCATCTGTTATCCACCAGAATGGCACCTCTCCGTCCGAGTGCCGACATTCCTCATGTTGGCACACAAAAGGACATTTATGGATTGAGGTTTGCCCATAACACTATAGTTTGGCTTATTATGAAATACATTTTGCCTCTATCCAGCTAGTTACTTTGCCATGTTTGCCATGTTAGGATGTATTCGCGACTATCTTCCTGTACAACTCGCGAGTCATTCGCGAGTCTCCTTTGTAGCAAGTCGCGAATCTATGTATTCGCGGGTTTCCCTTATAAATAGTCACGAATCATTCACGGGTTGCTCTACTACATACCCGCGAATGTGTCTCTTAGCATTTAAATATTAAAACACGCGTTAATTGGAAATTAGTTAAGTCATTTAACTTAATTTCTTTAACTGCTGTAACCTCTTCAACCTGCGAAACTACCTTATTTTCACCTATATAAATAGAGGTAGGAAAGGCCATGAGAGGGGACTTGGAATTTATGCATTGTTATGTTGGAGGAATTGGAACTCTCTTTTCCCACACCTTTGCCCTAGAGGTCTTCCCCTTGTGTTGCAGAGCTTGGAAGCTGAGTTCTTTGGAGAAGAGAAGCAGCAAAACCAGATCAAGGTTTTGTGAGGTGCCAAACTTGAAGAGAAGGTATACTTGTACTTGTTTTCAAGATTAATAAAGATGTGATGTCCTTCTTCTTCCCAAATCATTGTTCAATGTGTGATTGAATCTCTGTTTATGATCATATGATGATGTTATTTAGATTATTATTTCAGATTTATTTGATTATCATTTCTTTATATGTGGTCATAATGGTTTGAGGAAGGTATAACTTGTTTTGCAGGTTTCTTGGAGCGAGAGGAGCAAGAAGAGGATTGAAGAGAAAGCTTGGACCAGCCTTCAGTTAGTTAGGTGTGGACCTTTTTCATCTCTGATCTTGCTTATATATGCTTGCTGAACATTGTGCATCTCTCTTTCAACCCCAGTACGTTGATGGCCTCTTAAACCCTGGCCATAGGATACTTTCCTTTACAACACCTGATAGGAACATCGGGGCATGACATGACTCAATTACATTACAGATACTTCCCGGAATAAACATCGGGGTACAATACATAAGATATACAAGTAAATACATTCTGAAGTTACAAATACATCAACACACATCCCATGATCCAATTGACCCCATCAACAGGTATACAAATATGGAGAAGCACAAGTCTTAAGAATGTCCAATTTACATGGTCAAAGGCTTTAACAAGATCAAGCTTGAGAACCATAACCTGGAGGTTTTTTGATTTGATGGTGTGAAGAAGTTCCGGAGTGATACCAACAGGTTCAATAATGAGTCTGTTCTTGAGGAAGCCATATTGCTGAACAGAGATAACCTTATCCAAGAAGGGCTTTAGGTGCAAGGCTGCAATTTTAGAAATGAGCTTGTAAATTAGATTGCAGAGAGAAATGGGACGAATGTTTGCAAAGGTAAGAGGCTTCTCACACTTGGGTATGTGTGTAAGGAAAGTGAAGTTTATGGAGATGTTAAGCTTCCCTTCTATCAGCGACTATTCTATGGCTATGAGTAGATCATCTCCCACCAAATCAAGGAAAAAGAAGAAAAACTCCACTGGCCATCCATCAAGGCCAGGATTCTTATCCTTTTTAAATAATGATTCCCTCTTGTTTGTATGATAGACCCCTCATACCTACGTTGTGCCTATTTGTTCTAAACAACTTTTATTAACAAATTAAAATTACAATATAAAACTTTTTTCTATTTTTCACATACTTTTCTAAGCATAAAAAAAAACATTTTTCACATCATTATCACAATAAACAACCATGATACTTTTATATTTATTTTCAACATATAGTATTATGATGGATAATAAATATGTAATTTTGGGTAGACAAAACTATATATGAATACAAATGAGAAGCGGTATAGAAACATTGCAAATGAATATGGTGATGTTTACTTAAAACAAGAGCCACGAGGTGGCAATGTCCCCGACATTGTTATCTGTAGTTGCAAAAGCATGTAGAGTTGATTTTGCGATTGGAAATAGCTAGTGCCAAATCTTAAAATGAAAATGTTGTGAAGGATTGGTATACCAACTCCTCATTTTCTCTTTTATGGATTTTCAATTGTAATAATATGCATAAGGAAACCCCTCAAATTGGAAAAAAAATATTCCTCACTTTAATTGAAAAATAAGGAGTTCTACTATCAAGAGGAAAAAATAAACTTATGAAATAGGACCAACTTTGGCATGTTTAACCTTAAGAAAATTTCCTAGATTTTTTTAGCTTTCACATGAGTTAGCAAGCTATGAAGAATTGTAGTGTTACAAGTACATATATGCATATACATATCATTTTAAAGATTTAACACTCCATTTTCTTAGTAGCACAAAAATTACATATTTTCTTTTGTTGTCATGATGTTTTGTCTAATATCTATTTTCACTATAAAAATCTTGAGAATTTATAATTTTCTTTTATAAACCAAATATAGTAAAAAATACTTTTGATTTCTAAATTAATACAATTTTTATACATATTCATAAACTAACAATCATAACAACAAAACTAATCTACATTTTTGTACACTTCTTAAACATAATTAAATTTGTTGATGACCAAGAATTTAATAAAAAAATTGCAACTTAGGATTTCCATTATTATAATTTATTTTTGTCAATTTTTGTTAGGTTATTTGGTTAAGGTGTAGGTTTAGTTAATATTATGTTATAATAGTTTTTTATAATATAATTATTAATCTTTAATATTTGAAACCATTAATAGTAATTATTTTTATTTGGTACCCTTAATTTATTATGTAATCTTGAATTTAAGATTTATTCTCTTAATCAAACATTTAATTGTTAAGATTTATTTTTTCAAATTAAATAAAAATTATTAGATATTAAATTTATGAAAGAGTGGCATAACAAATTATTTAGAAGAAACAAAAATTTATAAAATATATCAAGTTATTGTAAAATTTTAAGTTTCATGATCTTATTAATGATATGAAACTTGGTCTAGATAGCTAAGAATAAATTTAACATAATATTATTAACACCACTTTAAATATTTTATTTTTATTATAAAATCAATCTCTATTTCAATTTTCAAAAGAGGAGTGTCACTCTTCTTATTTCAAGAGTACTCCAACTTTCTTCTTACATTTTGTTATGAATTAAATATTCATTAACATTGTAAAAACAGAAGCATTGATAACCACTTACAATCATTCTTATTTAAGGGGATGCAAAAGTGCCCGGTAAACTCCAGATACTTATTCCCTATTTCCCACACAAACAAACATTACCTTTGGTCAACCTTCAGTATCTCACTGTTCTCACAGCTACTGCTGTTAAAAGATGCCCAGTCACACCTCCACATATAAACCAGTCATTATCACCAAGTCTAATCAATAATAAATGGAGAAATTAAAAAACAGAGTAAGTGTGTAACACTCCATTAGTGCAATGGTAGATGCCAGCAACTCTCATTAAACGCCCACTTCTCTTCTCTCGCATGTCTCATTAAACACCCACTTCTCTCTCGCGTGTGGAATCATTCATGCGGATATCCTGGCATGCAGATACCCGGCCTGTTCTGGGTAAGATCCATTTACTTAATACTCTCATTAAACACCCATTCCTATATCACAATATGGTTTCATGTTTGCTGTCTAGATTGAACCCCACCGGGGTGTACAGGGTGGATCAAACCCATAAATCTAGGACAAGCCATAATCGGCTCCTGCTTAAAAAGAAAGGAAAAGTATATCTGGTACAGCTACGCCTCCTCTACCAATATATTTGATACAATCAATAAATCTAGGAGGGCTTGCTTCGCCGCCTTACCTTATTGAGCTGTATAAATAATTTATCCATTGGTAAGGCTTTGCCTTCCTATACGGTGTTAGGTGCGGTGCTTCACCAACCTCTATCATAATATAAAGAAATCCTTCTTTTTAATTCACGGATAAGCGGTCAAGGTCAGTCGTATTCATGGTATGCCCAGCTGATAGGCGTTTGCAATGAAAGGCTGGGGTATATCATTGCTTTCTCTTACTTACTCTTCTTTACTCTTCCTCGTACACATGCATTTTCCCCAAAAAAATATCCTTTGCAGGCCACCTTGACGATGTTCTTTACTTTTAAGAGATCAGGCCCTTGCTCACTTGATTCCATCATTGGATTATCGGTTTATTCCGTCACTGGCTTTCATAAGCTCCTCGTAGGCCCGAAAGCTTCCCACTATATATATATAAATTTAAAACCTCATGATTCTGCAATCTTACATTGAATTCATACTTAAAGTGCAATCTTACATTGAATTCATACTTGAAGTGGAGCATCTGTACATTCTATTACATAGTCTTGTCTCATGAAATTCCATGCAGCCATGCGAGCTTGCTTTCCGGTTACCAGGTATTCAATCACTCCCTAATAACTCTAAGCCCTTTGTGATTCCTTCGAAATATAAAGAAAATAGAGATAGATACTTGCTGTTTCAGAAAATTCGATGAAGATTGTGAGATAGAAATATATATAGCATTGACCAATTTGGAATAAGCCTAGGAACTGTACGGAGCATTTCCAGAAGCTCAAATGCTGACAATAATCTGTTAAATGCCGTGTTAAAGAGATCTTTGACGTTCGTCCTAGTCAATTGCATGTTCAGAACGCCAAATACACGCGTGGGAGAAGCGTTCACCAAATCGCCCCGTTTTTCCGGCTGATTTTTGATTAAAATCAGTCAAATGTTTGCTGTGAAATTGTTTATTTCATTATTATGGAATTCTACTAATTTTATTAGCTCTTTCAATACTAAATCGGGCATTTTAAAACTACCCAAATGATTAAAATTACGATTTAATTCCTCGAAAGTATGATTTACACCAAAATTGATCTGCCGGATTCCGGCGAGTCGGGGGCGATTTGGTGAACGCTTATCCTGCTCCCCAAATACATGTTAGCTGGCCGCCGCTAGTGGACTGGTTCCCGATGGATCATTCACAACCAACAGATAACTCGCTGAAGAGGATGTAATAACTTTTCCTTCATGCGTTGGCATTTATCAATTCTCAACCATAATTGTGAATTACTGTCGTGGCAGAATCGTCGTATACTTTATGGCTCGCTAATGACAAGTAGCTTTATGTTTCTCTCTTTTCGGGGGTAGGGAAATTATGATTGGGATAGCGGACGCAAAGCTACAGATATCATTAAAGATATTTTCTTTGAAGGTGGCGTTCAATAATAACCTTCCTTATCTTCTTATGCGGCAATGTGTATTGGCAAATTTAAATTCATAAAACAAGATTTAAAGTTCAATATTTAATATTGAATCCAAACTTCATATTGAAAATTATAATAAGAACTCTATCCTGTCAATGGATCACATCGAAAGTGGTGTGGGTATATTTAATTCCTACAAACAACGGTAATTAAAATATGCATGGGAATAAGCACAACAACCAAAAGGCAAATCAAGGCTTCACAATTTACTTTGACGTCACACAGGGTAGGATTGTGATGATGGGAACTTTTCTTTAATCATTAATGCTTTCATAAGCCATGAAGGTATTCGAGTCACTCTCAATGTTGAGAATAATAAAAAAAATCAACTCAATATACAAAATTCAGAGGATTTTATATTTTAATTTTAAATTTTTAATTGGGAGGGAGTTTTTTTTTTCCATAACATTTATACCAGATATTCCATAAAGAATTAAAAGCAACCCAAAATTCGGAGGGAGTTTTTATTACCATGCCAAAACAAAGTAGAATTAAACCTTTTTGAGCATGGCAACCTATAAGCATTGTAGGGTCAGTGTGCAGCAGTTGAGCAAGATGCATCGGATCTATTTGCACGATCTTGTAAGCCATCAATAAAGATGCAAACCTAAATATTAAAGGAGGGATCTCGAAATCTGAAATATAGGTATTGTTTACGAGGAATATTATAAACTTGGTGATATCAGCCACGCCGCCGGGTCTTGGGGCACAGAAATCCAAGGCAACGTCATGCTTCCCAGACCAATAACAAGCTAAAAAAATAGACATTTAACAAATTAAAAAAATAAAAAATAAAAAATATTACATAACCTTAGTCTAACTTCTATATATTTCTTAAAATTACTACAAATTGCTTCCAATAATCCTCGTGAGCGATTCATATATATCCCCATATATATCCCCTTGTCAGGGACATAAAAAGTGAGTAAAAGATAAAAACAAAAACTAAAATTAATTTTGTTAAAATCAACACAAAGTTTGATTGGAAATTTGGAACCATTTCGTGTCTTTACGTTGACGAGATATTTTCACTATATTGGAAGTAAAGTGGAAATATGTTACTTTTTGTTTTATGGCGTATTTATGCTTTGTATGGTATATGATTGAATATAATACTTTTATTAAAGGTCTTATATAAAATGATAAAAGTTAAAAGGTCTAATATAAAATGATAATAGTTTTGCACTGAAATCAATTTGCTTTTTATTAGATTTATATATATGAAAGAGGAAGTCATTTATGCAAGAATGAATGATTTTAAGTCTTAATGTATTGTACATATATGTTATACTGGATTATGGGAGAGGACTTGGTGTAAGCTTATAATTTAAAAAATATAAATTATGGCAAAGTAAAGTATATTAAATAAATTGTTTTACAATTAGGTAATAGAAATATTAGTTATTTTTATATTATTGGGTGAAGGATTGCAAATATTTTTATGGACAATTTTAGATATGATGTGAATATATTAAAATTTAAGAGTCATGAGGTGGCTATGTGTTTGTAGTTGTTAATATCTATTGCTATAAGACAGAAGTTATAGGAATATGATACTTTTGCCACAAAATTGTAATAAACAAGAAAATTCTTTTGCCACAAAATTACTTAGTCATTGAATCAATTTCATTACTTAGCCATCAAATCAATTGATCAATGTTTTGTTGGAACAAAGATAGATGGAAAAGATGTAAAACGTGTGCTAAGCATCCTTCTTCATGATCAAAAACCCAATTTGTTACATCTTAAATATGAATACATCCACGTAAACTTGGAGAAGGGTGTAGCATAAATGTAGACTTCATTAAAATAGGTAGAACATGCAAGCCTTCATGTGACCTCTCAACCAAATTCATAAAATAACTGCAACAAACTAAAACATGCAGGTGGAATATAGTCCTTCAAGCTATGATTTGAGTTAAGGCCAATCCCAAGACCTATGCAACAATTGAACAACCGACTACAAAAAAAGAAGACCACGAAAGACATACATCTAGCCTAGCATGAAATTCAAAGAAATGCCAACACATTTACTTTACGATGAATCTAAACCACCACAAAAGGTAGTATACTTATGTGGCATCCATATCTTCACGTTACATTGAGATGACAAGTCCACGCAGTAAATCACAAATCTTCATTTCATACCAAAATAATTTTACAAGGGATGATTTCTTAGAAATGGCGTTAGTTTCCATGAAAGTGGCAAGACATAAAGATTTGATGGAGCAAGGTCAAATATCTCATTCACTTTTGACATTTCTTTCACTTATAATCTTGGATATGCATTTACTTATAATTTTGGTTATTTAATCAATGTTTGTGATTATGCAAATGACATCACTTTGTCATGTTAAATTTACACGATAAAATTATGTATTTAATTATTATAATAATAATAGAGTAATTATAAATAATAAATTAAACAACATTTCATTATGTGCAAAACTAAAATTTCAAAGTTATTAACAAATATGAAATTTTTAGACATATTTTTAAACATTGATGAATACTGTATGTTACCGCAAATCACATTACAAGCCTTTCCTAGCTTCAACAATAATTTAAAATTGAAGTCTTTAAATAATATATTCCATTGGAAGATTCAACCAAGAAACTTAAGTTTGTTTGCTAAATATTTAAGTTCTTCGTGATCTATAAAGAAACAATAAAATGTTACCAATAAATAATGTCTTTAACTTTTAGAATGCCTCAAATGGATTAAAAAATACCACTTATTTTGAATGATAATAACTAAATCATACAATCCAAAAAGCCAAAAAAGAATAAAACTTTGATTTAACTAATCACCACATAACATTATCATAGGTTTTTTTGTTAAAACAAATATATATCTTTGAAATTAAAAAACAAAAACAATAATTTAGAGCATGTCACTGTTTGCACGTGTCGTCATTCAACTTATAAAATGAAAACATAAGTTTACACGATCATAATCACTGTGGTTTTATGATATTCAATGTAATTTTGCAGTGATATTTCAATGCATTGGACGAACCCAATTAAAAATAATGGATTGTCATGCAGTAAAGTCTCACCTTGCATCGATGATCCGCCCTTGAAGTGTTCAATATATTTATCTAATATGTTTGAACATGTCGCCAATGTCATTCAAACAGTTTCCTTCAGCTTGCTATACATACTCACTTCCATGGAGTTCTCCTTCATCACTCTCTCGCCTTCCAAGATCATTTGTAATGGGTTCGATAATGAGATTGAAATGTGAAACACAGAACCCTGGGACTTTGATTTTAATGGAAATATGTTGGATGATTGCAATTATAACTCAATAAATTGTTATTGGGATGATGACTTATTTACTTTCGATAGATTTGATACAAAAATGATTTTGTTATGAACTAGGTTATTTTCTCACAATCGAAAATAAATTAAGGATTTTGTTGTTTGTGGTAGAAATACCATGCATTCTCTAGGTAACTAGGGTACACAATTTCCAAGGAAACTTATTATATTGGGGCAGCAATATTTAGCATGGTGCAAAGAATTTAATGTGGTTGCAGCAAGCTTGATGACCATTGGATCTCGAGTAGCTCAAGATCCAACAATCATTAAGCCTGCTGCAGCCACATTAAATGCTCTGCAACATGCTAAATATTGTTTTCCATCATATCGTACGCCGCACAAAACTCAAACATGAGCCATCATCAACTTCACCAACACCATCGTGTACACGTGTCGAATGAAATCCCCTCGCTTAATCCCGAGGTTGACGTAACAACTATTAACCAATACAAATTCATATAAGTAGATTCTTAAAAATTCTATTTAATATTCAAATTCCAAAACAATGCCAAAACTCTAAAAAACAAAAAATCAACCCTTGTACAAAATGGATTAATGGCCTCTGCATGATCGATATATATATATATATATTAGATGGAAAGATCCACGGGAAACCCAGCAATACTTCCCCACATTTGTGGATGGTAGAGGTGGTAAACTGCTGGCCATCCTAGCAGAAGGCCTAACCCCAGAGGACTCAAGGCTCGAACCCGTGACCTCCCCCGGATCGAGAGAGTGTATGCACGTCTTACCAATTGAGCTAACCCTTGGGGCTTCATGATCGCTATATATTCCCGTGCGGAGACATAATAAGGGCGTTTTACTTGCTTTGAGGATGTTACTTTTAAGTGAGGGAAAAATAATAAACAAATTGATCAACTTGAAACAAATAGTGTCACATTGATCTTTATTTTCCTTATTTTGGGTTCTTAGGCGATGCCTTCTTCATTTATTAAGTGAGAGCTATAGATAGAACTTTTAAATGATGATTATGAAACTCCTATGTTTGGTTTGATTATTTTACATAATACTATACAAGTTAAAATAGAAGGATGATATGAGCAATACTATTTTTTATTCCTCACATAGTTGGATAAAAAGAGAGTTAAAAAGTGACAACTTAGTAGTAATGAATTGATTTAATGTATTAGATTGGATGTGAACGATCGAAGTTCATTGAATCAAGGTAATTGTTCAGAAATAAACAACTTAAGAAATACTTTAATATTATTGATTGACTTTTCTCCAAGGACATTGCTTCCCAAGAGGGGAATAATAATAATACAATGAATCGATAAACTCAAAACAAATAGGGTCATCTTATGTTAGATCTTGAATTAATGATTACTGTCTATTCTCACTAAAATTTAACATGTGTAAATGCATTTTTTCTAAATATAACTAATGAGATAAATTGATTATTCCATTTAAGAATATATATTTTAAAGTGCATCTAGTTTTATTTTATCATTTGCATGCACTATTGGTGTAAAGGGAAATGTCATCCTTTAGGACATCCCATTGTATTGTCTAGAGTGCAAGATCAAGCACCCTTGGTCTCCTAAATCATTTGCATAACTATACCATGGAGACAATATATTTTAGGATTCGATTGGCGGGATTTATAAGGCGATTGGAGTCTAATTTAGAGTTAAGGTTATTAAGAAAAGTTTTCCAATGCTCAAATCACCTATCATTTGGGCACAATTTGGTGAGTTGCTAGAGGCATCGAGGATATCCACACGCATGTTCTAGGTGAAATAAACATGATGCAGTACCGACCTAAGTCAACACATAAAGACCAAAACCCTAGGTGGATTGCATTAGAACTAGTGGTGCACGAGGAAGGGATATTTGACATTTATATCCCTATACCTCTGTAGGATTTGTCTTGTCTTCTTCTTCTCCCCTATTCTTTGTTTTTATAATAGTGGTAGGAAAGGAAATAGATTATGCATATGAATATGCATGATTGATGGTTAATATGCATGGTTGATTATTGTGCGCTAAAAATTGTACCATGAGGCTTAACATCTAGACTATAAAATCCCAACAAATTTAGAAAATATACTCAATTATTCCAAGGAATGTGATGGGAAGTGTAGGATAGAAGATCCACATATGTATGACAGATCAATAATAAGGTTATGATAACTAATTCTTTTCCTAACACTGGTAGAAAGACCCATATATTAGGGAAGTATAAGTGAGGAACGGGATGACTTAGAGGAGCATAGTCTCCCTAGAAGAAAACAAGAAACTTATGATTGGTTTAAGTGGAACGATGACATGTTTGATACACTCCTTATAGTAGGATAGTGAACATAGTTAAATTAATATAATTATGTTGTTAACATACATTGTTGTGTGGATGAGAAGAATCAAGTATCTTAAAGTGGTTCCCTTAGGCTTTCCATTATGCATGTAGGAGTCTAAACTATTAAGAAAATGACACCATATACGAAGTACTATACAATTAATACATTAAAATATCCCTAGGTTGTAATATCCCCAATTAAAAATTAGGAATATTAAACCCAATTTACTCAATGAGAAAGGTATTGGTTTCCAATTTTTCTAATGGATATGTTTTCTTAAATAATAGTGGAATGCATGTACTAATTTAAGACTTCAAACAAGGATTATAAACTACATAAATGTGCATTTAAAACAATGTAATACACTCAAATCAGATATGATATAAAATTTAAGTGGTTGGTTATTAAGTCTAGTTAATGACTTTCGTCACTTTATATGCAACCTTTTTATCATCAATATTGAAGCATGGAAGGTAATAATTGGATCACCAAATAACGAAGAAACGTTCTTGGACCAATATAAAAGAATAGAATGATATTTATTTCAGTTTTTTTCAATATTACAAGACTCCATAAGCATAGATTCAAATCTAGAAAGTCTTTCTCGAATTTCACTACAATGAAGGTCTTTAATTCCAACTTGGTCCAAACACTTCGTAATCATCCCAAATACTCCAAAACAACTCCAATTAGACCCTAAAACTCCAAAATTCAACCCAAATAACTTACTAAAATCCTTCAGGGCGATGATATGAAAGTTTTATACACATTCCCTTAAGCTTGCTTAACCATACTAGTAGATTTGCACATAAATGGCATCCATAAACTTGAACATTAAACATCATATCATGAAAGGCACTGCGAATATTTATTATGAATGTTTGGAAACAATGATAAGCCCGGTTACAACAATAATGTCTCTTATTGTAGCTTGAAACCCAAGAAATACAGAAATGTAAATGCATAGGTGCGCCCCTCTACCATAAGAGACGTCAAATAGAGTAGATATTGTAAAATGAGTGTATCTTGGTCTTCCAGAAACCTTTTTGAGTGAAAAAAGTGTTTCCCATTGGAAAATATGATATGAATGCAATTGAACATGTCTCACAACCAATAAATACTCAAACGTATTGAATCCAGAACCACCATTTTGGACCACCTACACCGATCTAAGCTCCAAATCAATAGGAAGATGCTCCAAATGATAGATATTTCTCCCAAATTGTGCCCTTAGTCATAAATACATGATATAAATCCCATGAAATATTCATTACACATTAATGGGATCCCACTGGTGTGCCCTCCTCAACTGGGAACCAATCCAACACACTAGAAACACCAAGAAACTAAAACAAACATGGTCGAATCTACCTCCTATCACACTTGATAAACTCTTGAACCAAGTAATACATGATCCCACTGTTTACCCTACACCCCTCCTATCATAATTGTAATATGAAACAATCTATCAGTTTGAAGCATGCCAGGATCCCACCACCAAATTGGAAGTTCACCACTCCCAATGCTTATCCGAACCTATATGATCCTCTCTAGTATAACATGAAGCTCCTCTTGTGCAATACACACACTGGTCATATGTCTCACATTGATGTCAATGGTCTCATCGAACTGAATCGATTGAAACTCCTATGTCCTTCCATGTACGATGAAGGAATCACATAACAATAATAGATGCCTATGTTCCTACTCACAAGACTGAACACTGACTAGTATGCTCTGACCCCAATGTGTATTCACCTTCGTCATACATATTTCCTCCAAATCCATGGATGTGTATCTTTATCTATTGGCTTGTCCATATGGAATGCACTCATCTACCTCCTCTATGGATAAGTGTCTCTCCCAAAAAGGTATCTCATAATCCTTTTGATGCCAAACAAGTTCCCGACCAATATCCTCCATGCCAATCCTCTCCTCAAGCACATGTAATTTTGAATGCTCCCCATGACCAATCTACACATAAGGCTCCTCCATCAAATCATGAATGCAATAAGCCCTGTACAACTGACTATTTGAGGTGCAAGAATAAGGAGGTGATCCACTTGACTCCTAATGAAGTTGTTAAAAATACATGGCCATGTCTTCAACAAACTTAAGAGCAAGGTCATTTTCCATAAACAACTGTAAGTAATATGATTTCATCCTTTCCATCTCCTCTTTAATGATGCACAGTTGGGCACTAGTGACCCCCTCAACAAAATATTTATGTATCTCCACCAACTGGGTTCTCCACATAAAGTATTCAATAAACTTATGTGCACCATACGTCCTTGTCAATACTTCCAATATCTTCTCTTCTGTGACTAAAAAATAACTCTCTAAGTCATGGAATGTCATCCTATTAGTATTGTGTATGTTGTCACAAAAGGGACCATCCAACTCATGTGGATCATGCAAGCTCTCAGTAATTGCTTTATTCCTTTCATTGACCAAGGTTTGTGTATTTTTTACTATTAGATTTTTATCATTTAAGCTAGAATTATATTAGGATATTTAACTGAGAGAATAACAAGCACAACAATCAAACACAAGAGACAATGAACACAATATTTTTCTTCGGGGAAACCATAAATGGAGAAAACCCCGCAACTTCCTTAGAGATAGAATTAGCACCAAAAGTAAAACCCCAAAACAATAAGATGATCTCCCGACAACAGTAGCCTCTTTCTTTATAGCCCCAACAACTTCTTCTTCCTCAACTATGTGCTACAATTGAGTGTGTGATAAATAGAGAGGGTCACTCTCTATTTATACTAATTCCTGACTTGACAATAAATCACTAGGGCCGACTTCTCTAGGAGAGTCTAATAACCCTAGGGCCCCAAAACTGTGGGGACTTTATCCCTTGAACAATAGGAGGGTTACCCAAAATGACTTGACATGACTTGTTTACATTATTGAATCTCCCAATAGGAGCATCGAGGCATGACATGACTCAATTACATTACAAACGCTACCTGGAATAAACATCGGGGTACAAGACATAAGATATACATGTGAATACATTTCGAAGTTACAAATACATCAACACTCCCTCTTAACTAGGAAGGTATTCGCTCGACACAATTTATCAGCACGGGTCTTCTTCTCTGTATCATCTGGATCATCAATGAGTTCTCATCATCTTCATCTTCAAGTCATCTTCATCTTCAAGTTATATTCATATTCAAGTCATCTTCATCTTGATCTGGATCATCACTGCTGGATCATCATCACTGGATCTGGATCATCACTGCTGGATCATCATCACTGGATCTGGATCATTGTCACTGGATCTGGATCATCATCACTGGATCTGGATCATCGTCACTGGATCTGGATCATCACTGGGTCATCATCACAGGTGCTATCTCTTGATTCTTCTTGTCATAGGAAGTTCTACAGAGCCATCCCTTTTTCATGCTGGATGTACATCTACAAAGCCAATCCTTTTTCACACTGGATGTATCATCACAGAGCTAGTCCTTTTTCATACTAGATGTGGCATCTACATAGAGCCAGTCCTTTTTCATACTAGATGTGTCATCACAGAGCTAGTCCTTTTTTCATACTAGATGTGGGATCTACACAGAGACAATCCTTTTTCATACTGGATGTGTCTTCATAGAGCTAGTTCTTTTTCATACTAGATGTGGGATCTACACAGAGCTAGTCCTTTTTCATACTAGATGTGTCTTCACAGAGCTAGTCCTTTTTCATACTAGATGTGGGATCTACACAGAGCCAATCCTTTTTCATATTGGATGTGTCTTCATAGAGCTAGTCCTTTTTCATACTAGATGTGGGATCTACACAGAGCTAGTCCTTTTTCATACTAGATGTGTCTTCACAAATCCATCCCTTTTTCATGCTGGATGTGGGATCTACACAGAGCTAGTCCTTTTTCATACTAGATGTGTCTTCACAGAGCCAACCCTTTTTCATGCTGGATGTGGGATCTACACAGAGCTAGTCCTTTTTCATACTAGATGTGTCTTCACAGAGCCAGCCCTTTTTCATGCTAGATGTGGGATCATCACATACATCTGACAATGGAAGGGACCAATCCTCTCACCATGTCACAACTCTTACATCTGACCATGGAAGGAACCAATCCTCTCACCATGTCAGAAGGGAACAACACTTACATATGGCCATGGAAGGAACCAATCATCTCACCATGTCAGAAGGGCACAACACTTACATCTAACCATGGAAGGAACCAATCCTCTCACCATGTCAGAAGGGCTCATCACGGACTCATCACTTCCTCTTGGGAGGAATCTCGATATGGAGAACACCAAGATTCTCCCTAAAGTACTCAAACTTCACCCTAGCCAATGGCTTAGTCAACACATCAGCTATCTGTTCGTCCGTCGCAACATACTGGAGCTTCACTACTCCTCTCTGCACCATATCCCTAATATAGTGATATTTGATCTTGGTATGCTTCGACTTGTCATGGAACACCGGGTTCTTCGACAACTTCACACAACTCTGGTTGTCACAATATATACAAGTAGCATCTAACTGGAGATCAAATAAATTAGATAGTAGCTTCCTCAGCCATACTACCTCACAACTAGCTGAACAAGCTACGACATACTCTACTTCAACTGTACTCAGTGCCACACATGATTGCTTCCTGCTAAACCAAGAGATCACACCTGATCTCGTATTGAAGCAGCACCCTGAAGTGCTCTTCCTATCGATGGCACTGCCTACCCAATCTGAATCAACATAACCCTCCAGGTTAATCTTCTGATTAGCCTTATACTTGAGCCCATAATCAACCGTACCCTTCAGGTACCTCAGAATATGCTTTGCAGCAATCAAGTGAACATGTCTCGTATCTGTCAGGAAATGGCTCAAGGTGTTCACAACAAAGAAAATATCTGGTCTCGTATTCGTCAAGTACATCAAGGACCCAATCATCTGACGATACATTGTGGCATCAACTGACTCAGATGAAGCATCACTCAATAGCTTCAGGTTCGATGCCATAGGTGTGGTTAAGGCCTTACAGTCCATCATCCCAAATCTCTTCAGGATCTCTACTGCATACTTCCCTTGTCCGAGGAAGATTCCATCTGCATTCTGCCACACCTCCATGCCTAGAAAATAATGCATCATACCCAAGTCCTTCATTTCGAAATCGGTAGCAATATTTCTATTCGTATCAGTAATTAATCCATCCATACCTGTTACAAATAGATCATCTACATATAGTAGGAGTATCACTGGATTTCCTTCTTCAACCTTGTAGTAAAGGTTGGAATCTGCTTTACTTTTGGTAAAGCCCAAACTGGATAGAAAGCCATCAATTCTTCCATACCATGTCCTGGGTGCTTGTTTAAAACCGTACAGGGCTTTCTTCAATTTACACACATGGGTCTCCCTGTCATGTGTCTCAAAACCGAGTGGTTTCTCCACATACACTTCCTCTTCAACTACACCATTCAAGAAAGAAGTCTTGACATCCATTTGGTGTATCTTCCATTTCATCACTTTAGCCAGAACAAGTACTGATCTGATGGAAGTGTATCTGGATACAGGTGCAAAAGTTTCTTCATAATATATTCCTTCTTTCTAGGAGAATCCACGAGCCACAAATCTTTCTTTATATTTTTCTATGCTGCCATCTGCAGCATGCTTGATCTTGTAGATCCATTTGGAAGTTACCATAGACTTCCCCTTAGGTCTTGGGACAACATCCCAAACATCATTATTCATGATCGATTGGTACTCTTCGATCATAGCATCCTTCCATTCTTTCTTTTCTATCACTTCTTCATAGTTGGAAGGTTCTTTATCAATGAAATCACATAATAAGGCTACGTAACTGGAACAAGACCTATTTCTTTTCCTTTCTCTGTGTGATTCTTCTGGAGCCCCATATCTTTCTGCACCTTGGATAGCTTCTCATACCCAAGAAGGTTTCCTCTTGTGAGGATTATTCTCTTGAGGTGGATCTATAGGTTCTTGAGGTTCTTCTATTTCTCGATCTTCTTCTTGATATTCTTTGTTCATGGTTGTGTAATGAATTCTGGGTGCTTCTGTTTCTTCAGGTTCTTCTGTAGGTCTCTTTCTAGATTTGTTGTAAGCCGAGTCGTCATCAAATGTCACATCTCTGCTGATGTCGATCTTCTTGAATCCTAGGAAGTATATTCTGTAATCCTTCGAGCTCTCAGAGTATCCCACAAATATACCCTTCCTTCCTGAAGGATCTAACTTTGTCCTCTTTTCTTTCAGAATGTGTATTTACATTGGACAACCGAATATTCTAAGATGGATGACTTCTGGTTTCTTTTCGAAAAAGACTTCTTCAGGTGTCTTATTCTTGAGTACTCTGTGTGGAGTACGGTTCTGTACATACACCGCTGTTCTGGCAGCTTCTACCCATAGATGCATGGGAATATCTTGATCATGAAGCATGGCCCTTGCAGCTTCCATGATCGTTCTATTCTTCCTTTCTGCAACTCCATTCTGTTGTGGATTATATGGAGTTGTTAACTCCCTCTTAATCCCTGAATCTTTGCATAAGTATTTGAATTCATTCGATGTGAATTCTCCGCCATTATTTGATTGAAAAATCTTGATCTTCTTTTCTGTGTGGTTCTCGATCAAGGCTTTGAATTCCTTGAACTTTCTGAATACTTCATCTTTGTTCTTCATAAATTATATCCACGTCTTCCTAGAAAAATCATCAATGAAAGAAACATAGTATACATACCCACTTAATGAACTAGATGACATCGGACCACATACATTGGAGTGGACGATTTCCAAGATTCCTTTTTCCTTGCTCTCGCTACTTGGAAATGTCTTCTTTGTGTTCTTTCCTTTTGCACATCCTTTACAAACACCATCATGTTTTGTCTACATTTATGGAAGACCTTCAACAACTTTTCTTGCAAGTGGTAGTGCCTTGTAATGCACATGTGCAAGCCTTCTATGCCAAAGTTCATTTGGTTCTATTGAGTCATGAACCAAAGCTTGTTCTGGTTGGCCCTTCAATTTGTATATACCTCGTTCTTGTTCCCAATCACTATTGCATCATCAAAAGTCTTTCCCTTTGGCCACATAAGAACTTGGCCATCTACAAAAGCAACCCTCATTCCTTTTGCATCCAATGCAGATATGTAGAGGAGGTTCTTCTTTATTCCTGGTACAAACAACACATTTTTCATCTTCATAGACTTTCTAGAGTCTAGCTTATAGGAGGATTCATCACTACCTTTTATTGGATACTGGTAGTCATCCCCAAGTTTCACCTTGTGAGGTGACTCATGTTCAAATAGTTTCACAAATGATTCTTTGAATCTCGTCATATGTTTGGAAGCACCACTGTCTATAAGAGAATCATTGCTTCCATGTGAGATAGTTACCATGCGAGCCGAGATCAACACATATTCTTCATCACTTGAAGAATCATCACTTTCTTGTCTGATTCTCTTTGTGGAAGGTTCATCATCCTTTGCAGCATGAGCATGATGTCTTCTATTGTTTCCCTTTTTCTTGTGAGATTTCCCTTTGTTAGGGCAGTATTTGGATATGTGACCTTTCTCATCACCTGTGTAACATCTAATAGTAGACAGATCTCTTCTAGAGTGTGAAATCTTACCTTTGGAGTGATGATGGTCCCTTCTGGTTTTCTTTGTGTGGACTGTGAGAGCTTGATCTTCACTTCCCATCTTTTCTTCTCGAGCTGCTATCCGAGCTTCTTCTTAAGAGCATTCTTCCCATAGTCTGCTGAACTTGACTAGCTTCTTTCTGGCACAAATCCCTTGAATGAAAGAGTCCCTTGCCCTAGGTAGACCATTCAAGGTGGCCATCACAATCTCTTCATTCTCCACTTCTTCATCTACTGCTTCCAGCTGTTCCTTGATCTGAGAGACCCTTGTAAAGTAAGACTGGATGGTCTCTGCATTCTGGATCTTTACATTCTTCAGTTGGTTTCTCAGATTCATCTTCTGCTTTATGTTCTTCCCTTCAAACAGTTTGGTCGGGGCATCAAACATAGCTTTAGGTGTATTTAGGGAGGACACTTGTGGTATGAGGTGATCCTTGATTGAATCCGCAATAATCCTCTTAGCCATGACCAAATTATTCTTGTGTAAGGCCTTAGCCTCATCTCCCTCTGGAACTGGAACCTCCTCATTGATATAGGAGTCCAACTCATTTTCTTCCACGACTAGGGAGATCCTATACTTCCAAGCTCGAAAGTTATCATCTCCCTCAAGATTTTCATAAATCCTGGTATGATGAGACATCTTAACTAAGAAACTCAAATGGAAATACAAAAGATTTATATCTTACCAGGTCAAGATGTCGGATCTGGATCTGAAGATGAATTTCTGCAGTGCTGGTCCAGGAGCAGATTAGGGTTTGACTTTCCTGGAGTTCTGTCCAACAAAATGCTTTGATATTGATCTATAAACTTTTATTTTGAGGAGGAGATCAATCCAGGCCTATGCTCACTCAAAAATTTCACTTCTATGGAAAGCCCTAATTTTCGGCAGTAGTGTCGGTTCAAAAACTGAAAATGCTCAGAATCAGATTCTGCTTCGACATAAAGATGTGCCATAGGGAGGAGAGTCAGCCCAACCTTCTTTTCCTAAAAATAATTGGAGAGAGATCTAAAAAGGAGGAAGCCCTAGTTTCCGCAGCTGCATAGTGTCTTCTTCTCAGGTTATCTTTGATACCATGTTAGATTTTTATCATTTAAGCTAGCATTATATTAGGATATTTAACTGAGAGAATAACAAGCACAACAATCAAACACAAGAGACAATGAACACAATTTTTTTTCTCGGGGAAACCATAAATGGAGAAAACCCCGCAACTTCCTCAGAGATAGAATCAACACCAAAAGTAAAACCCCAAAACAGTAAGATGATCTCCCAACAACAATAGCCTCTTTCTTTCTATCCCCAACAACTTCTTCTTCCTCAGCTATGTGCTACAACTGAGTGTGAGTGAGTGTGTGATAAATAGAGAGGCTCACTCTCTATTTATACTAATTCTCGACTTGACAATGACTCACTAGGGCCGAATTCTCTAGGAGAGTCTAATAACCCTAGGGCCCCGGAACTGCGGGGACTTTAACCCTTGAACAATAGGAGGGTTACCCACAATGACTTGACATGACTTGTTTACATTATTGAATCTCCTGATAGGAACATTGGGGCATGGCATGACTCAATTACATTACAAACACTTCCCGGAATAAACATCGTGGTACAAGACATAAGATATACAGGTGAATACATTCCGAAGTTACAAATACATCAACATTTACATTGTATAATGGTTGGTATACAAAATCAGAATGTGGTTGGTATGAACCCACAACACAAAATTATCTTTAACACCAAAATTGTTAGTACCAACATTAAAACATTTTACAATACTTTTATCTTTTGATGAAATATATTTTCGATCATGTTGCTACAAGGAAATATGACTACTGCAAAAATCAGATTTGTGATCGTATGTTTGTGTTACATATCCCTCATTCCCATGTGGTTCATCATTAATGGTATGATCCTCCAATTTGTGTTCAACCTGAAGACTCGAGGTTGAAATATGTGGTTCTTTTTTACCCAAGCTCTCATATGGATGAAAATAGTTTGTAAACTTGGCTTCATTTTATTTAGGACTCCCACATGATGACTGATTTTTTCTCTCATCATGCATATTTGAATGCTGAATAATGACAATTGAGTCACCACCCTTTGAAATACTTTCATCAAACAAACTTTTGGATGCTCTATTTGCAAACATACCAAACATTCTTTTCCTAAGTTGTGATGTGGAGCTTTCTGATAACAAGGATTTACATTGCTGCAAGCTATTCTCTAACTCCTTTTGTTTCTTATCCATGTTGCTCAATAGCTTTCCATGACCCTTCATTAACTTTTCCCACTTGGGCTTCTCCTCCTTTATGGGCAATGTAGGAAGGAAACTGGGTAACATTTTTCCATCTACAAGTCTAGCCATTGAAGAAACTTCTTCTTCACATGTTGTACTTCTTCTTGTGAAATTTATGATCTCAAATATTCTTCCACATTCCACTTGAGTTCCCATAGCTTTCCAAGACCATGCTATGATACCACTGTATTATCACCAATTAAAAATTAGGAATATTAAACCCATTTTACTCAACGAGAAAGGTACTAGTTTCCAATTTTTCCAATGGATATGTTGTCTATAATAATAGTGGAAGGTATGTACTAATCTAAGACTTCAGAAAAGGATGATAAAATTCATAAATGTTCATTTAAACCACTGTAATATACCCAAATTTAAGTGGTTGGTTATTAAGTATAGTTCATGACTTTAGTCAAGCACTTTATATGCAACCTTTTTATCACTAATATTGAAGCATGGAAGGTACTAATCAAATCCTTAAATCAAGGATAAAAGTTCTTGTCCCAATATAATGATATTATTTCATATTTTTTCAATCTTACACAAATCCATAAGAATAGATTAAAATATAGAAAGACTATCTTGAATTTCACTACAATGAGGGCCTTTAATTCCAACTTGGTCCAAACACTTCCTAATCAGCCCAAATATTCCCAAACAACTCCAATTAGACCCTGAAACTCCAATTCAGCCCAAATAATTTACTAATAGAATTCAAGGATCTAATATGAAATTTTTATACACATTGCCTTATGCTTGCTTAACCATACTAGTAGATTTGCACATAAATCATCCATAAACTTGAACATTGAACATCATGTCATGAAAGGCATTGCTAATATTTATTATGAATGTTTTTAAATAGTAATAATACTGATTACAACAACAATGGATCTTACTACAACTCGAAACCCAAGAAATACAGAGATGGAAATGCATAGGTGCACCCCTCTACTGAAAGAGATGCCAAATATAGTAGATATGGTAAAATGAGTGGATATTGGTCATGTAGAAACCTTTTTGAGTGAAACAAAAATTGTTTCCCATTGGAAAATATGATATTAATGAAATGGAATAGTTTTCATAGCCAATAAAGACTCATAATTATATAAAATAGAACCACCATTTCGTCCCACCAACACTGATCCAAGATCCAAATCAATAGAAATATTCTCCAAATGATAGATATGCCTCCCAAACCATGCCTTTAGTTATGCATACGTGATATAAATCCCATAAAATATTCATACAACATAAATGGGATCCCACTAGTGTTCCCTCCTCAACCGGGAACCAATCCAACACACTAGAAACACTGATAAACCAATACAAGAAAAGTACTGGAACTCTAATGAATCTTTAGATTTGCAGTAAACTCACACATACATATGATAAGTGAACATCTAAGGAGAAATATGAGTGATCTCTCTCAATACAATAAATAAAGCACAAATGAAGAGATTTGGATGATCTCCTCTATACTAGCTAGGGTGGAATCTCTCACCACCGAAACTAGTTCAGAAATGCAAGGCACAAATCTCCCAACCTAGAAAGGGGATCATATCCTAATAAATGAAATCCACAAGAGATTTCCAATTTAGAAGTAAAATTTCCAAAATATCCCCAATAGGTTCCCTCAACATTCTTTTATAATTCATCCTTCACCTTTCCCTCCTTCTAGAATTCTCTCTAAAAAATATCAATAAAATATTAAAAAATATTATTTTCATGAGAGAGATACCTTGGGACACATTAAATTTCTAAAGTTATTTTGTTCTCATGAATACTTGGTCTACCTTGAATTTCGAATTTGAGATGCTTAGCTTGATTTGTGGTAGTTACACCACCATGTGGACCCCTTTTTCCCTCATGCTCTCTCCTTGTCTAAAGTTAGGACCTGCAACTTGTCATATATGCTGTCATAAGTTGTCATAGATGTTGTCATAAGTTTTCATAGATGCCGTCATAAGTTGGCATAGATTCCTTTACTATTTTTATCCCTCGGATTTACAACTCATGAGATTCCTTCCTTATGAGCTTCATTCCACCTTGGATGGGAGTTACACCTTATATGGGACCAATTCCTCCTCTAATGCGCCCTCCTTGGCCATATTATCTCATAATAATAACAAAATATGAATTTTACGAGATAATTATTCCTAGCTTCATAAAATTTTCCCTGGACCTTGGTTTTTCTATAGTGCCTCATGTCTCGAAATCACTACTTTACTAATTTTCATGAACTTACAAGGTGACTTTGGCCATCTCCTCTCCTAGTCTAAAGGAGTGGTCCATAGAAAAATATTTGGGGACATTACATAGGTAACCTAAGGAAGCAAAGAAAACATTGGCTATTTAGGAAATACTTGGGGAAAAATTGATTGTTTCAAGAGAATTTTGGTAAAAGTACTTTAAGATACATGAAAATAGAGTCATGTGCATATGCTTTAAAAATAAAATCCAATTATACATGGAAGGTAGTTAAACTCATTATTAGAACGCGAGGATAATTACATAGTGATAAGTATTTTAGGATTCTAAATCATTAATAATCAAACATTAGCAAGTATACTTGACTTATAAGCATTCCATGGAGTTACCTTAGGGAGGATAGAAAAATGGCGATCTTACAAACATTTTAACGAGAATAAATTATTATAGTCCTTATATGGAGTAACCAATTTGGTAGGGTGAGGTAAACATAAAAAGAGGAATACCCTATCCTATAAATTGATAGAAGATTATGGAGTTGCCATGAGGAAAATATCATGATAAATTAGAGAAGATGATTTAACACTACTAAATGAGTAAGAATTTAGAAAATCATTGTTGAAACATAGAAGTTCCACTACATAGGAAACATGGTAGGAACCTCTATAAGGCATGGATAAGGACAAGTTGTAGATGATGAAAAAGGGTTAAACGTTAAAATGGTTAGGTATAAAAACTATATACTTTTATGTTATAAAACTTCAAATGAAAATTGACTATGGTACAAGTCGGGACTTTAAGATTGGTGAGAAAACACCTAGCATGACAAGTAAGTAACTTGTATTCCAATGGTTAGTTGTGTATGGGGATTAAGTGAGTGAATTATTTTGAGAGTCAAATATGGTAATCACATGTGATAGATGTGAATTGACATTAAAACTTTGGGTGATGATCACAATATATACAATATATAATAAAGAGATGGTGAGTTGACAATAGATGCACTTATGAATGTTATGATATATAAATAAGCTTAATTTTGATATCAACGATTTAAGGCATTATAGTAAGGAAAACAATATCATAATGTTAAAATTCACTAATTTTCACAATGTGGAAACAAATACATACCTAAGATTTTGGATCTAGAGGATGAGGTTGTCTTGAAAATTAATATTATACTAGAATGATGATGTATATGAGAAACTCTAGCTTCTAATTGATGTATCAATTATACCTAGCCTAAAAAAATGGAAATCTTATTATGGAAAGATGATAAACAATAATTAAAATATGATCAATATCTTGAGGATACCACATGTTTCTAGTAATATATCATGGAGGTACTACTTTATATCCTTTTAGGTCAAGATTAGACTAATGTAATTTATTAATAGATGGATGTTTTGATAGTATTTATTGCATTAAATATGATATTCGACATCCATAACGGTGATTGATGTTGTTGATGTATCATGATAAAATGTTAAAGTGTTTTATTATTACTCTATGTGGAGGTGATTATCATATTCATGATGTTATACTGGCTTAAGAACACTTGTGGTATTTGACACATTTTTTTTAGATGAAATGCTTTTGAGGGCATGTTGTGATGCATTGTCATATATTTGATGAAGATATGTTGAGGTGAATTTTATTTTATATGATGACATTTAATCATAAGATGGCATGATGTGATGACATGTGGTTCTTTGTGAAAATATGATCTATGTCAGCATGTGGTGTATCATTATTCATGATGATGTGATAGCAACGATGTTGTGTTCTCATGTTGACATGCAACAATAATTAGCATGTGGATTATTTTCTATGATATCTTGATGTTATGATTATAACTAATGCATTCATTTAATGTTATAAGGTGGTGATTTTCACAAAATCCACCAGTAGGCTAAAAGGGATGACTTATTTAATTATATCATGGGAGCCCATACCTAAACATGATGAAATCTATAAGTAACACTTTATAGGCCGGGGACAAAATCAATCAATACACCTCTTTGATTAGTTCCTTTTTCCTTGTATAACTTGTGATGGGGCATGGAACCATCTTGAGAAGACCATGGTTTTTGATAGTGGAGTTGTAATGTCAAAGCCTTGAAATATCGCTAGAGTTTTACTCACTAGTGATAATGTGGAGTTGTACTTGGATGCCTAGTTATAAGTGCCTAGTTGGAGTTATGGAGGAATATAGGTCATCCTTTTGAGAAGCATGGGATGTACATGAGTTAGTGTACCAAAACAAATTCCAACTTGGGTAGATGAGGTTGGGTCTTGGGGCCCCAAATAGGATGAAGAGGCTTAAAGAATGTTCTGAAAGTCGGGAAGAGGGATATATTTGTACTCATGCCTCCATAGCATTGTGATGTATACTTTTGATGCCTATTGTATTTACTTGGGTGGAACTTATAATTTTTTACAAGAAGGTGACTGAGAGGAAGAGTAGATATGTAAGTAAAAATCTATAAGTAGACTAATTAAATTAAACTTTAGGGTACAACTCGTTGAGGTGGGGGAGTATGTAATGCCCCACATAATATATGATAATTGGTAATTGTATGGAAAAACACAAGTAAGATAATAAATAATAATGATGATGATGACAAACTATAAATAAGAAATAAGAAATAATAGATAATAAATAATAAATAATAAATAAATAAATAAGTAAATAAATAAGAAATAATAAATAAGAATTTAATATAAATAAGAAATAAGAAATAAATAAATAAGTAAATAAATAAATAAACATAGAATTCTAAAATTGGATTAAAAGGTAAATTAAAAGAAAAAAAAAGTTAACTAATTATGCATGCTATGCATTGAGTTTTTACATGAATAGAACTTCATAATATGCTATATAATGGAGGTTAGGAAGATGCTAAAGGATATTATATTTTGCTTGGAGCAAATGTTTACCTTGAGAAGTACTTCTAGCTTGGGATCCTGAAGGAAGAAGAACACAAGTTGGAAACAAATTACAATAGTATAAAGTAATCTTAAAAATGGAACTAGGTGGAGTTCAATGAACTTAGGATCATAAAGGAACCTGCAAATGAAACCAAAGTATCAGATAAATATCTTCCTCGAAGTGGGAATACCCATGCTCTAGTGGGAAAAAAACCATGGTCATCAAATAAAGAACACTACTATTGGGCACCCTATATACAAGTTAATTAAAGCCAACATACAGAGTGTTCAATATAAATTATCAACCCAGGGAAGTCTCTTATTTCAAGGATAATGTGCACTGTATATGCTTTAAACACTAAGTAGCTGATGATGTAAATGAATGACCCTACTTTCTTGTTCAGCCAAACTCATCCCATAATCTACTTAATCTAGATTACCTTCTTAAGAATGCAATCACAAATACCTTCTTACAATATTTAATCTAGAATTAAACGATTCAGGAAATAAACATCTAGATTACTTTTGCAGAAAGTTAAATCCTTAATTACTAAACCATCTAAAGATCCATCTCAACTATCTTAATTCAACTTATTCTAGAAATTCAAAGTACAGGAATTAAGTTCTGCAATTATAAATGTGAAGAAATAAACTGCAAGGATCTAAAGAAAACAACAATTGAAATAAATAGGGATGAACAGGGTTGTCACAACTATCACACAGTTGCATAAGAGAAGGTTAACCTACACAGTTGACTATCACATCACACCACTGCAGTTTACGGGGGATGTAATTACTGATCATTCAAATGAACACACAACAAATTGATGACTTTTGCAACTTACTATAAATAAAGGAATTTATCACAAAATCCAAACCACACAACAGAATAAATAAAATACCTAATTAAGTCAGCAATCCTTGTGGGAAGGCGGGCCCAGCCTTCACACAGAGATGCTGGAAGTAACACACGTTAGAATGCCGAGATCTGAAGAGTCAAACTCCTTGTATTAAAATGACAAATGAGCACACAACCTTAGTCACAGCTGATACAATAAATTTGATTAATTTTTCAACCCTTGGCTCGAAATAGTTCCCAGTATTTATACAATTACAATCATAACATCTTCCCACTATTATCGGGCATCCATGAAGATCTCTCATCTTCAGGCTGCCCCAATTACGATAAGTTGTTACAGTCGTGGCAAGATGAAAGCAGAAAATATAGGAAGGCGGGTACTCGAGCCTGAAATGACGATCATGATCAATTGAGAAGATAATCCGTGGATTGCATCTATTTTTGAGCAGTGGCGCACTGTTGCCTCTGAATCTGTTGCAGCCTGTTGCAGCCACCTTTGTATAGCTCGCGTGGAATAGTATCCTTGGACCATGTTCTTTGGGCAACGATGGAATGGATGGCGATCATATCAGCAATGAATTTTCATCCCTCTCTTGGCATGTTCAGCCTGCTACACCTGTATCCTTTACATCTCGAATTATCTTTATAAAACCACCATATGTTAGCATAATTTAAGATGTAAATCCCTGATTACAACAATCCTAAGCATTAATAAATTAAGACAATGATTAACCATACATGTATGAATTGAGGGACCAAGTGAAGGAAAAACATCTATTTAGTGTACATAATAGAGTAGGATGAGGCACAAGAGGTAGGTAAAGGTGGTCAAAAAGGGGTCATTTCTGGGCCTAACAACTACAGATCCATGAAGTATATATATAATGGATAATCATAATTGCAAAAAGATACATAGTGGATCTATGCCCATTATAGATCATAGACATAGACAAATACAAAGTTGATCTATGTGTTAGTGTACATAAAGAGAACAACTATAATTGAATGAAAATACAAATTGGTTCTCCAATCTATTATTGATGTCATATAGGTAGGTGGTATCGTATGAGAAACTCAACACTAACATAGGACTAAGATGCTACTACAACCTAAAGTCTCCAGTTTGAATCCCTCAAATGTATGAATCTACACCATGTGAATAAATATTTAATGTGTAACATGGGAGAAACCATTTGATTATTGGCCATTGATTTATACACTTAACAAACAAGAGACAATCCATTGATGATGATAATGGGAATTGAGGCACATAGTACATTCTATCAAGTGTGAATATATGTGAAAACATCAAACAATAAATAGAATCTATCAAGATGAGTACATTGATGTATTCCAACTATCAATAGGGAGGGAATCTACTACTAATTTATGGAAGCCCTGAGGTATTATAAGAATCTATAAATCTTGTTCTTAGAGAAAATGAGTTGGTGTCAATAAGAATAGATCCATTGGAAGAAAGGCCTTAAGGTATCCTCCAAAAACTAGCATGAGTAAATTTTAGTAACATGGTCTAAAGGTTTGGATGAAAACTAAATGAAAATACCACATGCACTAGATGAAAATAGTGCAAAAAAATATCATTTGAACAACAACCAATAATGAAAGATGATGATAGAGGTGAGGAATTCCACTGATGATAAAAATGGAAACCAAGGTATAGAATGAATGTCTTTCCATTAAACATAGGGGAAACTACTCATCCAATGACCAAATATGATATGTCATATGATGAGTGAAATGCAACCTACCAATGTTAAAAGTAATCCCTAGGGTTCCATAAAATCTATTGTATCTGCAAAAATAATGTGTTGAAGTCGATAATAGGAGACCCATCAGTAAAAAGGAAATGGTGAGTCCTTCTATATTAACACAGGTAAGCCATTGGTTATACTAATGAAAGGAAAAAAAAAAAAAAAAAAAAAAAACTTGAAAATAGTGAAGAAAAACATGAATAGTTAGAAATATGAGGAATTTGGAAACATGGGTTTTCAACATCCTTTTAACATAAGCATGACACAATGTTGGCCCTAGGAAAGGTTAGACAAAATTCTTCCAGAATTTTGTTTGAGATAATAAAGATTCCGTTTGCAGGATAAGAAGAAGTTGCACCGAAAGGAGTTGCGATGGAAGAAGATGCGACAGAAGGAACCACGACCGAAGATTAATAAAACAATAAAAAAGCAGAGTTTGACTAATTTTGGAAAGAGTTAGTTAGAGTAAAATCTTGATTGTATTTGGGACGATAGTTCCTATTCTTAGATGTAACTGAATGTGTTGAAATAGAAAGATAGCCCGTCCACTAACAACTGTGAGTCAGTTGACGGTTGGATTAAGAATTGTAAAAGCCAAAAATATTATAAAAGCAATAACCTAAGTTGTGTGTGGTTTGGCGATTACTTGTGGTCGATGTTGTTCAAGGATAGAGAGAGTTGTTAATCAAATAATCGCTCATGGATTTGTGTGGATTGACAATTTAGAGAAGAAGAGAAGAAATACATACGAAAAAACCAGATATCATGAGTTGAGTGAAATATGTACAAATTGTAAAGAATATCTAAAGAAGAGTCCGCAAGTTGAGTGTGTAGACCAAAGGTGCTAACTTATTTCTCATGCTAGATGAAGAGCAACTTTGTGGTTTTTCCCGGATGATTTTCCACATTACATCTTGTTTATGTGTATCTTTGATGCTTATGTTTATGTCAAGTGCATGTATGTTGTGAATAAGTGGATTTGAATATGCCGCATAATCTTTGTTCTGAATAACTCATATATATGTGTCACACATATAATAGATTGAGTCTCAAAGAACATTGTGCAGACATCATGCACGATCATCATAAAAAATCAGCTCTAGATGAACATGCCCACCACTCACGCCACCACATACGCATTGAAGAAACAAAGCTTATCACTAGAGAGGAACATTACAAGAGGAGGAAAATCAGGGAGGCCATAGAGATAGAAAAATTTCCATTAAACCTAAATAGGGATGATGGCCTTAATCTCAATGAGTGTTGGCACCCTATTATCCACCATCTTAAAACAATAACACACATAAAAAACAAGGACTCTAATTATTAAATTCTTAATTAATTATTAAGTTAATAATTTTAATATTTTTATTAAATAATAAATATTAATTATTAATTTAATTTAATAACTTTAATAATATATATGATTTATTAATTATCAATTTACTAATTGCAATATTAAATTTAGAAATATTTTTGTTAAAACCTAAAACTTTAATAAAAATGTTAGGTCTAATAATTAGAGCTGTCGACTATAAACTTTTGTTTTTAATTATGTTCTTACACTCATTAATGTGCTATTTTATGTACCTGAAATAACCTCGAGATACTTTATCCTAATGATGAGCCCTACTTTGTGGCTCGAAACATCGAGAATAAATCCCATCCAACACAGTATTCCTCTTATCTTCATCAAATATATGTGTCGCACATCTAATAAATTGAATATGTGATAATGCTTTATGTTAAATACTGCAACATGTGTTGATGGATAGGTAGAACACTATTTTGAATGAATAAACGAATGAGAAGTATAATTCCCGGTTTCGGTTGAGTGACTGGACAATGTACCATAAGAGTGGAAATCCCCACATAAATTGCAGAAACCTAGTTTTGTCAGTTCCCATAAGTATATCTTGGGTGAGGCTTCATCTGTGTTGCAGGTGTTGCCGATGGAGTCCTTCTCTATCGGGCTGATATCTTGGGTATTGTTGACAACTAAGGATTTGAACCTGGGTCGACTGAAAGCAAGCCAACAAATGGTTTTTTTGTTGGGAGCCTAAATCATTCTGGTGGGGATATGTTTTGGCACCCGACGAAGTCAAAAATTCAATATTAGGTTGATTATAAGGCACTAGAGTTTACACTAGAAGAAAGTGAATGATCACAATGGATCCCAACTGAGTGGTTGGAACAATACCTTTAGATGAACATTCATGAGATTTTATTTAGTGAATTTCCCATTGTACTGCATGAGTGGTTGTCAAAGCTAGCAACCAAAAGGAAACATTTCCAAGGAGGAGAACCGACTGAGTGGAGTCCTCAGCTGATCAAGTGGTTGAAAAGAACTAGTAATCCCATATCTAGGGCTGTTGATTTTTGGGTCAATAGTATTTTGAGAGGATATATCACAAAAATTGTAGTCGACACGATAAATTCATACAGTGAAATTGAAAGAGAATTTTTCCAAGGACCATGATGGCGATATTTGAAATCTTTAAAGCTGTGGATTAAGATGTTGGTGTGTGAAAAAAAGATCTTGAGAATGGAGTCTGACGAATAAATATTTGTGCATAGAGATATGGGATATATCAAAATATAAATTGTGAGCAGTATGGATGGGGATAAACTTAGATGTTTCCTGGTGATAACGAGACTGAGCTAGGAAGTGGACACCTAAGGAGTAGAAAAATATTTCATTTGCGAAAGAGAAGAAGGACTGTGACAAGAAGAGGAAGTAGTAGTGCGACTGGAGGAGAGGACTATGAATTGGCATTGCACCTTGATGGAGGATATTGCGATGAAGAAGAAGAGTACTAGCTTATATCTAAAGAAGCCGAAGGAGAGGAAGCACCAGAACCATATCAATATTATGGCATACCCGCGACCCTGCGTACATCACCCAAAGTAAGATCGAGAAATGCATCACCTAGTGGTTTTTCTAATCCGACTAACAATAATAGTGTAAATAGTAGTCAAGGAACTCCCACTAGTGGAATGTTTAATTCAACAGTACCAAGAGTAAACAGAATGGCTAGGAATGACATAAAGTTGTCAACATTTAATGGAAATGGGTTGGAAGACCCTGAGCAACACTAGTTTCTATGCGAAGCTATATGGACCACGCGATAGGTCCACGATGAGGCCATCAAGAAAGCTCATATGATCACAACCCTCAGAGGTTGTGCAATTGATCGATACACGAAGTTCTCTGTTGTTCCAACATGAATCCCGTAGAATACATTAGATCAAATCCATGCAAGATTAATAGATGAACTCCAAAAACCCAAATTTGAGTCACAATGCATTACATAAATCAAATAAATTAAGCAATTTCATACGGATTCTGTCTGGGACTTCAACCGAAGATTCAATACATTGATGGCCAAAGTAATTTTTCAAATGTCAGACATTCAAAACAAATAAGGGTTTATTGTGATGATGTTACCGCACATCTAGATTCCATTGATGCAACAAAAGATATGAATAGGATATGAAGTTGGAAGCCTCACCGGTCGGAGAAACTGGTGCAGGAATGATACAAATACAGTCGCAACTGGCCAACCTTACGTTGAAACTTCAAGATATTAAGAAAGGGAAGGGAGTACATGAGGAATTATGGTGTACCAGATGCATAACCGAATTACATCATAAATATAACTACCTGATGTTTATGAATTATGCCGCATGAGGAGCACCGAATATGATAAATACACAATGGGTTCCTTGGTGTGATCTTCCATACTAGAGGACATTGGCCGGAAGAATGTTTATACTTATAGAAAATTGTAAGTGCACCATCCATTTTATACTGTAACTTTTTTCGGTCTGTACACCAGGATGAGAAATATTGTAGAGAATATCAGTTGTTACAAGAGAAAACAATCTACATGTACCTGATGAATAATGAAAAACAAATGCAGGCTCAGCAAGCTCAAGCGTAATTTACTCAGAACCATTTCCCTTAGGTCCAATATCTGCAAACAAAATACCCTCAACCCAAGGGGGGTGGAATTTTCAGGGGTCGAGGAGGAGGATTTGGTCGTGAAAGAGGCCAAGGGATATATTATAATTGTGGACAAGCTGGAAATTTTTCTAGGGACTACACGAAACCTACTATGGCTTGTTCGTATTGCAATGATTTTGATCATACTGTCTAGGAATGTCCTCACTTGATTGCAAAATGGTGGGCCAAAAATGTGAGAAATCAAAATCCACCCAGAATCCCAATCCCAACATCTAAAATATCTTTGCTAAACCAAGGGGCCACGCATTTTCATCATAACAAGAGGAGGTGTTGCGAATGGAGCCGATCAAGAGGCACCATATGGAAAACCGCAAGTGTGTACAACAACAAAAAATAAAGTACCATTCGACGTCCAAAAAGAAAAAGAATTATTCATGGATGCACAACAAGAATTCATCGACAAAAATCAAGCGTCGACCTCTACAACTATACCATCTGAAGGACTAATATTGGAAATGCCTGAGAGATTTGAGCAGTTGTTCTGAAAGCAACCGATGGGAAAGGCTAGTAAATTGAAATAATTATTTAAAAGTTTCTTAGCACTAATCCAAGATAAAGATGTTGTAGAAGAATTGACATCTCCAATAGGGGAACCTCAAGAAGAGGTGCGACCAGAAAGAAGGGTTAATCATATTGGGAAAATATTGAAGACTGGTCGAGAACTGAGAATGACTGCCCAAATAGGAGATTATGACATGGACTATGTTATTTTAGACTTGGAGTTTGATGTTAACATTATGACTAGACAGACTTGGGAGAGTATGGGAAAGATGAGACTTGTATGGTCCCCTGTCCAACTGAGATTGGCCAATTAGTCGAAGGCTCTACCTATCGGTAGATTGAATCAGGTGTCTTTCGAGATAGAATGACTCATAAATTATGCCAAATTCAAAGTGATTGACATTGCTGATGATACAAATATGTATTTCACACTTATCGAGATTGACTTGGACATTGATAATCAAACTATTATCAACTTTAAAAAGAGTATTTTAATGTTTGAAAAATCAGAGCTACGCGTGGTCGCAAAAATTGATACACTTGAAGGTCAGAGATACATCGAGCAAGTGAATAATGAAGGACAATGAGACTATTTGGAACATATTTATAACATCACTTTTGCAATGGATGATTATGTGAATCCAACAGCCGACAAAAAACTCAGTTGGAGAGGTGTTAGTTCCAGCACATCAGATTCTGGAGAAGCTTTGGAAAACTTGCAGAACCGATTGCAAGAAGTATCAATGAGAAGATGCTAAAGAATTACACAATATGTGTGATGGATAGGAATTGAGGTAAGTGATTTATCCACATATGAATGTTTACCTACCATGGTATCATTTCTTTTAGAATTTGAAGAAAAAGTTACAGAGTCTCAGTGCTTGTCAGCCCTGGATTTTGCACCGAAGGCTACACCCGCAAGATGGTGGGTCACACATAAACAAGCTATCTCAGAATGGCCTCAATGCCGGAGATTGATGGATATTCTACTTGGAGAGAAGGTCAGTTATACTGGTCATAAGTAAACATGCTTGACTAATCCTATCAATCACATTGAATATTTTCATGAGAAATGGGAGGCATGTCCACAATAGGGTTGGGTCCACCGGTTTGTACATACATTAAACATGGTACCAAGGAACTAGTACACATCAGTTGAGCTACAATGATGAACAATTGAATGGGAAGAACTAGCTTACAACTTTACACACACGCTTGATTTTGTTGATAACCATCCTTTGATTGATGCTGCTCTGCAAGTGATCAAGATGAAGATGTTTGAATATATCCACATGCCAATGACGAACTTTAATCAGAGCAATGCGACAATTCGGAACTGGATGGAGTTATATAATGTGACGAGCAAAGATGATGACGATGACCCTTGAGACATAAACATTTCAAAGTATGAAGGTACTCGCATGGTGGAAGGATTTGGTATTTCAAGCGACAAGTTTTTGAATTTGTTAAAACTCAAGGAAGTGAATATTTGTTTTTCTAGAGAATCCAAAGTTCGCCAATATTGGATACTATTGGGACGATGAGACTGTTGGGAAGACCATGGATTTATTGCATGAGTTTCAGGATTTGTTTCCCACAAAATTTTGATAGATGAGAGGAATTGTCGGAGACCTTGGATAAATGAAGATACCATTGAATCCCGACACAAAGATTGTTAAGCATCAACCATACTTGTTGGACCCAATGTACAAATAAAAAATTTAAGACATAATTGGATCAAATGTTGGATGGAAGAATCATAGAGCCTATTAAAGAATATGAGTGGATCATTCTAATGGTAGTACAAGATAAGAATATTGTTGGTGAAATGTGCATTTTTGTCGACCTAAGGAAGCTGAATGATGCCTATTTGCACAACCCATGTTTGAGAGAGTGTCAGGGGCCAGGAAGTATATTCATTCACTAATGGGTTCTCTGGTTACCACCATATCAGAATTGTGAAAGAAAATCGACACAAGACCACCTTTGCGACGGAGTGGGTATGTTTCCAGTATACAATGATGCCATTTGGACTCAAGAATTCCCATACTATATTTTCTAGGATAGTTGTGGATGATTTCAAATATTTTATTCACAAGTTTCTTGAAGTCTATTTTGATAAATGGATGGTGTTTGGGATCATAAAATATCATATTGAGAGCCTCAGAATGATGCCAAAATGGTGTCAACAGTATCATATTTCTCTAAATCTAAAGAAATGTATTTTTTGTGCCCCATTTGGAATTCTATTGGGTCATGTGGTTTTTCATGATGGAACCTTGGTAGATCCTGCTAAAATTGCGATAATGATCGACCAACCAACACCCTTGACAGTAAATCATTTGAGAACAAATATGGGACATACAAGATACTATCAAAAACTTATCAGAGGATACGCATAGGTGACTTCCCATATGGAGAAGTTGTTGAACATGTATGTGAAGTTTCAGTAGAATGAACAATTCCAAGAGAGTCTGTATGTCATAAAGAATAATATGGTTGCACCACTTGTACTATTTTTTCCAGACTAGAAGAAAGAGTTTCATGTACTTGCCGATGTGTCATCTGTCGTACTCGACGTTGTACTTACGCAACTCGGTGAATATTCTGTTGATCATCCTATTGATTTTGCTAGCAGAAAATTATCAACAAAAGATAGGAATTACACCACGATCAAAAGAGAAGGCTTATCTATGGTCTATGTGCTTCGAAACTTTTGACACTATTTGTTGGGTGGACAATTTAAAATGCACACAGCTCATTCTGCGTCGAAATACCTGGTCAATAAGCCAGTGTTGGTGGGGGGGAAGATCTGTCGATGGCTTCTCCACTTTCAAGAATTTGATTTTGTGATCATAGTTAAACTTGTTCGACTGAATTCAGGACCTGAATAGCTGTCGAGAATAGAAAGCGGAGAAGAAACTGGAAATATCGATGATAGTCTTCCAGATGCACAATTATTTGTGGTCAATATGTTTGATGATCATTATAGAAATATTATACAATTATTGAGTACGTGATATGCACCATCCATATTCACTACAACACATAAGAAACAGTTAGTTGTGAGAGCTGCAGATTTCTAGTTGATAGTTGGACAATAGTACAAAATGGGACCCAATGAAATTCTTTGTCGTTGTGTTTTGACACATGAGCAACCGATGATTTTAACTGAAGCACATACTGGTGTTGCGGGAGGCCATTATGATGGAAAATATAACATGTGTAAGATCTTGTAGGAAGGATTGTGGTGGCCCACTTTGCATGCGGATGCTCGAGATTATTTTCACAGCTGTGATATCTTCCAGAGAACTAGAAAGGTGTTGCTATGAGATGAAATGATGCTAGTGCCTCAGATAACTTTACAGACATTTGAAAAATGGGTTGTTAATTTTTTTGGACCTATTAATCCACCAGGAATGAGAACACGTGCATGATACATTATTACTACGATATATTACTTGACTAGATGGGATGAAGCAATGACAATAAAGGATTGTACTGTTGCGACTGCTACAAAATTTTTGTTCGACAATGCTGTAACTAGATTTGGATGCCCGAATATTTTGATAATTGATTAGGGCACACACTTTTTCAATCACTTGATTGATGAATTGACTGAAAAATTCCATATCCAACACAAAAAGACGAAACCATATCACCCACAAGCGAATGGTGTTGTTGAGGAATTTAATAAAATCCTAGAGAATACATTGATGAAGATCTGCAACGTTCAAATAGATGATTGGGATCAAAAGATATCTATGGTACTGTGGGCTTATCGCATGACCTGTAAGAAGTTGATAAGCCAAAATACATTTCAACTAGTTAATGGACAAGAAGCTGTCATGCCAATGAAATACTTGTACCTAGTCTAAGGATAGTTGCGATTACTGAAATGATTGATGTTGGTGTTGTCGAAGAAATATTGTTGCAATTTGTGCAGTTGGAGGAAGAATTCTTTGTCACAAGTTATCATCAAAATTTCAATAAGGAGTGACATAAATCTTGGCACAAACAACACATTAAAAATAATCAGTTTCACATTGGAGATCTTGTTCTTCTGTATGACAGTATGTTTTTGAAGCATCCTGGCAAGCTTAGAACTCACTGGCTAGGACCGTATGTTATCATTCAGATCACTGAAGCAGGAGCAGTGCAACTGTAGAAGTTATATGGAACACCTTTCAAAGGTTGGGTGGATGGAAGTTGGCTAAATCCTTACCAGGATAGCCTCAATTTGGTTGACTGAGAATTCAAAAAGAGTTAAAAAAAAAGAAAAAAAAGAAAAAAGAAAAAAGACAAAATGGCATAGATTTATAAGTGTTTTTTATGAGTGTTGTGTCACATACGATATGTCCATCGAAGGAAAAGGAAAGTTGTCGCAGACTATCTGTCTATCCAGGAAAAATAAAAATTGTCCCAGGCTCGTCGTCTGTCGTAAGGAAAGAAATGTGTCGCGGGTCATATGCCCGTTGAAGGAAGAGAATTTTTGTCGCAATGAATTTTGGTCGCAAAGTGATAGTTGGCTAGGTAGTTAATTTGAGGATGCGGGATATTTCGATGGTGTGATTTTTGGTCACTTCTGTCTTTAATGCACAATAACTACCATTGAACCGACAAGAGAAGTGACGATTTAATTGGCGTTTTCCTTGTAATGATTAGAAATATTGCTCCATGTGACGGGAATCACTGCCGCCTTTCCATTTATTTACTGATCATGTGAAGGAATGACTTATTGAAGGGGTGAACGTATATAATATTCATGCCAAAGTTTCATTCATACTATTGCATCCGACTGAGTATGCTGAGCTATTTGTCTGCAACTGTAAGAGTCAAGGTGGTTTTTCATAGATTATGGTCATTTCCATCTCTAGTACAAGCACCGGTCAAGAATCATGTGTCGAGATACCTTCGACTATGTCGATTATGGAATACATTGCAAAATTTCCTCCACCATCGCACATGGTTACAGAAGAAGTTGCACAAGCACTAGAAATTCCTGCAGTAAGGTTACTACCAAACCCACTCAGTACATCAAGAAGGAAACGATTTGGTCCCCGCAAGAAGGAAACAACACCACCACCAGCTGATGAAGAAGTAGGATCTACATCCCTGCTTCTAGACTATGTCCCATCGAGGCCAACAAATGAGCCTAATATTAGAATTGGAAAACATTCAAAGTCTCCATTAGTAGCACTAGCCATAACGAAAGGAGTTCGGGTAACGACGAACATAATTCCAAACTTCCAGAAGATGGGCATTGTCGACCAGGAATTTCGTAAGTTTCCAGAGTTGGCCATGAATAGATATATGACTAGTGGCTTGGAGACATAGGAGGGCTCCATTCTCATAGTTCCAATGGAATGGGTAAGGGGACTAGAGAAAGATGGATTACTATTGCTGATGCACATGCCACATTTTTCTCGCACAACAGAAGTAAATGCCTATGTTAAGCAATTGCTCATATAATTCCATGGCGTATGTTTATGGCTCAAACGAAATATTTCATTGGATGTCGAGTTGATAGCAGCAATCATTGGACTTCCCCTTGTAGGCGTTGACCCATCACCATTTTTCGCTAGAAAGGAATAGGAAATTGCATTGTCAAATAAGGTGAAAGAGAAGTACGACCTGACAAGAGAAACGAGAGGCTTTGCTATCACCTCCATCAATGATACTACTATTTGATTCGCAGCTAAAGGTTATATATAACAAGTTTCCATGGAATATGCACTCAAACTAGTGCACCACAGGAATGATTAATGCACGAGAGTAGTGTGCAACGGGTGTTTAACTCAATTGGTTGTACTATATGATAAATGAACTACTAGAAGATGCAAAGGATGTGCAAGAAAAGGGTATCCAATTTCATTATTCATGGTTACTCATTATGATTTATTTTGTTGCAAGGGAAGAACCACCAAACTACCAATGGGTAGATGTGCATGTCCTATGCCAAGGAGATCTCTACCAGAATCTCTGGTATAACATGGAGTTACCAGAGTGACAAAAATAAAATAAAATATAATTCTTTTACAGGGTGAGGATATTTGTCATTTTGTTATGAAGTAGGCCAGACTCACCATGATGACAGTTAAGTGGTTTTAGAACATTACTAGATTTTAGGTCGAGGACCATCATATCTTTTTGGATCCTTGACAGGACCCGCAAAATCAATGTTTGGCGACGTAGTTTCATCTATTTGCTGTTGAAATTGATGCCATTGTTTAAGACTGATCGACAAAATGGAGAGTTCCTGTCACATATGATCAACTATCTGCAGAAGAAGATCCATGACAGGATGATCCATAGAAAAAGAAGAATGGATGACAAGGAGAAGATCCACCACCAGAATAAGATCCACATAATTCTCCCATTAATACTTGGAATGAATCAAGTATCACCCCAATAGACCTAGTAGTGGGGGATAAGAGAAAGTAGTCAAAAAAGTATGCGCAGGGTCACAAGAAGAGGAAGGCTGAAAAATCATCTGAAGTTGTTGGCCTTACCAATTATGATTATATACTTTTGATAGACGCAATGGTAGAAGTATCCAATGCAAGCAACAAAAATATATATGGGTGTTAGACATATATAATAGGAAACATTGTATATTTACTGCATACACTTTGTAAAGTAGTAGAAGAAGTTTGAGTGGTGGTTGACCAAACGCCATACTCGACTGTGTTGTTGAACGAAGATGGTACATATGAAGAGCAACCTGTCGAGGGATCGTATGCACCAACTCCACCAATAAGGGTTCTAGTAGTGGGCCAAGCAATTGGCTTAGGAATGCCAAAATTGAATACCATGGTCAAATATTTGGGGCATGTCACCATGAATTTTTATGCACCGACGATGTATGAATTGCATGCTATTCAGACCGTTGCAGTGGCATAAATTAATATCAAAGAGTTTTTTTTGGTCAATCGGGTTAAGTCATCATACAAGACTGCTAATAAGATGAAGAAAATAGTCTAAGCAACAGAGCAAAAAGCTAAGACGTGGGAGGAGGAAAAACATTGACTCGAAACAACCGTTACAATCACTTGCAACAATTTTACCGATGAAGGAATCACACCTGATATGTTTGCATAATCAAAAGTATTTCAACTTGGAGAAATTGCAGAGAACCTATGCAAGAGGGCCGCAGAGTTGAAATTACAAGTGAAACCTAGTACACCTCCATAGGTACTAGAAGAAAGTAGAAAAGTAGCAACTGAGGCTACGACGAGAATAGAAGAGGTGGAGGAAATTTGTGCTAAAGAAGTCGAGCAAGTTTCTCAATCATGGGAATATTTGATCGACGATGAAGAGTTATAAAAAGTAACATAGTAGATGCGCACTGCTGAGGCAAAAGTTAATCAGATGAAGAATGAAGTAAAGAAGTTGCCAATAGTAGAGAAAATGGCTAAGGATTTTGACATGAAGAAGCTAAAGAAACAGGTCACAAAACAATGAACACAATAGAAAAATAGAATCAAGAGGGTTTAATGTCCCTTCTTGGAATTTTTGGAGAAATGCATAATTTGGGCAAATTCGGGCTTAACTAGTTATGACTCTAGGGGGTTCTAAATGGAACCAAATGGCCCCGAATGTCAAATGAACTAATATCATGAGTCCTAAAACCTCCCAAGAGACTCTATGAACACTTTATGACTGAATTGATACCTTTTCAACTTTTTTTTTGGCTAATGACATAAATAACAAATTTACTAGGAAATCATGTTTAAATCCCCCCTAGAGTGTAGGACAAATTGGCTTCCCATATCATGTACGACCCTACCAAATTGGTTAGAAGAGTATATTGAATTATATCAGACATTAGGTGACATAATTACACATGGTTATGATCTTAGTAAACTGATTGTAAAGTGTAACATTAACATGACCACTTTTAGGAAAATTGCATAACTAGCTTGATTTTGGCATATGAAAGGTAGAGTTAAAGGTTGAGATTAGGATGTGGCATATAGAGATCATATATAGCATACAAATTTATTCCCCCAATAGTATTAAACATCGTGGAAATCCCTTCATACAATTCGGGTATACAACTCATTCAGTATGGGTGTCAAATACATGGAACTAGTGAAGTAATAACATGGAATTGCAAGAGTTTCACTAATGGATTTCTTGGATTTTGGGACACAGAGCATAGGGAAATGAAATACAGAGTAAAAAATAATATATGTCTATCACAACATCATCAAACTCATGGCACACCCCACATACAAATATGATATAAAGCTACTTCAAGATTGAAGCACAGGGGTGTCGCTGACAGACCAATATTATAACACGTTCGTTCATATTGGGGGTTAAAAAATAAAATAAAAACAATACAATATATTGAGCCTATAATAAGGGTATAATGGATTCTATTATTTATTATAGAAATGACCCAATAGGTTTGGGGATTTTTTATTGCAAATTTTTCCCATATGCAAATGGTTTTTCGCGAAGAATGAATGCACACACAGGGTTTTCATTGGTTTGCCGTGTTGGAGGAGAATGTTTTGATGGTGGCCATGGATTTGGTTTGGTAGTATGACGGAGAACATTTTCATGGTTTTCATGGGTTTGCAGTGTTGGAGGAAAATGTTTTGATGGTGGCCATGGCTTTGGTTTGGCAGTATGGAGGAGAACGTTGTTGTGGCCATGGATTTGGTTTCGTGACAGTTTCTTACCCATTGTAGTTTCTCATGGCCTCTAGAAGAATATTCTTGACTATGATTCCCCCACTCATCTTTTCAAGACCTTGGAAAGAAACACTAGGTATGTTGATGTAGTTTTGACAATTCCAAAGGGTACTCTTTTCCCCACGTGTGGGATGAATTTGGCCTTCAATCGAGACTTGATTGGACCTGCAATGTATTTTGGTTTGATGGGTGATGGCCAACCTATTGGTAGCTATGACAATATGTGGGTAGGATGGTGTGTCAAGGTGATCTATGACCACTTGGGGTTGGGAGTGAAAAAAGGTCTGCCATACATTTAGCACAGCAAAGCCAGTAACCCCTTTGTTAATTTGAAGAAAGAGTATAAGGGGGTATTTGGAAAGAAGACATAATTCCATTTTTCTAATCTGCTACCCTTCCAAAGGAATGTACCTCCGTCCAACAGTGATACATTAATTTGTCAAAGAAGGTAAGTGACAAACTTGGGAGAACGTTTTCGTGGCCATGGCTTTGGTTTCATGGCAGTATGGGTTTTCGTGGGTTTGTAGTGTCAGAGGAGAACATTTTGATGGTGGCCATGGATTTGGTTTGGTAGCATGGACGAGAACATTTTGATGGTGGCCATGGGTTTGGTTTGGAAGTATGGAGGAGAATTTTTTTTGTGGTTTTAGTGGGTTTGTAGTGTTGGAGCAGAACTTTTTGATGGTGGCCATGGATTTGGTTTGGAAGTATGGGAATAAGACAGGATGCCAAGCTTGGAAAGGACTCTCCTGGGGTATGGTATGATTTTTTTTATATGTTGCTGCTCAGAAACGATTCCCTATTTTAATTTCTCATTTATGTATGTCTAAGGTGACAATGCAGTGAATTTTAAAGGGCATTTTTGTTTACTTCTCTCTCTGGTATGTTGTTCATTTCTTAAACTTCGAGCTGAGAAAGAAACCCAATTCAGTAATGGGAACATATATTCATAGTTGTACATGTTTCATGAGGGAAATAAATACACTTTAGTAGGAAGAGATATTACATGTCGAAACTTTGGTCGAGTATGCACATGGTACAAGAGGGCTCAGGTTAATAATAGTTTTGTTTCGTAACTGGTTCAAATACTAGGAGTCCAGTGACTAGTTCTACAAGCCTAGAAATGGCTGAGTTGAACGATTGTTTTGTTTCAAAACTAGTTCAAATACTAGGATTTCATTGATTAGTCTTACAAGCCTAGTAATGTTTTGGTATGATAAGCTGAGGTGTCCCATAGGAAAGCCATTGTGAATTTGTAAAACAATTGATAGGTATGAAGGAATGGTGGAAGTTTCACCTGCCAAAATATGGTTAGCAAAATGTTCAATAACAACATATCAACACTTGAACTTCAGAGAGAATGATGAGAAACCCTAGAGACTCCCATTCTGTGTATTGAAGTGTTTACAATCCAAGGAGATTTCCAAGGGGCCTTCGGAAATCCCAATTTGGGTTTGGGACATAGGAATCAACTGCTATGAAAACAATCATGGAACAGCTGTGAAAATGTTCATGGGACAGCTTCAAGATTCTTAAAATAAGTTTCAGGATAGTTTGACTTTAGGGTAACATTTTTAAAACTTAGTGAATTAGGCACCCACATTTTCAATGTTTCTTGGGAGGTCTACAACAACTGCTTATGAATTAAGGTCTGCATCAACTGTATACAAATTTAGTTCTGCATCAGATGTTTACGGAATTCTGATCATCACGGTCTTATCCATTTGTGATAGTGCTCATAACAGTCCCAATTGTTTTCATAGCTTCCACGCAATTGTTTATTTTCAACAATTGGTTCCAATGTTTTAAACCAAAATGAGGATTTTTCATAGGTATCTTGAAAAGTTCCTTGTGTTGTAAATATTCTAAGATGCAAAATGAAAGTCTCCGGGGTGTCTTGAGGTTGTACTATGGGTTCGTTTGCTGTGGCACGGTTTTCCTGTCTGTGTAACGATGGGTGTTTTCCAGGGTGGGATGGTTCATTAGGTGCCAAGGTAGAGGAGTTAAATATATCTATCTGAGTATTCTTTTGACTGACTAAACTGAGCTATCCGAGATTGAGAACTACCTAAAATCACATGGTTTTCCTTATTTTTTTAAGCAATGCCATGTGAACATAGAGGGTGGCTGGGTTGACGTCTGCCTAAACATGTTATCTCAATGTAATCTTATAGAGATCCATGTTGGTAGTTGAGGAGGATCATGATTCTTTTCCGGTGTTGTAGTGTTGTATGTTTTACTTGTGTTTATTCAATATTCTGCACTGGAGTTCGTAGATGTTGTAATGATCTGATTTCTCAAGCTTCATTTCAGGTGTGGCAATATAAGTGTTTTATTGATTATGTTTTAAGATTTTGTACCGGAATTCATATAGGTTGTAATGATTTGGTTAGGTGATGTGTGCTAGTTTATAGATTGTTCATTTGTAAGTTTAGGTATTGATATTGGTACACTGAATTTTTACTTTCGCCGATTTGCTTGTTTCAATCTGACATAAATTGGATTAGGGGTAATTTTCCAGTGGTGGGTTTGAATCCAAAAATGGAAGATACATAGTATAAATAGTTATTTAGATGTTATGCACTCCGTCGCACAATATTAGTGTTCCATTGATTTTACCTGGGTTTGAGTTTTAGCCATTAGATCGAGTTCATCTATGTATGGTAGCACTAAAAAAATTCTAATAAGTAAAAATGAAGCATAAACCAACTAGAAATATAGGTATGGAAGCACATATGTTTACATTAAGACAAATAATTGATAATCATTTGATAAACAAGGGGCATAAATACTAGTGAAGGGATTGTCACAGGTTTGTCACCCATTTTTATTGTGTATTTCACCACAATGAGGTGCATTGTGGCTCCTTACCTTGCGTGGTTGTTGTGTCCTCGCTGGATAATAAGATTTACACAGGCATGTCACCCATTTTTACTGTGTATTTTACCATAATGAGGTGCATTGTGGTTCCTTATCTTGCATGAATGTTGTGTTCCTTTTATCTCCCAGGAAATGCCGATAAGGTTATCTCTCGGGGAATTTCCTATTTCTATATGTTTACTGTGATTCTGGCTATAGTGGGGAGTGTTATTTGGGTTTACAAGTTCTCGATTGGATTGATTAGATTCAATGCGAAGAATAAGTCTGCAAAGGCCAAAATGTAGAAGGCAGATTAAAGTGAATAGACCTTGATGATTGAAAATTTATAAGTGGTTGATGTAGATGAATCTGATGACTTAAGAAGGTTGGGACATATAACTAGGCACGGAGTCAGGCTTGAGCCCAGATCTTAATCTACTCAAAGTCAAATTCAAAAGTAATAGGGTAAGGTTAAAGGGTAAATGGGAGATTTTGACTCTCCTGTATAGTAATAGTAATCTCGGATTCCTTGTAAAACATAAATTTTAAATTTATGGATCAAACTGTCTTTCAGTATGGAAACCTGTTACAGAGAGAAACTTCATATGGCTTGGGGGTACCACAATAGACAGTATGACACTAGAAATCAATCTTTACCAATATGAAAGAATAGTAAGCAAATATAACACTAAGGGATATCAAACCGTACCTTATTCCAGACGGTTGAAGTAGATCCCCGTTGAGCTTTTCCAATGCAATTGCAATTATAATTTTCTCTCAACAACAACAAACAAAACAAGCATGATATATTTAAATGTTTTAGAGATATTCTAGCATATATAATCAACCATGTATAAGCAATTAAATACATCCATGGATTCAATATTCATATTCAAAATCCACATGAATCGGATAGGAAAAGATATTTCTATTAATAAATTAGAGATACAATAGTGACAAAATCTGTCGGCACTTCTGCAAACTGGAGAAACCGAGTCCTCCATCTGGACCTCCACCACTTCAATCCTCCATCTCTCGATAAGCTCACAAAGCAAAGGAAAGATTGGGAAGAACACTATGTGCTCCAAGGGACAAAGGGATGCAGACTCAAGTATAAGCAAAGACGAGGCAACAATGGACTATAGTTTCCTTGCTCTTCAATTTCTTCTCCTTCAATGTATCCAAGGGGTTTCTTATATAATACTCCAAAGAGGTAATGGAGGGTCGAATTCGAGCGTTCTCAAAGCATATGGAAGGCCAAGAGTCAATTTATTCGGACTCATATGAGGAAAACTCCAAAAATATTTGGACTTATGCACACATCCCAATGTACGCAGGTTTGAGGTCAAAAGTCATGTGTACACATGAGTATAGCTTTAAAAGTTGCATACAGGAATAAACAGGTGTTTTTTAGGGATGATCTTGGAACATCAAGGTATAATATAAGTCCATGGGGTCTAAGAAGTTTGCAGAGGGACAGGGAAGGCCATAATCATGTGATCTACCTAGTGTGGTAAAATCAGCTATAACAGATGCCCCCTAATGTGTGAGGTTAGAGGGGTAACATGATGGCCGAAATACATTCTAAAATACATCCTAGAAGTGGAGTAATGAAGACCCAGGTGGAAGAAACAACCACTCATCAGTATGATACAATGATAAATCTCTGCATGTGACTGCAAATACATGTAGCAGTCCTGGATACATAAGAGTACAATGACCTTGAATAGGCATGATATACGCAGTGTCATGTGTGGTCATCACCACGTACAATATACAATGGATCAATATATCCATAATGGATGAATATATCTGATATACACTGGAAAGACTAGAATCATGATCCATAAGAGTACAATGACCTTGAATAGGCATGATATACGAAGTGTCATGTGTGGTCATCACCACGTACAATATACAATGGATCAATATATCCATAATGGATGAAGATATCTGATATATACTGGAAAGACTGGAATCATGATCATGAGAGCTGAAATCTCATGAATACCAGTACGATCAAGAAGGTATCATATATGGATTACCACCAAGCTGGAAGGTCTTATACGCAAACTGCTAGGAGTACATGTCCTACTATGCGAATAGATGTGTCGAGGTCGAACATAGCAGTCCATTGTCTGATTACTGGTCATTGATGTATACCGTTAACAGACGCGAGATAACCCACCGATAATTAAAATGGGAATCAAGGTACATAGTGCAATATGACAAGTGTGAATAGATGTGTTGAGGTTGAACACTTGAAAGAATCCATCGATCAGGAGACATTGATGTATTCCCAAAATTTCCGATTGCGAGAGAACCTACCACTAATGAATGTAAGTCTTAAGGCACTCAAATGACTCTAGAATCCTATTCCAGAATAAATGATATGATGTCGATGGAATGGAATCCGATGGAAGGAGGGATTTAAGGCACCCCCCATCAACCAACATGAGGTACTCAACAACGTTGTATAATGTGGAAGAAATCAATGAACAAGATGTGCACAAACCAATAACAGTACCAATAATAATCTTCATGCAATGTCAAGATAACCGAGGAATGGCCGACTCAGGCCTCAACTTCCTGGGACATCTCTATGACAAAGGAGGCATCAACAGAGGATCCATGGGGACTGGAAGCATAACCAATCGGTGGAGATAAAATCAGAGTAACAAGTACAAATCCTAAATTCAAAATAATAACCCAACACATGGATGTGATAAACAGTGCTTTGTTCGAAGGCGACACGACTCGACTACTGCCAAAGATAACATCTTTTCCCATTCGACTTTATTTTTATTTTTATTTTTTTGGACTTTTTCACATATTTTGAAAAAATATTGAAAAAGAATAAAAGTTCTTTATAGTACATAGATAGGAGGAGACGAGTGTTAGGGATAGGAAATCTAGTTCCAAGAAGTGGAACATACCTATGCTCAATGCAAGGAAATGTGTGCAGGATAACAACACTCGGGGGAAGGTCTCATCTTGGTAACGGGGTGATATAGCTGCAAAGTATATATAAACATACTCTGCTTGGCTATACATGAGGTAAGCTCGGGCTATATGGATGATAACTCAAAGCCAGGGAGTCAGCGTAAATCTCAAGAAGGCAAGAAAAACTGTGTCCCGGATATTGCTATGTACTGTGTCCCGGATACAGAGAAGTTTGGGAGTCAAATACCAACAAATGCAATCCAAAATATCGTGTTGAAATCCATACTGTTGGATATGGGAAGGATAGCGGGATTGACATCTCTCCACCAGGATTCAAGGCCTCTGATGTTCTATATGGTGGAGTGTATGTGTCCTACCATATATGATTGGAGCACCTCCCTGTTGAGCAACATGAAACAACAATTTACTGACTACAAGATGGGGAGGGTGAGGAACTTTGGTTATGAAAGCATATTGAGTGCTTTCTTTTTCAAGCGTGTGTCGAGGCTAAGCCCTAGAGTTGAGATTCCCCCACATGGAGTTTGATATCCGTCTTAGCTACGCTGGGAAAACGTCATGCAGAGACTGGGAGGGGTGCATGTGGCCAAACCATACCCAGCAGACTTATTTCTCTGGTGGTGTAGACATATCATCACCATAGATGACTATCCCTATGCAGGGATCGACTTCCGTGGAGACCCAGACATGCCCATACCACTAGGATCTGCATATGGAGAGATAGGTAATGAATCTCGACTCCAACTTTGTTTTTTTAGTTATTAATTTTTTTTTGTGTTTTTTGATATATGGAATCAAAAAGATATGTTTTTGGTGCGGTGACATATAGTGATACTCTGTCATGTACATGTAGATGTGGGACCATGATGACCAGATGGTTTCCCTTGTCATCAAAGGAGGGGAAGAGGAGATGAGATCATGGGTGTGGGTGTGGAGCGTATGCTCCAAAGAATTCACATGAAATTCGTTTGTTTGACACATAGGGTTCCCATGGCACAAGTCAAGGACTTGCTTGAGGCCATGCAATGCCAGGTGGTTGGAGTACCATGGGCATGGGTTCGTTTATTTCGCAGGATAGCTAGAACTGTGGTGTGATACCATGATCAAGACCCTCCTCCCCCACAGGATTAGAGGCTGGAGTTTATATTTTTTGTATGACCATCTAGTATATTTTGGTGGGTCGGAAGCCCCATTTTTGTATATGACACTTATGTATTCTGAAACCACATTTTTGGACATATATTTTACTGAAAAATACCTATGATGATCGATTATTATTTTATTTACATGTGTAAATGTGTTTTTGAATGCTTATGGCCTGTGAAACAAATTCCAATCTAACACATAATGATCATATGAATCAACAACTTGATTAAAATTTCTTGTAATATAAATGTATGTTATGTTCTCAAATTGTCATTCAAGCAACCTGAAATGCAAGAACCTTCATAATAAAGTTAGATCCCTAACATAATACAAGACATTAAGTTGTGAAACCACTAACTGTGAATCAAGACGTACCTCAAGAGAGTGAACACCATGTGAAATGGCATCACACAATATCTCAATAACGACACTATACTTTGCAAAATTGTTCGATGAAGGCCGTAGACAAACCCCTCTTGAAGACAACACTTAACCCGTAGGAGTATAAATTACCCAAGCAATCGAAGCTGAGTTTTGAGTGTGGCAGCTAGCACCATTGACAAATCCTACATAAATAGAAGACTCTATCGACATATGCCACAACAAATGGAAGCTAGTTAACAAAATCGATCACCACAAGTATACCAAAATTACGCTATGAAAATGTAGAATAATATACAACAAGTCAGCCTTAACTGAAAATCATGCTTAGCATTTCTTAAGATAGGGCCCATTTCTGGGATCCGCCAAGGCTATGCCCCCATGATCAACTAGTCGAACATGTCTAACATCCGGATAATTCCTAATGCTACGTCCAACCGTGCAGGGGTCAATTCCCAACAATCCTTCATACGACCAAGCGAACACATCTCAAAATTATTTAAACAACTCGACGTACTCCTTAACCTCATCGGTGGAACAATATGCCCCAATGTACATGTTTTCAATCTTTCCAGGAGTGCAAGAAATATTGATAATTATGGTTGGTGACAATTTAGCCATGTTCCCTTCAACATACTTGCTAAGAGAGCCTAATGGGACCATGGGCCTACCAATTTTCTCACTAAAGATCGCTTTAAATTCATCACACTCAAGATCATCAAGCTTAGGGAGGAAATAAGATCTATGATGCAACTCTCCCCAAGGTTGTTCTAACTCAGACATAGCCTTGAGAATAGCCTCGTCCAATGGAAAGATTTCATTGAGGCAGTCATTTGAGTGAGATGAAGACACTGCCCAATCAAGAAATGCATAAGGGTCCTCCTCTTCTGTCCATGAAGAGGAAGGACTAGACTCTACAATCGAATCAAGATTAGCTTGATAAGCCACCATGGTTGTAGGCAACGACATGTCCATCTCGACAGGTACAGAAAATTCACTTGAAGTACTCGAAGAAGGAAGAGTCCAAGGATCCTCCATATGCAAAGTGCGAAAAGGAATTGAACTCAGTGACATTGAAGCCTTACCAAGACTAGAACTGATCATAATGGTCTTCCCTCCCAATTGGACCTCAAGGAAAGGAAGAATCTCATGTGGCCGAAACGATCTTCCATCAAACATAGTTAAAATGTTTCATGTCATAGACAACATAGGAGAACCCAACCCCTTCCAACATGACAAAGACATCACGAAATCCGCAACACCCTCATCAATCACTGTGTGTTTGATGATGTTGTTTAGATACTCTACATCCACCAAAAGGGACGCATAGTAAGGAAATCAAGGCTAGACTCCATGAGTTTCAAATTTGATCATAGAAGCAGAGCTTCCATAAGCCACCCCAAGAGCAGATAACAAGGCTTTCCTTTGTGGAAGACAAGTCTAAAGAACTTCTAATGTAGACATCGCACAAGGAGTATGGAGCCAATCCTCGACGCTAGAATAGTTCTGGGAGGCTCAGGCATTAGGATTGTGCCTCGAATGCTTCAAGACTCCCATAGGAATATGAGGTGGAGCTTCAAGCTTATCACTAGGTTTTTCAATATACAAAGGGCTCTTAGGTGGAGCAGGTTCTTTTCCTAGGTATGATTGTGACGTACCATAATATTTAGAATGAATCACAAAATTTGTGGCATTCACCATGTTAATGCAACCATGGCCACTAGAGGTGTCGGACAGGTTTGGAGTCCCACCAGACGCACCACCAGGATCCACGGTCCTCGAGTTCATATTCTGATTTTGTGGTAAAGGATTTTTTAGGACATTTGAGCCCTGTGTGATGAAGTTCGAGGCATATTCCATTCGAGGGCACAAGTGAGTGAGGTGATCATCCCCACACAACGTACAAGGAAATTTGACCTTACGCTTAGGTTTCTTGTCCCCATCCCCAGCATTATTGTTGTTGTTCTCTTCATTATTATCATTTTCATTCATATTCCCACCCCTTCGATTGTTTTTACCTTTGTTTTTATTTGGTCCAGGTTATTCGTTACCTTTCTGGTTCGACGATTGCACTGAAAATACCTTCATCGTTTGGGTAGGATGAGACGAATTCGTAGCTTGTCCCGACGTAGGCTGGTTAATAGAAAAATTATTCATTTGGTTTGTAACCAAGCTTAGGGACTTAACACTCATGGAGCCAACAATGCCATCATCATGTGGCCCAGGCTTAAGCTTAGGGTCAAAATTGGATCTAGGTGCGTTCGATATGATCTTATACAAGAGCCTAGATTGAGAATAAATCAAATCCAATTCTTGATCTCTAAAGATAGCTTGCTCCTCATTTTTCACTCTGGAAGTGGAAACATCCTTTGCTATATAAGGAAACAAATACTTGAGGAAACACTCCAAAAGGAACTATGGTGGTATAAAGGCCTTAATCAATCTCTTTCGTCTATGCCACTCTTGAATGTGATCAGATATATGTGTGGCTTTTTCGCACTGAAATGTCGATAAGAGTTCTGTACGAGTGCCGTAACGCATGGGTAGCTGAAAGTGATTGAGGAAGGCCATATCTAGGTCATTATATGATTTATAAGCCCCCTCGGGAAGCTCTATGTACCACTTCACTGCAAGCCCTGTAAGGGTGTGTTGAAATATCCTTAAACGAACTGAATGATTATTCAAGGAATTAGAAGAGCACCAAAGGTGGGATGTCGTGACATGCTCACCGAGGTCTTCACCACTCTTACCCTCGAACTTTGGAATGTATAAAGGAAGCTTGGTGGGAACAACCGGCCACATTGGGTCATGAGCAACTAGATCATTTTTCAATATCGACAAGTCAGGTAGGTTTACCGTTGCAAGGAAAGGGAGTCTAGGTTTAGGAGTTTGGTTCCAAGCTCCCTGATAAGGTTGGCTCACATAGGATTGATTACTATAGACACCATGGCCTTGGCCAGTGGGGCAGTATCCTCCTCCCATTTGACCGATGTAGGGTTTCATACTGTAGTTTGAAGTATCTTGAGGTTGAGGTGCTACAAATCCATAGTTAGGATACTAGTAAGCGGGTTGATACATGTACCCATAAGGTGTATAATTTTTTCCATAGGATGGTCCATAAGACTGTATGTTAGGTGGCCTATAAGATTGTCCATAAGACTGCCCATAAGATGGTCCATAATACAGTCCATACCCGACTGACACATAAAAAGGCACATAACCTTGTGACGCTACGGTGTGACTAGATGTGGGATGAACATGGATAACGCTAGAAATCTGGCCCGAAGGACCACTAGAGTTAGGAGGAGGATGTGTCGTCAAAAAAGAATTTGAAGGAAATGGTGTTGAAGACGATGGAATATGTGAAGGAATGCAACTCGTGCCCCCAATATTCACATGTCTAGGATCAGACCCTCGAACGGGAATGGCAGTGCTAGGCCTAGGATGCATGTGTGAGGAAGCCTCCACCACAGGGATGGAAAGCGTAATATGACTAGTGCTACCAAAACCTCTCTGCATGCAAAGGAATAGAAGTTCCCTCAAGCGTAACACTGGGGTCAAAACCCAATCCGACATGGGGTGTCAGACTGGTCTCGGGAAGGTTTGGCATGCCATACCTTATTGTGCTAGTGATAGTGGGTGCATGGTGATACTCGACGTGACCAACACCGATGATGTGCATGCATGTAGCCTGAAAATTGTGAAGGATCACTAGGAGATGTCCCAGCCATAGAATGACCGGACCCTAATGGAGTCCCATATGTGCTTGAAGGTTCATCCTCCCATACAGGACGAGGAAGATCAGGGATCTCGGGGATCGCAAGCTCATGGTCACCCATGGTGTGTGAATCAAAGTGAGATTTAGTCCGCCTGTATTGTCTGGTTCTCTCTCCCAAAGGAGGAGGAGATCTAGAAGGCCGAAGTCCTACTAAACGATGAGATCTATGAAGCACCACACCTGAATCCACAATGACTCAACAAAAAGAAAAGACTCAAATTAACTACGCAACCCTAAGCAAGCTAGCGTACACAGAGCACACTCCTAAAAAATATATAACCAATAAAAAGAAAACCAAGGGGAGGATATGTGAGCTCTCGAATGTAGCAGGCATGCCTCGCCTAGGAGAGGCTTGAGACTCCCATACACTACAAGCGGAGGTTCGTAACCAATCATAGTGGCCCTTAACTTCAACGCATAAAGCAACTGTGTTTTCCGACCCCTATTGGATAGGACACCTATAGAATAACCTCTGCAGGTACCCCGTGCGATACCTAGGTAAGGCAACTAAGTTCACCCCAATACAATCAATGCTCAGGCAGATAGTCACAGGCGCGATCAACCGGATGGGCAGGGTAGAAAATCCTGAAGCCTGAAAGCACAACTGGTACCCCAAGGGTGCACCAATCAATACCTCAAAGGCCCCAATATACAAATACAATCCTGGAAATATATTTGGTGCCCACAAAAGTGACCAAGGGCTATCCCAATCACACTGTGTAAGAGGAACTTCTTGAGAAACACTAATTATACCAATGATTTCTCACTCTCTCCTAGATATACACCTAATTGTTTGTGTTTAGTAGTCTTGGAGAATTGACTCACAATGAACTATTCTAAGACTCTAAATCCTAATTTTTTTTGTGAACCCTATAAAAGAATGTGTAGTTCATTTTAATTAAGTGTTGATTTTAATGGTTTCTATTACTCAAAAGGAAATGGCCATCTAGTGATATGAAGACTCAACAGTGAAATAAAAAGTGCACACATAACAAACCATGCCAAATGCAAATATTTGTCGAATGAAAACATGGTATGCCACTACATGAGATGAAAATTTATTCCTTCAAATGAGAGTGCAATTATTCCTAAATGAACACCTGACTATAATTCAGTAAGCAAAACCTAATGCAAGTACCATGCGAAAATGAACAAATGAAAGGATGCATAATGATGCAAAAGCAAAATATTTTTGTATTTTTAAAAATAAATGATATATAGAAAGCATTAACAGACTCTACAATTCTTAGACCCTGCAACCACTCACAAACAACAACCAAGCAAGGCACCAAGACAAAAGAGGCCTAATGCACTAATCCCAAAACAAAAAAAAAGAAATGAATGACAAGAACAAAACCTAATGAAAAACAAATCAAAAGGGGTCTTTGGTCAGAAACAAAGGCTATATACAGACACCAACAACACCCAAGAAGACTCAGTAATCATCAAAAATCACCCAGCAACACTCAATCCTCCATACAAAGCACAAAATCAAAGCATATGCGACTGTATGCAGTAAATCTGCGTACATACGCGGGAATTCTAGGGAAAACCGTGTGTATACACTACTGTAATACAAATACTCATGTACAGGAAAAAAAAGAAAGAAAAATAGGGCAAACAGATAAGCCAAGACCAAATTAATCATGTAGGACACTACTGGGAAAACATACCTTCAGACCCAACATAGAAACAGAGAAATAAAGAGCAATTCAAACCCATTGAATACCCAATCCCCAAATAAAAACAACTAGGAACCTCCCCAATGGAGTCGCCAATTCTATTACGAAGAGAAACTTCCTATGGCTTGGGGGTACCACAATTGATAGTATGACACCAGAAATAAATCATTCCCAATATGCAAGAACAGTAAGAAAATATAACACTAAGGGATTTTGAATCGTACCTTATCTGGATGGTTGAAGTAGATCCCCGTTGAGCTTTTCTAATGGAATTGCAATTATATTTTTCTCTCAACAACAACAAACAAAGAAAACATGATATATAAATGTGTTAGAGCTATTCTAGAATATATAATCAACCATGTATAAGTAATTAAATACATCCATGTATTCAATATTCATATTTAAAATGCACATGAATTGGACAGGAAAAAATATTTCTATTAATAAATCAGAGATACAATAGTGGCAAACCCTATAGGCACTTTTGTGAACAGGAGAAACCGAGTCCTCCACCTGGGCCTCCACCACTTCAATCCTCCATCTCTCAATAGCAAGCTCACAAAGCAAACGAAACCTTGGGAATAACACTATGTGCTCCAAGGGACAAAGGGATGCAGATTCAAGTATAAGCAAAGCTAAGGCAACAATGGACTATAGTTTCCTTGCTCTTCAATTTCTCCTCCTTCAATGTATCCAAGGGGTTCCTTATATAGCACTCCAAAGAGGTAATGGAGGGTCGAATCCGAGTGTTCTCAAGGAATATGGAAGGCCAAGAGTCAAGTTATTCAGACTCATATGAGGAAAACACCAAAAATATTTGGACTTATGCACACATCCCGATGTATGCGGGTTTGAGGTCAAAAGTCACGTGTACACACAAGTATAGCTTTAAAATTCGCCTACAAGAATAAACATGTGTTTTTTAGGGATTATCTTATAACATCAAAGTATAATATAAGTCCATGGGGTCTAAGAAGTCTGCAGAGGGACAAGGAAGGCCATAAATATGTGATCCACTTGGTGTGGTAAAATCATCTATAACGAAACCATAAGGTTATTATGTATTTTATTCTTACATATTCATGTAAATTTTCTAGTCTATGGATTGTTGTACAATTTGTTGCTCCTCGTGCAAGGATAATTGGATAAGCTAAAACTTTCTATATATTTCCGTTTTGAGTTTTTTTGTGACACAAACATCATTTTTTTTTTTAGGTTCACAAATTGCATAGGTGAATGGTTATATTTCAGGTTCACTAGTTGCATTTTGATATGTGTTATTCGATAGCTTAACATGGAATGGATTTAGGAAAAAATGAGTGGCTGACATTTGTCTATTTTCTGTCATATTTTTTAAAAAACTTGACACTTATATTACTTCAAAGGATGTAGTTATCATCTCTTTATAGAGTGTACATGCAATTACGGAAAGTGCATAGGATATGGCTTTTACATCTGGGGTTTATAATCTTTTATCAGGATAATAAGATGAGTTGAACTGAAGTTTGAATAGCTATGGGGTCCAAAATCGAGAATTTATCAATTTTAGTTCCCCATTCATTTGAAAAATTGTCAAATGTTATGTTACATCTCTTTTGCTACAGTAGAGAGCTATATTTGGGTTTGCAAACTGGATTGCATAGATTAAATTTAATGCAATGAAGTTTGTAGATAGTAATGTTACATCTCTTTTGCTATAGTGGGGAGATGTATTTGGGTTTACAAACTTGATTGGATTGATTATATTCGATGCAAAGAAATCTGCAAATAGTAAGGCCAAAATACAAAAGGCAAAGTAAAGTGAATAGAAATTAATGATTGGAAATTCATACATGGCTGATTCAGATGTACCAACTAACTTGAGAATGTGAGTGCCCAATAGGCATGGAGTAAGGCTTGAGCCCTGAGCTTGATCAAATCAAAATCAAATTCAAAAGTAGTAGGGTTTAGGGTTAAAGGTTAAATTGGAGATTTTGATTCTCTTACATAGTAAGCGTCCTTCAGGTTGCCTTGTAAAAGTGAAAAATTTCAAATTGATAGATCAAACTAGATTTCTAGTTCATGGACGGTTTTATAGTTTTTGTTTCTCTTGGATCAAGCATAATTAGATAAGTTACAACTTTTTATATATATCTCATTTGGGTTATTTTTTACATCAACAATTTATCTTTTTTTTTTCATAAATTGCATAGATGGATGATGATATTTTGTGTTCAGTAGCTGCATTTTGAGTTGGATCACTCAATAGTCTGATAGGGAATGGATTTTGGAAACAATTTAGTGGCTGATATTTTTCACTTTACCATAATATTTTTTGGGAGTTTTTTTAAAGAAAAACCTGATACTTATATTAATTAAAGAGATGCAATTGTCATCCCTTCAAGGAGTGTACATGTTAATCCATCATTACATCGAATTAACTTTACCCTTTCAAGTATCCTACTAATGCAATTAGGGAAAGTGCGTGATATCTAGCTCTTATGAGTTGGTTTTTATAATCTTTTATCAAGACAATCAAATGAGTTGAACCAAAGTTGAATAGCTACCAAGTCTGAAATCGAGAATTTATCAATTTAGTTACACCAAATGTGTTCTCACATCTCTTTTGACAGAGGAAATGGGGAGTGATAACACTGATTTCCTTCCATACCCTCCATACATATTAGTGGCAGCACCAAGGATTCTTTAAAAGGTTACAACCTACCAGTAAAGTTGTGGCATAATCATAGCTATAAAAAGGCCATGTATGACAAAACCTCCTCAGAAAATGCATACCTCCATAAACAATGGTAGTATCTTCTAGATTAAAGAAATAACAACAATTTAATCTTTTTAACCCTATTTTATGAACCCTTCCTCTTTAAAAATCTTTTTTTATGAATACTTCTTGCGAAAAATGAACATTCATCAAAATTTCTTCACCACAGTTTTCAGATGCTTTACTAGATTAAAAAATTTCCATGTCGTTACACAAATTATATGAGAACAAAAAAACTGTAAAATGTTTTAATTATGTGTCAAATTTCCATGGATGATATTTTTAGAATGATAAAGATACTCTACCAATTTACCTAAAAGAGAATGGTTTCCCAAAGTTATATCAGGATATCTTCTACCCTTTGGAAGAAACACATTTTGATCCCATCTTTTATAAGGCGATTGGAGAATTTCTAGTCCCTATATGCTTCATATATACTCTCACAGTAAAAGTTGGCCATCTAGATTTCTAAAATATGGAAAACATGAATATTGGTAACTGCAATGCTTCTCTAAGGCTGAATTGTTTAAGATTTTGTGTCTCTCCATTCTTTAAATACCAAAGCATATTTTTTCCAAACTATTACTATGTTTCGTTTATCTCAAGCAATGACATATTTTTTAAAGAACTACCTGCACTAGATTTTCTGCATCATCCTAAACTTTTTATAATGATGTGAGGGAAACTTTAAATACCATGTGATGATAGGTTCAATGTGGGGTGAGGACCATCATAAATATGAAATAGATACTTGTGCAACTTACATGTCCTTAAATATGCAAGGCATAAAGTATTAGCTCTAAGTACTTCCAAAAATACCAAACTCCCTTTTTCCAACTTCCCATATGCATCTTCCCCAATTTGACTAATCTGTTTTGTTATATGTTGTTAGCATTTGAAATAATCTAGCTCTAACTTAAGTTTCTTGTGTTTTCTTTCAACTAATTTGTTTCGATCTTTGGCTGCTCACATTTCTTTTGTTGGTGAATGTAAATGTTCTTCATTTGCATTTTCCCTTGGAATTTGTTTTGTATATTTTATAATACTTCCTTCAATAGATGTTCCTAGCATTTCAAATTCTTGTACCAATGGCTTAAACAATTGCTAAATGTTAAACAATATTAGAGTAACACAATTAATGGAAGAGGCAAAGCTTTGTGATGATGTCTTGAAACAGAATTTGGATTCTAGAGACACTATTTCTAACATTTTAAAAATGGTGTGTGTTAAAGGATGTTCTAATGAAGAGGAATTCTCAACTAAGATTGAGACCTCACCTCATCAAAGTCCAAAATTGACCTTTTACTATTTAGGACCAAGCTCGAAAAAACTCTCTTGATTGTTCTAAGGGTTGACTGGGACCTTACTGGGTTGACCGTTGAGGACCTAATTGTAATCATTTCAATAGTATAATTAACCGCAGGACCTTGCCACATCACCTTTACTCCCTTTGTAGGTGGGGTTAATAGCCTGAGATATTAAATTTAAAATTGTTATTGCAATACTTCTAATTTTTCCTGGATTTGACTGTGACCACATAGATATCATAGAATGTGCCATTAGAGAGTGGGAATACATGTTTTACTTGAACAATTTACGAATATATTCTCTTTATCTTGATGGAGTTTTGTTGTGCAACAACTTTCTAATATAGAGATATTACCAATTTGATGATCTCCAAAATTTTCAAATCTCTTAAAAGGATTTGAGATTAACTATTGGATTTGTAAAAATATATTAGTAGTGGGATTGACACCTAAATTCGGTGGCTTCCTCAATGATGGCCCTAATTTTGAGTAAGCCATCATTGTTTTGGTGGATGTGGTTGAAACTTGCTGGGTGTTTTGCACAGAGAGTCCTAGTCCAATTCCATCTAGAAATAAAGAGCCTGGTATCAAAAGCTTTGTAAAAATCTAGGAATAATAGACCTAACACCTACATACAGTGGATTCCATCAGCGATGGATCCAGGTATGAGCATGCCATCATTGTTTTCGTGGTTGTGCTTGAAACATGCTTGGAATTTTGCACAGAGCTTCCTAGTCTAAGTCCATATAGAAATAAAGAGCCCGTTGTCAAAATATTTTCATGCCCTTAAAGGTCTTTCACTACTATTGCAAGAAATGTTTTAATAGATGTGGACTACTCTAGTTGCAATTGTTACATTGATGTCAAGTCCCTTGGTTTAACAGTATCCCTTAGCAGTCAAGCTTCCTTTGTACTTATCTTTCCCATCTGCATCAGGTTCGATATAGTAACCTAGTTGTAAACAATTTCCTTGCCTCAACTTTTATCCTCCCAAATGTGGACCTTTGGGCACCCTTTGGGAGTGTTAAAGTTGAAAGAGATGAACACTATGTGTTCAGACTTGTGTGGACTAATATCTTTGTTGCACTGTTTGGGTGTGCTAAGCTGAGTATAAGGAAGGTTTCAACTCTCATAGTTGGTTATCATATTAGTTTTCTGTTAGAAAATAGGACTGCAGAGCAATACCATAAGATGCAAAACACATTAAACACATTACAGAGAGACACAAATATAACGTGGTTCACCCAAACTGTGGGCTACGTCCACACAGAAATTTCCAGTCCTTTTATTACTGTCCAGAAAGATGAAGGGATACAACCTGCAACAATACTGCTGCACTTCATCTTCATGCTCTCACAGTCTCTCTCACACAATCACAGAGATTGTTTACAATACAATACAATACCATACACAACCGTACTACAATTCTTTTCTTTTATAGGGGAAATGCCATGGGAAAATACTACGGTTAACCCAATACCATGGGTCCGCAAAACTGTTGGCCCCAAACCCTAAAGTGGGGGAACAAGTGTACAATACACCTGGGGTACAAACACAACTGAATAATATCTTTGGATCTGGAAGATTAGGCTCCACAACTAGAAATCTCCCACTTGGAGATTGATCACAGCAACTCCATTGCTGCTGCACTTGCTAGACTATGCTCTGGACCTTGGACTTGGAAAATTTCTTATTTTCACCTTCATGCTAGAATTCCTATAGAAACCGATCAGGAAATCAGTTTCTCTTTGGTTACTCCCTTTGTCAACATGTCTGCAGGATTCTAGCTAGTATGTCTCTTTTCTAGTTTTAATAGTTCCTCATCTAGAACTGATCTTATGAAGTGGTACTTGAGCTGTATATGTTTATTCTTTGAATGAAAGGTTGAGTTCTTTGCAAGATGAATAACACTCTGGCTGTCACTATACAACCTGCTATTCTCCCGCTTCTTACCCAATTCCTCCATGAACCTCTGCAACCAAATTATCTCCTTACTACCTCTGTAGAAATAATATACTCTTCTTCTGTTGTTGAAAGTGCAACAACCTATTGCAGTTTTGAAATCCAACTTACTATTGTTCCACCCACAGTAAACACATACCCTGTGGTGCTCCTCCTGTTGTCTTTATCAACAGCCATATCTGCATCAACATATCCTTGTAGAACAGTGTCTGAACCTCCAAAACATAATACATGAGAAGTGGTACCTCTCAAATGCCTGAGAATCCATTGTACTACCTTCCAATGCTCTTTACCTGGATTATTCATATACCTGCTCACAACTCCCACTGCATGTGCAATATTCTTGTGCACACCGTGGCATACATCAAGCTTCCAACTGCTGATGAATAGGGAATCCTGGACATGTAATCTATCTCTTCATGTGTCTCTGGACACATCTCCTTACTTAGTTTGAAATGGATGGATAAAGGTGTACTAACTAGTTTTGCATTCTACATTCTAAACCTGTGCAACACGTTTTCTATGTACTCACCTTGAGACAATGTCAACTTGCAATTTTTCCTGTCTCTTGTTATTCTCATACCAAGGATTTGCTTTGCAGCACCCAAATCCTTCATCGCAAATGATTTATCTAGCTTTCTTTTGAGCACATTTATATCCTACATGTTAGACCCTGCAACAAACATGTCATCCACATAAAATAACAAGATAATGTATCTTTCATTATCTAGCCTCTTGAAATAAACACAGTGGTCAGAATGACATCTATCATAACCTTGCTCTGTCATAAACTTATCAAATTTTAAATACCACTGTCTTGGAGCTTGCTTCAGGCCATACAAGCTCTTCTTCAACTTGCAAACCAAATTCTCCTTCCCTTTGACCTCATACCCTTGTGGTTGCTGCATATAAATCTCTTCCTCCAAATCCCTATGGAGAAAGGTTGTTTTTACATTTAACTGTTCAAGATGCAAATCTTCTACCACCACTAGACTTAAAATAGTTCTAATTGAAGTCATTTTAACAACACGAGAAAATGTTTCATCAAAGTCTATACCTTTCTTTTGTGCAAACCCCTTTACAACTGTTAGTTTTTCAACATTAAGCTAGCATTATGTTAGGATCTTTAGTAAGAGAATAAAAAGTACAGCAATCAAACACAAGAGACAATGAACACAGTGTTTTTGATCGGGAAACCATAAATGAAGAAAACCCCGCAACTTCCTCAGAGATAGAATCAACACAAGATGTAAGACCCCAAAACAGTAAGATGCACTCCCGACAGCAGTAGTCTTCTTCTTGTCTAGCCCCAGTGTCTTTCCTTCCTCAACTATGCGCTACACTTGAGTGTGTGAGTGATGTGTGCTAAATAGAGATCCCAGATCTCTATTTATACTAATCCCAGCATGACTAAAACCCTACTAGGGTCGACCTCTACTTGGAGAGTCTAATAACCCTAGTGCCCCGGAAATGTGGGTACTTTAACCCTTACACAATTGAAGGGTTACCCACTATGACTTGACATGAATTGTTTACATTATTGATTCTCCCGATCAGAACATCGGGTCATGACAACATGACTCAAATACATAATAGATACATCCCAGAATAAACATTGGGTTACAATACATAAGATACATAGATGAATACATTCTAAAGTTACAAATACATCAACACTCCCTCTTAACTAGGAAGGTATTCTTTCGACACAATTTTCAGCACTGGTCTTCTTCTTTGTATCAACTGGATCATCTCGTCATCTGCATATCGAGTCTTCTGAGTCTTCAAGTCATCTTTATCCTCTGGATCATCTCTCGATCTGGATCATCATGGGACATCATTACTGGATCTGGATCATCTCTCGATCTGGATCATCATCACTAGACTGGATCTGGATCATTACTCGATCTGAATCTGGATCTGGATCATCTCTCGATCTGGATCATCACTGCTGGATCTGGATCATCACTCGATCTGGATCTCTCGGAGTCATCATAACTGGATCTGGATCATCTCTCGATCTGGATCATCACTGCTGGATCTGGATCATCACTCGATCTGGATCTCTCGGAGTCATCATAACTGGATCTGGATCATAGCTCGATCTAGATCTCACCTGGTCATCATCATGTGTGTACTATCTCGTCATAGTAAGTTCTACAGAGCAAGCCTTCTTTCATGCTGGTTGTAGGCCTAGCCATCATGTAGGTCTTTGCCCAGTAGTTACATCTGACCTACTCATCAGAAAGGCATGTCCAGCACTCACATCTGATCATGTAGAAATCTACAATCACATCAGAAAGGCCCAGCACTCACATTCACCAGCATGACAGGACATCACTATCATCTGTGAAAAGGATTCAGCACTTATATCTAACCTACTCGTCAGAAAGGCATACTTCCATCCAGGCGGGAACACATCCTACTCACAGTGATGAAATATTTCCTTACTTTCATCCAGGCTAGAATCACATCCTGCTCACAATGATGGAAGACTTATATCCAGGCGGGAACACATCCTACTCACAGTGATGAAAGATTTCCATACTTTCATCCAGGTTGGAATCACATCCTGCTCATAGTGATAGAATATTTCTACACTTACATCTGACCTGGTAGGAGCAAAATCCTACATCCTCGTCAGAAGGGCATGCACTCACATCTGACCTGGTAGGAACTGAATCCTACACCCTCGTCAAAATGGACCCCAGTGCTAGACTGAGCTACCTGGTAACGGACCAGGTGCCTCCACTCTTTCGGAGAGTGGCAGTTGCCCTTACATCCGTCCTACTCGACAGAATGGCCAGCACTCATATCTAACATGGAAGGAACTGAATCCTCTCACCATGATAGATTGGCTTAGCCCTTACATCTGACCTACTCGTCAGAATGGATTTGGAATCTTTAGCACTCATATATGACATGGAAGGAACTGAATCCTCTCACCATGACAGAATGGCTCAGCCCTTACATCTGACCTACTCGTCATAATGGATTTGGGACTCATCACTTTCCCTTTGAGGAAACCTCGATCTGGATAACACCAAGCTTCTCCCTGAAGTACTCAAACTTCACTCTGGCCAATGGCTTCATCAATACATCAACTATCTGTTCCTTCGTTGCAACATACTGGAGCTTCACTGCTCTTCTCTGCACCATATCCCTGATATAGTGATACTTGATCTCGATGTGCTTTGACTTGTCATGGAACACTGGATTCTCTAACAACTTCACGCAACTCTGATTGTCACAATGTATACAAGTAGCATCCAACTGGAGATCAAATATATCGGATAGTAGCTTCCGCAGCCATACTACCTCACAACTAGCTGAACAAGCTGCGACATACTCTGCTTCAACTGTACTCAACGCCACACAGGATTGCTTCTTGCTAAACCAAGAGATCACACCTGATCCCATACTGAAGCAACATCCTGAAGTGCTCTTCCTATTGATGGCACTACCTACCCAATCTGAATCAACATAACCCTCCAGGTTAATATTTTGATTCGCATCATACTTGAGCCCATAATCAATTGTACCCTTCAAGTAATTCAGAATATGCTTTGCACCAATCAAGTGAACATTTCTCGGATCTATTAAGAACTGGCTCAAGGTGTTCATAGCAAAGCAAATGTCTGGTCTTGTGTTTGTCAGTTACATCAATGACCCAATCATCTGACGATACATCGTAGCATCAACTGTCTCTGAAGAAGCATCAATCAATAGCTTTAGGTTTGATGCCATAGGTGTGGCCATAATCTTGTAGTCCATCATCCCAAACCTCTTCAGGATCTCTATTGCATACTTCCCTTGTCCAAGGAAGATTCCATCTGCACTCTACCACACCTCCATACCTAGAAAGTAATGCATCATACCCAAGTCCTTCATCTCAAACTCGACAGCAAGCTTTCTCTTTGTATCAGTAATCAACCCATCCATACCTGTCACAAATAGATCATCTACATATAGTAGAAGCATCACTGGGTTTCCATCTTCAACTTTATAGTAAAGGTTGGAATCTGCTTTACTCTTGGTAAAGCCCAAACTGGATAGAAAGCTGTCAATTCTGCCATACCAGGTCCTGGGTGCCTGTTTCAAACTGTATAGGGCTTTCTTCAATCTGCATACATGAGACTCTCTGTCATGTGTCTCAAAACCGAGTGGTTGTTCTACATACACTTCCTCTTCCAGTACACCATTCAAGAAGGTAGTCTTGACATCCATTTGGTGTATCTTCCATTTCATCACTGTAGCCAAAGCAAGCACTGATCTGATGGAAGTGTATCTAGCTACAGGTGCAAAGGTCTCTTCATAGTCTATTCCCTCTTTCTGAGAGAAACCTCGAACTACAAATCTTGCCTTATACTTTTCAATGCTACCATCTGCAGCATGTTTGATCTTGTAGATCCATTTGGAAGTTACAACTGACTTCCCGTATGGTCTTGGGACAACATCCCAAACATCATTCTTCATGATCGATTGGTACTCTTCAATCATAGCATCCTTCCATTCTTTCTGTTCTGCCACTTCTTCATAACTGGAAGGTTCTTTATCAATGAAATCACATAGTAAAGCTACATACCCAGAATTGGATCTGGTCCTCTTTCTTTCTCTGTGATTCTCTTCTGGAGCCCCATATCTTTCCACACCTTGGATAAGTTCTCGTACCCAAGCAGGTTTTCTCTTATGAGGATTCTTCTCTAGAGGTGGATCTACAGGTCTTTGTGGTTCTTCAAATTCTTGATCTTCTTCTCGAGTTTCTTCATTCATGGTTGTATCATGAATTCTGGGTGCTTCTGCTTCTTCAGGTTCTTCAACAGGTCTCTTTCTGGATTTGTTGTAAGTTGTGTCTTCATCAAATGTCACATCCCTGCTGATGTCAATCTTCTTATATCCTGGGAAATATATTATGTAAGCCTTTGAGCTTTCAGATTATCCCATAAATATGCCCTTCTTTCCTGAAGGATCTAATTTTGTTCTCTTCTCTTTTGGAATGTGTATGTACACAGGATAGTCGAATATTCTGAGATGGCTGACTTCTGGTTTCTTGCCAGAGAAGACTTCTTCAGGAGTCTTGTTCTCGAGTACTCTATGTGGAGTACGATTCTGTACATACACCGTTGTTCTGGTAGCTTCAGCCCAAATATGCATAGGAAGATCTTGATCATGAAGCATTGCTCTTGCAGCTTCCATGATGGTTCTATTCTTTCATTCTACAATCCCATTTTGTTGTGGATTATAAGGAGTGGACAACTCCCTCTTAATCCCTGATTCTTTTCATAGCTCTTTGAATTCATTTGAAGTGAATTCTCCACCATTATCTGATCGAATGGTCTTGATCTTCTTTTCAGTATGGTTTTCGATCAAGGCTTTGAATTCTTTAAAATTACTGAATACTTCGTATTTGTTCTTCATGAAGTAAACCCATGTCTTCCTAGAAAAATCATCAATAAAAGAAACATAATATGCATACCCACTTAGAGAGTTTGATGACATAGGATCGCATACATCAGAGTGGATGATTTCCAAGATTCCTTTTTCTTTGCTTTCACTGCTTGGAAATGTCTTCTTTGTATTCTTTCCTTTCGCACATCCTTTTCAGACCCCATCATGTTTTGCTTGAATTTCTGGAAGACCTTAGATAGCTTTGCTTGCAATAGGTAGTGCTCTGTAATGCACATGTGCAAGCCTTCTATGCCAAAGTTCACTTGGTTCTACTGTGTCATGGACCAAGGCTTGTTCTAGATGGCCCTTCAATTTGTATAATCCTCCTTCTTGTTCTCCCACCACTACCGCATCATCGATAGTCTTTCCTTTTGGCCACATGATGACTTGACCATCTATGAATGCAACCCACATTCCTTTTGCATCTAATTATGATATGGAGAGAAGGTTCTTCTTGAGTCCTGGAACAAACAATACTTCTTCCATTGTTAGAGATTTTCCAGAGTCTAACTTATATGAAGATTCCCCACTACCTTTTATTGGATATTGGTAGTCATCTCCTATTTTTACCTTGTGAGGTGATTCATGTTCTAACAGTCTTACAAAGGATTCCTTGAATCCAGTCATATGTTTGGAAGCCCCACTGTCTATAAGCCAATCATCACTACCATGAGTAATGTTACATGTGAGAGCTGATATCAGAACATATTCATCCTTGCTTGAAGAATCTTCACTTTCATATCTGGATCTCTTTCTGGATGGTTCATCATCCTCTACAGCATGAGCATGATGTCTTCTTTTGTTGCTCTTCTTTATTATATTCTATTTGTTAGGACAATTCCTTGCATAGTGTCCTGCTTCATCACAAGTATAGCATATGATCCTAGATACATCTATTCTAGTATTATCTTTGTGAGAGTGCTTACCTCTGAAGTGATGAGTTTTCTTTCTTGTTGACTTGGAATGAGTCTTGGAGTGTACCGTGAGAGCTTGATCTTCACTTCCCATCTTCTCTTCTCGAGCTGCTATCCGAGCTTCTTCTTGAGAGCATTCTTCCCATAGTCTGCTGAACTTAACTAACTTCTTTCTTGCATAGATTCCTTGGATGAAAGAATCCCATGACCTAGGGAGGCCATTCAAAGTAGTCATCACAATCTCTGCATTTTCCACTTCTTCATCAACTTCTTCTAGTTGCCCTTTGATTTGAGAAACTCTTGTGAAGTAAGATTGTATTGTTTCTACATTCTGAATCTTCACATTCTTCAGTTGGTTTCTCAGGGTCATCTTTCAATTGATGTTCTTCCCTTCAAACAATTTGGTTAGGGCATCAAACATAGCTTTGGGTGTCTTGAGAGAGGACACATGTGGGATAAGGTGATCCTTAATAGAATCAGCAATGATCCTCTTTTCCATAACCATCTTCTTCTTATGTAAATCTTAAATGAGAACCTCAAATGGAAATACAAAATATTTTAGATCTTACCAGATTCAAGATGTCGGATCCGAAACTTGAGCTGAAATCCTGCAGAGCTGGTTCAGGAGCAAATTAGGGTTTTTCTTTTCCAGAGTTTTGTCCACCCAAATGCCTTGAAATTTGTCCCTAACTTCTATTTTGGGGAGGAGATCAATCCATACCTCGCCTCACTGAAAAATTCCTTTTCTGTGAAAATCCCTAATTTCCGACAGCAGTGACAGGTCCAAAACTGAAAAACCTCAAAATTGGATTCTGCTTTGACAGAAAGATGCGCCCTAAGGAGGAGAGTTGTTCCACCTTACTTTTGCTGAAAATATGTGGAGTAAGATCCACAAACTAGGAAGCCCTAGTTCCCACAGCTGCATAGTGTCTTCTTCTCAGGTTAGCTCTGATACCATGTTAGTTTTTCAACATTAAGCTAGCATTATGATAGGATCTTTACTGAGAGAATAACAAGTACATCAATCAAACACAAGAGACAATGAACACAGTGTTTTTGATCGGGAAACCATAAATGGAGAAAACCCCACAACTTCCTCAGAGATAGAATCAACACAAGATGTAAGACCCCAAAATAGTAAGATGCACTCCCGACAGCAGTAGTCTTCTTCTTGTCTAGCCCCAATGTCTTTCCTTCCTCAACTATGCGCTACACTTGAGTGTGTGAGTGATGTGTGATAAATAGAGATCCTAGATCTTTATTTATACTAATCCCAGCATGACTAAAACCCTACTAGGGCTGACCTCTACTTGGAGAGTCTAATAACCCTAGTGCCCCGAAACTGCGGGGACTTTAACCCTTACACAATCGGCGGGTTACCCACTATGACTTGACATGACTTGTTTACATTATTGATTCTCCCGATCGGAACATTGGGGCATGACAACATGACTCAAATACATAATAGATACATCCCGGAATAAACATCGGGTTACAATACATAAGATACATAGATGAATACATTCTGAAGTTACAAATACATCAACAACAACAAGTCTAGCCTTGTACCGTTTCTTGCCTCCATCTTCTTCCTTCAACCTGTAAATCGATTTATTCTGCAATGCCCTTTTTTCTGCAGGAAACTTAACCAGATCCCAAGTCTGGTTTCTTACCAATGATTCCATCTCCTCATCCATGCCTTGCTCCCACTTATTTCTAGTTTCTACCTGCATTGCTTCTTCATAACATTCTGGTTCAACAGAATCAGTCATCAATAAATAATACAGTGAAGGAGAGAATTGTTTTTGGGGGTCTACTTAACCTGGTAGATTTTCTTATAGTTGCAGGAGTTTCGGGTACCTACTGCTGCTCTTTATTTTTTGGTGCCTTTGGAACTTCATTTTCTTTGATTTCATCAAGCACTGTGTACTTTGTGTTTTCCTTTTCCTCTTTCTTTCCTTGCAACTGATCTTTGTACATGACCTTTTCATTAAATACTACATCTCTACTCCTAATGACTTTTCATTTTCCATAATCCCACAAATGATAACCAATATCATCAACCCCGTATCTAATAAAGGTACATTTCTTGGATTGAGCTTCAAGATTAGTTCTATAATCTTTATCAATATGGACAAATGCTTCACAACCAAAAGTTCTCCGAATTGAGTATTTTACCAGTTTACCTATCCATTCCTCCTCTGGAATCCCACCATCCAAAGTGCTTGAAGGCCCTCTGTTTATTAAATAAACAACAATGTTTATAGCATCAGCCCAAAACTGTAAGGGAAACCCTGCATGCAATCTCATACACCTTGCATGCTCCATGATCATTCTGTTCATCCTTTCTGACACACCATTTTCTTGTGGTGTTCTAGGGACTGTCTTCTCTCTGCGAATCCCATTGTGTGAATAGTAACTGTCAAACTCCTTGCTGCAGTATTCACCTCCATTATCAGATCTGAGACATTTCCATCTTTTTCCTGTCTCATTCTCAGCCAAAGATTTCCACTTCTTAAAAGCATCAAACACATTAGATTTATGTCTAATGCAATAAACCCAAGTGTTTCTAGTTGCATCATCAATAAAAGTAACATAATAACGAGATCCACTAAGAGATTGTACCTGATCTGGTCCCCATACATCTGTATGGACAAGCTCTAACTTTTCACTCTTCTTTTCTTTCCCAACCCTAAGAAATCTAACTCTCTTCCGTTTTCCATAAACACAGTTCTCACAAAATTCTAAACTTACCTGCTTCAGATCTGAGAGCAGTTTCCTTGAGTGGAGAATCTGCATACCCTTCTCACTCATGAGGCCAAGCCTATGATGCCACAATGATGCACTTGTTTCTATGGAAGCTATAGAGATAGAATAATCGGTATTATGAGGAAATAAATATAACGTACCTACCCTATCTCCTTTTTCTATTACCGGTGATGCTTTAGTGATGTTCCACCACGTTTCTCCAAACGTAGACAAACAACCGCTATCTCCCAACTGCCCTGTTGAGATCAGATTTCTTTTCATAGCAGGAATGTGCCTTACATCTTTTAGCATCCATTCACTTCCATTATTTAACTTAATTTGTACCTTACCCTTTCCAACAATTTTACATGGTTCATCATCCCCCAATAAAACATGTCCAAAATCACCTTGAACATAATCATGAAAGAATTTCCTATGGGGTGTAGCATGGCATGAATCCCTTGAATCTACTACCTAGTAATCACTAGTATTATCTTATGCCAGAATCAAATAATCTTGTAACACATCTCCTGCTACATTCGATTCCTGGGTAGTCTCTTGTTGTTTGTCTCCTTTCTTCTTTGGAGATCTGCAGTCTTTCTTTAGATGTCCTTTCTTACCATGGTTTCGACACTATATTTTTTTGAATCTGGACTTGGATCTGCCCTTTCTAGACTTTCTGCTGTTACCTGGGCTCTTTCCTCTCTCATTTTGTCTCCCTCTGCTCTCCATGGTCAACGCATTATCTGATGTCTCACCTATGCTTTTTCTTCGCATTTCCTCGCTAAGAATAACACCAACAACATCATCAAACTTAAGAGTGTTTGAACTAGGGATAGAGTTACTTACAACCATGATTAAGCTATTCCAACTTTCTGGCAATGAACACAAGATTAGAAGAGCCCTAACCTCATCATCAAAGATCACTTTTATAGAACTTAACTAACCGGTAAGTGTATTTAACTCATTTAAATGATTGGCAACATATCCACCTTCCAACATCTTCTTATTAAATAAATGATTCATTAAAAATATCTTGTTGGAAGCTAAGGGTTTTTCGTAAAGCTTACCCAATGCGCTCATCATGCCCTCTGTTGTTTTTTATTTTGAAATATTGAAAGCCATCGATGAAGCCAGGCACAGTCATATTGTTCCCAGTGCCTTTCTGTCAAGAACCTCCCATTCTTCATCCTTCATAGCTGCTGGTTGTTTTATCTTTCCACCCAACGGCAGGTACAAATCCTTATGGTACAGATATTCCTCCATTTGCATCTTCCATAACTAATAGTTTTGGCTATTAAATTTATCAACCCTAAACTTTCCTTCTTCCGCCATTGATCCCTCTCGAACCAAGAACCCTTCTTTCCTGCGAGTTTGCCAGCCAAATAGACCTTTTGGCTATTATACCAATTGTTAGAAAACATGACCACAGAGCAATAACAGATATATATTTAAATCGTTAAATAAGATGCAAAACACATTAAACACATTACAGAGAGACACAGATATAACGTGGTTCACCCAAACGATGGGCTACGTCCACACATAAATTTTCAGTCCTTTTATTACCGTCCAGAAAGATGAAGGGATACAACTTGTAGCAATACTACTACAATTCCTCTTCACGATCTCATAGTATTTCTCACACAATCACAGAGATTGTTTACAATACAATTCAATACCATACACAACCGTATTACAATGCTTTTCTTTTATAGGGGAAATACCATGGGAAAATACTACGGTTAACCCAATACCATGGGTCTGCAAAATTGTTGTCCAACAAACATTTTCTTTATACTTTGAGTTAGATTTACTATTGCTGTTATTTATTGTCTTTGTATGATTTTCAACTTTAACACAGGGACCTTAGGGAGTGTTAAAGTTGAAAGAGATGAAAATTATGCTTTAAACTTATCTTGTCTAGTTAAAACGATACTATTTTGTTTCTAGTACTACTTTGTCATTGTTTGTCATGGTTTATGTCTGTTTGAGATGGATTGCAGTTTCTTTGATTCCTATTTATGTATTTCAGTTGCAGTTGCAGTTTCCAAGCTAACTACTTTTTATTAATTTCACTTCTCTTCTTTGTATAAGTTGTTTATTTGGTTCTACTTTCTATAACTAATGAATCTTATACAGTGATGAAAAATATATATAATGGTGTACCTTGAGAGAGAGAAAATATTATTGGCCTTGTTGGTCCTATAAAGGAGTTGCATGTCCACCTTATATAGTTCACCTTGACCTTTTGGATTTGTGGTTTGTTTTGTTGTGGCCCACTTGGTTGAATCATGATCCTTTATATTACTTGGTCAATAGGTTATGTTTATTAATTTTTTGATACCCTATCTTAAGGAGTATCTAGATTATAAATTAAATTTCTAATTTAATATGAGAGACCGATCCAGTTCGTGGTCTGATGCTCAACGTGAATGAACTCTCTCCCTCCGCATGATCTTTGTGCAATCTTTATTGTTTCTCCATGTGATCTCTTGTTGCACCACCCCGGTGATTGGGATTTCCTTGTTACACCTTCCACGTGGTCACTTTGCACCAGCATGACCGTGATCTGTTGGATTGTGGGTCCTTCCCAAGCATGTCTGTGGCCTATTTCTTTGGTGGAATGTAGGTTATTCCACAGTGTAACCGTGAATTTGTTTCTTGGTGGACTGTGAGTCCTTCACCAGCGTGACCATGATTTGTTTCTTTGCACTTTCTTGGTGGACTGTGGGTCCTTCAACACGGTCAAAAAACCTGTGCCTTGGTGATACCTTGAGAGGTCCTTCTATAGCATGAATGTGATCTGTTTTCTTGGGTGGAATGTGGGTCCTTCACCAGTGTGACTGTGATTTGTTTCTTGGTATACTGTGGGTCCTTCACCAACATGAATTTGATTTGTTTTCTTGAGTGGATTGTGGGTCCTTCCCCATTGTGACCATGATCTGTTTTCTTGGTGGAATGGGTGTCCTTCTCTAGCATGACCATTATCTATTTTCTTGGGTGGACTATGGGTCCTTTCCTAGCCTAACCATGAGGTGACCATGAGCTTGTTTTCTTGTGTGGAATGTGGGGTCTTCCCCTGTGTGACAATGATTTTCACATTATGGGTGGACTGTGCTTTTTCAAGCATGACTGTGCAAAGAATGTTTGTGTGTCTTTGCAGTATGTGACTGCATCCTTTCCCAGCATGACTGTGTGTCCTTTGTCAGCATGACTATACTGGGCATGAATGTGCTTGTTTACTAAAAAGTATGGGTCAGTATGTGGTCAGTATGATTAGGCTTTAACCCTCTCTGGATCTCTCTTAAGGTACGTAAATTGTTTGTCTATATTGACTTGTCCCTTCGGTGACAAGATCAAATATGAAAAATATGAGTATATGGTTGATTCAAATATTGGTTATGATTATTTTTTGTTGATATCTACTGTACATTATTTTATCATGTTGTTACTGTACATGGAATTTGATGATTCTCGAGGACCAACTTTAATGCAGTGAATAATGGAGCGTTAAGTTGAAAGAGATGAAAATTATTTGTGTTTATTATAGTTCAAATTTTATTATAGCAATATTGTTCTAATCTGATTTTATATGTTCATGCATTAATCTCATCAAGTATTCTGTGTTTTCCAAATTTTTATATTTCTTGACCCTTTAACAACAAAATCTAGAGTATTACCTTGCTCCTGTTTTATTTGTGATATAATTGTAATGTATAATTTCATAAAATAATGTACAAGAGTGAGACAAGACACATACAGAATAAGTTTAAAGCATAAATTTCATCTCTTTCAACTTAAACACTCCCGAATGTGGACTTTTGGTAGTGTTAATGTTGAAAGAGATGAAAATTATGCATTCAGACTTGTGTGGAATGTAAATTATTTTATCTTTTTGTTACTGTACATGGAATTTGATGATTCTCGAGGACCAACTTTAACGCACTGACTAATAGAGCGTTAAGTTGAAAGAGATGAAAATTATGTTTGTTTATTACAGTTCAAATTTTATTACAGCGGTACTATTATGAATATGATTTTATACATTCATGCATTAAAGTTTACTACTTAAATTAAAAACTCCTCTATCACTTAAAATTCAACATCAAGTACTTTGGAGACATGTACATGGCATATTCCATGCTTGATTTTTACGGTTTTTGTTATTTGGCTTTCTTGTTTATCCTTGTTTGGTTTTATTGAAAAGTATAGGAAGCTTACTTTATAATTTTCTATTTGCCTTTAATGACACATCTAATTCTCATGTCCCTGATTTAAGAATTAGTGTTATTTTTCCTTTTATGTCAAACATTACTTGTTTACCATATGACACTTATGTAGGTTTTGAGCTGTAGTTACCAGAACACAAATAGGATATGGATGAGAATACGTATTCCAGTTCTTAGATTTATTTTTGGATATGATACATCTGGATATGGCTTGGAGGTGTAGTTTAGTCAGGTAGAAAGCTGGTGGTTGCATATGCACATTATTCAATATATTGTCTCAGCATGTAGGAAGACTTTCAAGGGATTTGTTCACTATGCATGGACATATGTTCCACAATATCCAAGGTATGTGATCTCCAAACTCTATTGAATAAATAAGTGAATTAAAGTTGAGGCTTGGATTGTTGAGAATCCATTTTTTTAAGAATGTCAATGTAATATTGTTTCATGTGGATGGTCGCATAGCTAATATAAGACTTGCACTTGTCTAAGCTTGTTTTATTTTTCTAAATTCAACTCTATAGATAGTGACACACCATCCAATTTCATTGTTGCAGTACCATTTATCTTCAACTTAAATTTTGATGAACCTGTAAAATTTTCTGATGAAGGTTCGGTGCCATATTTTATAGGGGAAACTTGCTTATGCTTGCGAACAAAAACTGCTTAGCTAATTTCCCTTGGTTAAACTTCTTTGAGCCAGAATACCCATGATCTTTCTTAAAGCATCTGCTATTTTTCTTTGCTAGGGTCACACAAGATTTATTCACCCTGATGCCCTTTGACTTGTATTCATATTGCTTAGCCTCACCCTTTTGTGCAACATAATCCTTGATAGGAGGTGTGCTCATTGAATTGACTTTCCTTGAAACTAAATTTTAAACATATTGCTTCTTCGGAGAAGGCGGCACTGGTGTAGTCACGCTCTGTAGATTTTGTTCTTCTATTTTTGGATTAGTCAGTGATTCAGTAGACATTTTAGCATGTGCTCTCCTCTCAGCTTTACCTCCAATATTCCATTTATCCATATGCTTAGAGGAGACTGAATCTTCAAACCATGGATCCATATGCTTTTCCTCTACCCATTTAGCAGGTTCTGAAGAAAACCTTATCAAGGATTGATATGAATTTGAAGACACCACATGCTTCTTACTACCTCTTGTTTATGTTGCTTCTTTTTGGACCAATGTGTCTACTTTGACACATTCCTCATTTCCCTTAACTGACTTATTGTAATTATCAAATCATTTAGTATAAGATTTTTCATCTGCAGAAATCTTGTATGCATCATCTTGTCCAGTCACACCAATATCCATTGGCTCCACTAAAGCAGTTGCAGCCTCTGCAACACATGCATACATAGCTTCTTGATCTCGGTGAGGTCGTTTAGAGGGAGGCAGGGAAACTTCATCACTTGGTAGTCTACTTCACAAACAATATTTATCAGCCTTTGTTGGCAAACACATAGGCCTTTCCATAAAAATTGAAGACATCTGCCCATGTGGAAAATCACCTTCAATTTCAATACTGTTAGAACTTAAGATATTATTAGTTCTCAAATGGCATTCATTTAACACACACACATTATATGATGCCATATTTTCTCCATTATTGTCATTTGCACTTGCTATGCCTCCTTTATTCGAGCCTTCTACAATTTTCTTGGTTTCATCTTCAACTTCAATTCTTTCCCTTTTTACCAAATGCAAATTCTTATCAAAGTTAAGTTTCCTTGCCTTGATCTATGTCCTTTTCTTTCGATGATCTACTCCAGATAATACTTCAAGAACATTTTCTTCTTTCGTCCAAATATTTATCTTTATTTGATTATCTGATCTCTCTGGTAAAGTTGATAACCCTGGATTATGTTTCTTCAAGGGCTTTCTTTTCTTCTTCACAATGGAATTCTGATGCAAAGAAGTGTTTGGAACTATCCTAACTTCATTGTCTTTAGTCACAAATGTAGAAAGCACATGATCTTTGACATTAGGAACATAATTTTCATGAATATTTTCAAAATCTTTTTCACCCTTGAAATTTTCTTTACAGTTTGAAACCTGAATGCTCTCTTTAGTGTTTCCATGTTTAAAAGATTCAAAATTGATGACAATGTTATCTATCACTGTTTTTATACGATCTAGGAACTCACTTTCAGGCACTAATTGAGAACCTCTGATTTCTTTTTCCATGCTTTGCCTTTTCTGACCAAACTACTTTTCACTCATGGTCTGCTCTAAAATAATGCCTATATCTAGTGATTGTATTCTAATTTTTTCAATAGAGGAAACTCCATGGAGTAAATCAATGCCAACATATTCAGTTAGTACATAGATAGGCAGAGTAAAGGTCCATGGAGTAAATCAATACCAACATATTCAGTTGGTACATAGATAGGCAGAGTAAAGGTCCATGGAGTAAGATGGAGTGTGGTGGCACACAACTTGACTACTATGGAGTAAGACAAATTAAAAGTGACTGTGGAGTGACATAGAGGCTGAGTGACCACAGAGAGTAACATAGTGGGAGTGACTGCAAAGTAGCAAAGAAAAGGAGTGATGGTGTCGTGACAGGGAGTCAAAGCGACAATGGATTACACACTACATCAAGTTAGCAGAGTCCAGAGAGAAACAAAATGGAGTACTAAAAAACTTGAAAAGGAAGTTTTCTGAGAGGCATGAGAGATTGCAAAAATCCAAACAGGGGCATGTTTATAGTATATACTCAACAAAATACTCTCAACAAGGAGAAGCTAGTGAGCCAGTCACCTGGCTGAAATTTACCAATGCTACAGAACTGAGTTTTTGAAGAGAAATGAGAAAGGGAGAATGAAAATAGAAAAGTAATTAGAAAAAATGAAGTATGGAAACAATTTTTAGGTTTTCAGATATCCCCTGCATGTTAATTCAGATTGACTAGATTTCTTAAAATCATTATAGAGGAATTCTCTAGATAAAAGTTTTGATAGAACTTTTGCAGATTCAACACCAGTTTGAATAACATGCCATATTTTTCATTTTACAATGTTGGACTGTGAAATCTGCCAGAAACACAAAAAGAACCACAAATTTAATAGCAGGAACCGAATGTGGAGAACATAACCCAGAAATGGATTTGAATAAGTTCTCAAAGAATTCAAGGAATTGGAAAAATAAAAAATAAGTATTTACTATTCGCTAGTGAGGGCAAAAACCAGAATTCTGGCTAAAACTATCTGTGAACAATAGAATTGGAAAATTTGATCTTTCTAGGATAGACTCTTGATAGGATTTCGGTCATCTTATGACTTTGGAAATTTTCCCAGTTTGTATGAGTCATAGAGAAAAGTATACTAGTACCTGAAGGGCCGAAGGCTATCAAGTTGCAAAAACTTGAAATTGTTAATTTGCAAGGAGGACAGAAATTGACAGGAGCATTATCAATTTGAGTAGAGGTTATCAAAATAATTAGCATCGGAAATGGTATCACTCCTGATACATAGATTTTTCTTCTCCTACACTGGTTTTTTCCGAAGTTTCTGAAGTAGGTCTTGGACCCGTTTTGTACAAGAAAACGTGTTGAAAAATAGTAAGTTCTCAACTACTAGGAGCCATAGAGGATAGCTCTGGTGTCCATTTTGGAAAATCATACAGAAGTTGTAAAATTGTTTCAGAGGAGAATAAATTTGTGCATTCACCTATTTAAAATAAATTTATGGTTATCATAAATTGATGTAGAACCGAGCACCTTTGGGCTTGCTTTGGACCTTTTCCTTTCATCCCTGTTGTCTTTTGAAAGTTAGTATTTACATGTGATTAGAATAGATATTTTTGTACGCTTTAATGAAATTATTCCTTGATGTATCATCCAACAAAAGGCAAAAAATTGTAATTAGAAACGCAACTGAATTAATATAAGACTTACACTTGTCTAAGCTTGTTTGCTTTTTCTAAATGCAACTCTGTAGATAGTGACACACCATCCAATTTCATTTTTGTAGTACTGTTTATCTTCACCTTAAATTTTGATGAACCTTTTACCTTTTTTTATGAAGGTTAAGTGCCGTATTTTATAGGGGAAACTTGCTCATGCGTGCGAACGGACAACTGCTTAGCTAACTGCCCTTGGTTAAAGTTCTCTGAGCCATACTTCCCATGATCTTTCTTAAGGCCTCTATTATTTTTCTTTGTTGGGGCCGCACAAGATTTATTCACCATGATTCCCTTTGACTTGTATTCATATTGCTAAGCCTCGCCCTTTTTTGCAACATAAGCCTTGATAGGAGGTGTGCTGATTGAATTGACTTTCCTTGAAGTTAAATTTGAAACATCTTGCTTCTTTGGAGAAGGCAACACTTGTGCAATCACGCTCTGTAGCTTTTGTTCTTCCATTTTTGGATTAGTCAATGATTCAGTAGACATTTTAGCATGTGCACTCCTCTCATCCTTATCTCCAATATCCCATTTATTCATATGCTTAGAGGACATTTAATATTCAACCCATGGATCCATCTGCTTCTCCTCTACCTGTTTAGCAGGTTCTGAAGAAAACCTTATAAAGGATTGATTTGAATCTGAAGACACCACAGGTTTCTTACTACCGCATATTTCTGTTGCTTCTTTTTGGATCAATGTGTCTACTTTGACACATTCCTCATTTCCCTTAACTGACTTCTTGTCATTATCAAAGAATTCAGTATAATATTTTTCATCTATACAAATCTTGTATGCATCATGTTGTCCAGTCACACCAGTTGCCACTGGATCCACTAAAGAAGTTGCAGCCTCTGCAACACATGCAGACATAGCTTCCTAATCCTAGTGATGTCATTTAGAGGGAGACGGGGAAACTTTATCACACGGTAGGCTACTTGAAAAACAATATTTATCATCCTTTGGTGGCAAAAACATAGGCCTTTCCATAAAAATTGAAGACATCTTCCCATGTGGCAAATCACCTTCAGTTTCAAGAGTGTTAGAACTTAAGATATTATTAGTTCTCAAATGAAATTCATTTAACACACAAGCATTTCTCAATGCCATATTTTCTCCATTATTGTCATTGGCACTTGCTATGCCTCCTTTATTTGAGCCTTCTACAATTTTATTGGTTTCATCTTCAGCTTCAATTCTCGCCCTTTTTACCAAATGCAAATGTTCATCAAAGATAAGTTTCCTTTCCTTGATCTATGTCCTTTTCTTTTGATGATATACTCCAAATAACACTTCAAGAAAATTTTCTTCTTCCGTGCAAATATTTATCTTTATTTGATTATCTGATCTCTCTGGTAGAGTTGATAACCTTGATTTATGTTTCTTCAAGAGCTTTCTTTTCTTCTTTAGAATGGAATTCTGATGCACAGAAGTGTTTGTAACTACCCTAATTTCATTGTCTTTAGTCACAAATGTATAAAGCACATGATCTTTGACATTAGGAACATAATTTTCATGAATATTTTCAAAATATTTTTCACCCTTCAAAATTTCTTTATGGTTTGAAACCTGAATGCTCTATTCAGTGTTTCCATGTTTAAAAGACTCAAAATTGCTAACAATTTTATCTGTCAATATTTTTCTATGATCTAGGAAATCACTTTCAAGCACTAATCGAGAACCTCTAATTTATTTTTCCATGCTTTTCCTTTTCTGACCAAACTGTTTTTCACTCATGGTATGCACTGAAATAATTCATGTATCTGGTGATTGTATCCTAATTTCTTCAAGATAAGAAGAAAAATTCAAAATATTGTCTCCATCATTATGAATATTTCTTTCACTCTTTGATGACCTTTTAAAGTCTCTCTTTGTTGTCTTCAACTCTGGCTCAGTTATTAAAGATACTGCACCAGAAACATCAGAACACAAATGGTTCTCAAAATGGTTTATAGGCACTGCACTAGCAACATCAAACCTCAAATGGTCCTCAAAATAGCTTTTAGGATTCTTTATCTTTAGTATGGACCTCATATTGTCTAATTTATATGTTGATAATGAGTTGTGCTTTTTAAGCCCAACTTGAATTGAATTGAGCATATTCTTGTCTTTCTTATCAGACGATATCAGGGATGTAGCAGGTGTTTTCTTATTCTCACCTACCCCATGTGTCTTTTGCCAGTTTTCCTACCTATGTACTGCCCTCTTAATACCATGTTTCTTTGCAAAAGTATTATAATGCATTTGATTAGATGTATCTTTTTTCATTTTCAACATTTCCTCTGACTCATCAGTTGCTTCTCGGATTTTATCATTTTTTGTAAACTGTACTTTCTTTATGGAATCCTTTAATCTTTCATCAATACATGATATGGATTTCCCATCATCAATCTCTGGCATAAAGTCCTCTTTATATGTACCTTTATCATCATACTCCTCACATATCTCTTTCACGGCCCGAGTAAAGTCAGTTTAAGCCTTTCCTCGACATTTGGTTGTCTACTTAGTTTTCCACTCAGAGGTGAATTCCTAAACTTCAGTAGGAGCACATAAACCACTGCAAAAGAAGCAATTAAAAAATGAAATCAATAAACCAAAACCACAGCCTTGAATGGTTGAGAATCCATGTTTTAAAGACTGTCACTGTAATACTATTTCATGTGGATGGTCACACAGCTAATATTGCAATCGAATATGTTTGTGGAGTTTAGATGTCTTGTTGAATGTCTTTATTACTATTATATTGTCAGATAACAACTTTATTAATTCCTTTCCTTATAATGTAATATTTATCGGGGCATTTGGTTTTGTTATTTGCTCAACTGAAGGACCGGCAGTAGATTTCAGAAAGCTCGTCAAACCCATTGAAGAGCATAAGGTTGCAAATAAGTACTATAACTCAGAGGTAATATTCCTAGACTCTTTAGACTGTATCCTATTTATGACAATTTTCTTTTGGAAGTAATATAAAAAATGGACTTAATTAATGTCATTGCTCAGCCAAAGTATTACGGATCCTTAGTTAATAGTATAATAAGAAATAGTGTAATTTTTTTTGTTATCAATTCTGAAGGTTTTAATGTGTAATTCCTATTGTTATCGATAGAAGCTTAACATAGTCTATTGTCTTTAGACTATCCTATTTGTGATTATTGATGAAGGATATATATTTTAGAATTAACATGCATCTTTTGATATAAAATAAACATCTTAGATTTGTTTGAGTATGTTTATGTCCCAAATATTTCAAGGAATTGTCTAATATATGTAAACTGTGACATTTATTCAACTTGGACAAACCAAAATCCTTGCAAGTCCTTGTCCTCATATGACAAGGCTAGTAATTCTGGAAAATATAATTTAGAGATTTCGTATCTGATGTATTAAAGACTAATATGATCATTTTGGATTACAGATTCATGAAGTTGAATTTTCTTTTCCACCATTTGTTAATAAAGCACTGTAGTCTTTAGGTTTTAGGGTTTTGACCTTTAGGACTATAGGATTTTTGAAGTATTTCCATTAAAAAACAAAATTTTGGGGGATCAGTGGGTCAATAAAGAACTTGAAGTTCTGGGATCTGTTCAAAATTTCAAGATCCATTTCATTTTTCATGGGATATGTTTCATAGGCTTAGGTTCCATTTCCTTCTCCATGGGATCTGATTCCATGGTGTATTCTAGGTGTATCTTGGTGGATTTGGATCAGAGAAACAGATCCTACACACAAGGGTGGAAAATCTGGTATCACAGTTGGTGGTAGACCTGCAAAGTTATTTCATTTTCATTTTGATCATGATATTAGAATGGAATTTTTGACATGTTGTTTCCTATCCAATTTACAAACATAGACATATCTCCCATTGTATGATACTTTTTGTCAATGGTTTTAAGGATTTGGGTATTTAATTTCCCCTGGTATCTAATGCATGTTACATGAAACATACCCATTTTCCTTTGTTAAGAAAAAACTACAACCAAAACTCTATGTATTCCCCATCCATGTGCAGTTTTCAACTACAGGCTTAATTTTCCAGCCGCCTTTATAAATTTATTTGGAGCTTTTTCAATTTCATGTTGTCAAGTTATCATAGTGGCCACACCACTCACTAAATGGGTTGGAAAACTTTTAGACTACAATTTGAGAGTTACTTATGTTATTGGGCATGGTTTTAGGGTTTTTAATGTTAATATTGAGTGTTTAGCCATGTTTTGGACATCATGTAGAACCTTGATGTGACTATCCATTGTTGAGAGGAAAAAGGTAAAAAAAAGATCTCTATTTGTCATTTGAATTTAGCAATATTTGTGTAGATATACTCTGAGTTTTATCAAGCGTTTGGTGTTTTTTCTCTTGCTTTTGAAAAATAGTGTCAAGTAGTGAGTGTTTAGCCATGTTTTGGACATCATGTAGAACCTTGATGTGATTTTCCATTGTTGAGAGGAAAAGGGTCAAAGGAAGAGTGACAAACTAGTGTTAATTCAGGAAAGGAATGTGATCTTTGTGATGTTTATCATTGTGGGTGTAGTAATGTGCATCCACAATATACATCGAAATAAGCAAGGTGCATTGTAGAATGCATGTGGGGTATCATGTCAATATAATAGGTACAAATATAAAGGGGTATAAAAAAATGTAAATGAAAATATGGTACATGCGATATATAGTGAAAATATGGGTTTTTTAAATTGGGAAGGCATATTGGGAGGGGGTTAAAAAAAACAATTTTGGGAGGCATTTTCCAATATTTTTTGAAATACGAGTATTGTTTCACTAAGTGAAGACCCCATGGATTGAAGCAAAATGCGTGAAAACTAGTGATGCAATGGGAGGGGGTTAAAAAAAACAATTTTGGGAGGCATTTTTGAATATTTTTGAAAGAGGGGTATTGTTTCACTAATTTCTATGGAATGGTTTCACTAAGTGAAGACCCCATGGATTGAATCCAAATGCGTGAAAACTAGTGATGCAATGGCATGCGAATGCAAGCTTTTCACACTGGACTTTATTAGATTTTGAGCTACATATAATATGTTCATGAAAGTATAGAGTTATATATCATTTATGTCTGCCCCATAATCATCAAACTCATAGAAAATTCCTCATACAAATCTGGTATACAACTCTTTCAAAATGGAAGCCAAATACATGAAAACTAGTTATTGAAGAGAATGGGAATGCAAGCCTTTCATACATGTATTTATGATATTTAGAATTACAGAGCATATGGACATGATGTTATAGATACATACATCATATATCAAGGATTTTGCATCAAATATACTCATAAAATTGCAAGCCCCACTCGAACAAGTGTGCCCTCAACATGAGAGTGTGGGGGATTGGAGAAGAATGAATGAGAGAATAGGGAGATAGATGAGAATTTGAACTGTATGGAACTTCAACCTGTAACTTAAAATTATTCATTAAGATCCAATGATATTTTTGAATTGCCTCTCCATCAACCAAATTGGAAAGGAATCCAACACCCTCGAAATTGGTTCACAAGCAGGGAGAGTGGACACTCACCGTGCAATGGACAAGAAAAAGCTCTCCAAAATGATAAAGTCCAGTTAAAAAATGATCAAAATCCATTATCCTTCAGAATTACATCCTTTTATTGAATTCATGATGCATACTAAGGTTGAATTTCACTCCATGGGATTCCTCCAACTCATCTTAGTGGTTTAGTAACTCCTATGACACTTGTCTTCCTCTTCATGCTCCAATTATTTCCTCAATTTGAATGGTTGCATATAACTTCCAAATTTGACCTATTGGTGGCTATTTTTATCCCTATCATGTCAGATTTGTCATATCTGCAATCAGGTCTGAATTTTTCATACTTGTCATAGAATCTTTCATCATTTGTTGTCATAGAGTGCATGCAATCTCCTTCCAAGTGGAACAAATTGTCTTCTAGTATATTATTCTTCCATGAGAGTTAATATCCTTTAATAATTAGAATTCCTTCGCTAATTATATGATATTTTACACCACATCACCCTCCAATAATGTTACATTATCCATGTTTTCGAATTTGGATGAAGATCATGCCAAGTGTGTGGGGAATCTAGTTACCCAAAGGCTCCACAAGATTCCAAGTGTCTTCATGAACCCATGCCACCTTATTTTTTTTGAATTTATAATTTATGTGACCCATTAAAATGTGAATATGGTAAACTAAATTCCTTTTGGGTTCCATAGCCCCTTATTACAAAATTTATGTCTCCATCTCAACCTAGGGAGCTTGTAGGTTGGTGATACATTATTTGTAAGTAGTCTTATTTGGAAATTATTTAATTGGGGGAATGACACATATGATAAAATGATAAAAATTCAAGAGGGGATCATAGAAATTATAAATTTCATATCTAGGATCCAAAATCCTTGAATCAATAGTTTCCACTCCAAGTCTCATATCCCTTACGATAAAGTGATCCAACCAAAACTCAACAGTATTCTTGGTCTTCGTTAGTTGAAAAACCAATATCAGGTTTTCACTTAGAATTGGTACATGATAGAAGACATAAATGAGACCATGATAACATTTATAATCACCATTTCCAGTGACATTGAGATAATAATCATCAGTGACATAAATATTCTCTTAAGGAGAACCACTTAAAGGAAGAGAATCGAGAAGTATCCTTTTCCATATGATGAGTACATCCAGAATCCACTATCCATTTGGTCTGATTGGTGTGGGAAGGTAATGCTTAGGAAGTGTCGACAGAGAAGGCATATTTTTCAAGAATTCGATTAGTCGATTGATCAGTCAATGCATTGTCCTCTAGGTTCTTGACATTTCCTTATAATTCCTTCATCTTCTTCCAACATTTTTTTTCAACATGTCACACCTTTGCACAGTACCAAAATGTATTCTTCTTACAACCCCTCCTCGTTGATGATGAATATTTGATATTTCCTTTTGTAGGTTGGTCGATACATTATGGTCGATGATCCTACCGACCATGTTCTTTGATATTTGGATTGACCTTGATTTTTAGCAATTGAGCCTGGTTTTTTCCACCAAGATTTCCTTCTTCAAGAAACTTCTCTTGGTCTTTGATTAGAAAATCATAGAAAGTATTGAAGATAAAATTGTTACCAAATTTATTGCTTGACATCCAATTAGCCTGAAAGGAGGAAAAAAATGCATCATACGGTGTCCTCAAATTCATTAAAACCAGCTCAATGAGTTGTCCATCCTTTTGTAAAAACTTCTTGCTACATTCACCCAATTGTAGTTGTAGATCCTTGGTACGAGCTAAATAGTCCTCAATTTTATCAAATGAAAGAGGTTTTAGAGAGATCAACGCTTTCTCTATATGCATCATGTCACCTTCAGACTTCAGCTTGGTACAAATGACATGAGGGAAATCAATCCCACTTGTATGAAATAAAATTACCCTTGAAATGTAGGTCATGATAACACCCACAACTTCATCCTTCTTGACATCGATGGAAAACTTAACATTCAAAATATATAGGATCAACAATAGATGTATATGTGAAATGCACAATCCTTTTCTCTTCAACAAGTTCTCCATATCTATTACCCAGACAACATAATTGTGTCCATTGAGAACAATAGATTCTATCTTGGAATCCATCCTTCTAATATAATATATCTGGTCAAAGTTTAGGTAGAGGTATAATCGAAAAATATTATTCCCAGAATCAATCAAACATATATCTAACTCAACATGATTTGCATACAACAGGGCTAGGTCAAAACCATATGCTGTAATACCATGTTGGGGAACCTCTCAACCATGAACTATTGAACATAACAATATTCCAAGATAAGAGGTGGTGTCTAAAGACACACTTACATCACTTAAGAAAAATGCAATGTGATCATAACATCACAATGAAAAAATAGCATGAAATACATCTCAAATCCATATATTAGACAAACCATAAGGTTTCCTATTTATAGTTTCCAAATCTAACCAACTTCCTGAAAGTAAGGATGCTATGGTCCACAAATAAGGGTATTTGGTACAAACCATTTCTATAGAATCCACAATGTTTGAAAGTTTAGGTGGTTGTTCAATCCACTGTTTAGTCATCCCATCGACTTGCTTAGTTGTTCCTCCAATGTCTGCCTCACTAGTCACCTATTGTTTAACAACAGGTTATCTCCAGAAGATATAGAGGTGTGATGAATCATCAAGACCTTAGGTTCCAACAAGATCATGTTTCATTTTAGTTTCCCATTTCCATATCCTTCGAGAGTTAAATTATGTGGCTGATTCTCTCTCTAAAAAATGGGTTTCCTTATATTTTGGAATGTTAAGTATAAAAATGGGATCCCCTGACTTATTTTTCCCTCCATGAGATTGTTCCCCGAATCATTGTTAGAGCCTCCCTTCAAGCATGTATTTTCCAATGGGAGGCTGGTATTAATGCTCATATTAATGATAATATATATGGTTGGCTTCCTAGTATCCTGGGTTGAAGTGGCCAAGCATGGTCTAGATTTAATGCATCATTCTCTTATCTGCATTTGTTCTTTGTCCTTATGGAAACTAGAATTTCAAAATATCTTTGCAATGGATCATGGGATTTCCTTTAATTTATATTTAATGGATTGTACTCTTGTCAATCATGAACTGAATATGTATACATTCTCCATCTTGAATTGATTCATTATGTGTTGTGGCCTCTCCCTTTCGTTGTTAAAAAATTCAAGACCTGGATCAGATTTGTTCATTGAAGCTATAACTCCAGTAAGGTAGTGATGAATAAATCAAGGATGTGTTTTAGGCCCCAAATATCTATCAATTGAGGCACACATAAGGACTCAATATAATCTATGTCTAATCCAAATTTAGGCCTTGCACTCATCTCTTCAAGAATTTGTTTTAATGGATTCTTACCGCTTCTAGTAGTTGGAAAATCATATGGATCAACAAGGAAAATATTAGAATTATTTCATCATGATTCTATGATATTTCTGAATATATTTGATGGAAGAAAGAAATCATAAGCTAAGGATCTAAAGCACAACGTAATCCTACTTAGATGTGAAACATAGATTAACAACAAAACTAATGAATACAATATTGAACATAATACATATGAGAAATATATCAATGGAATAAATCCTTCTTTTGTATTAATTCATTGATAAGTGTACAATATAAATACATATCTAAAGGAGAAATTCGTTATCCTAAGAAGGCATTTGGAATCCTCTCATTGAGCATGATTAAACTAGCATAGAAACCATCACTAGACTTGAGAACTATTTCTAACTCCTAAATGTGCTTAGTTAACTCAATGTCATTGAAGGTAACTGGACCTAGATGGAACATGAGGGAGTTAATTGATGATATATAATGATATATGGGAAAATTAGGAGGTTTAGTTTTTCTAACGATGGTCATCAGAGATCATTATCATCCCAGAGTGATGAAATCTAGGAAAGGTGGCTCATTTAACTGATGGTGGATGGATAAAATCATGGATTAGGGAACATGAGGTCATTAAATCATGTATGAGGGGAAAATAATGGATAATAAGTAAAAAAAATGACAAGATTATGCACTATGATGTCAACTTAACAAGGTCTCGATATTAGGGAGGTCAACAATGTTGCATATATGTTGCATGCATGCATGAATTAGTTCTAAATGGAAAATATGCTCCAACACCCCACCTTAATCCTAAATTATGAGAAGGAAAAAAATAGGACCCAGGAAACTAGGCATATGGTCACCCTTTACATTATTTATCCATATAAACTGAGGAAAAAGGAAAAACCATATGGGGAAAATACTTCCTAAAAAATGGACATGAAAAAGGAAAGCAAATTTTTTTCTCCAGACTAAACACTTATGTTCAAAGAAATATTCCTATTTGGAAGAAGAGAATTATGCTCAACTTTATTAGGGACATAGACAAGTGCATGATGGAGAGTGGAACCATGTAGAGAAACTGAGATAATCTGACAAAAGATCAAATGTAGGTGCTCTTTAGACTTGAAATTTGAACCAAGGAAGGTGATATCAGGTTCAAATGAGTCTTGAGGTGCTTGAGAACTCAAACCAAAGGTGGTTATATAAACTCCAAGTGAATGGTGATGTCCTCCATTTTCACTGACATTTTGAGGAAATGGGCATGTGACCCTGTAGAAAAGAAAATGAGACATTGGAACATGGAGAGAAAATGTATGAGATTCATAATATGATATAGAATCCAAAATATTCAAAAAATCACAACATTTCATATAAGCTAACTCATGAGAATAAATTGATATAGAATATACAACAACATAATTTTTGAAGGAGACTTGAGGTGCTTTATTTTTCACTGCAAAACTGAGGAGAACAGTCACAAGCATGACTAGAAGGAATTGAAACTTTAACTTATAACCAAATAAGGCGATATAATTTCCAATAATGAGGAAAAAAAGTCCCATGTGCGCCACTAAGATGGAAAATGAACAATGTTCTCCTTCTTCAATAAAACTCTTAGAATTGGTGAAAGCAATCATGTAGGAATTTGTTGAAAGTATTGGATCAATCGAGGCGAATGGATCACTTCCTGTTGAAATCAAACAGATTGCAATGTTACCAATGATACATATTACATATTCATACAGATAATGATATAAACAAGAGACAGAGAATGGTAGATAGAATAACAAATGCTTATATTATTCAAGAACGCATGGGGGTTCATACATCCAACCGAACCAAGTATTTATCCTGCTCGACAACCTATATATAAGATTTACAATCAATTACATAACTACTTGTCAGTTCAACTAACTGAAACAACCTATGAGGTCGACATAATCTATTGTTTTACAATTAGTCGACTGAAGGACCTAGCCAGCTAGCCAACTTAGGCTCCTCCAACATCTCCCCCACCTCAAAATATTTATTCGTCCCAAAGAAATGGAGAAATGACAGTATTTATGTCTAAGTAGCTACGATCCTGTATTTTTCTTCACTATGGGATGTTCTGACTAGTGGATGGTTGTTGTTGAACACACACTTCTACAATAGCCTCAACAAATACTAATAATTGATGTTGGAATTCCTCCCAAGCGTGGATGGAATTTTATATGTATGTGGTAAGGGTAGTGAGACTCAACAAGTTCTCCATATTTCTATGCATATCTAAGTCTAGAATGTTGATCATGTCGGACCCCAGGAGTCGTGTCATCTCCTCAGCAGTAGAAAACAGTCGTTCCAGTTGTGGCCTGATTTTGTCAATATTGGATAGACTAGCTTGGTCCTGGATGATCCACTGATGTTCATGTCTCTCTAGTTTTTCAAGTTTATTGGTTTACAAGATAAATTGGTCATCAATGGTCTATGTCATTGCTTCACTGGCGATTGGTCGACGATTTTGTAGTGAACTTATCAGTCCACAGGTATTTTGCGTTTCTTCAAACACCTGACCGCAGTAAGTGTACCAGCTCTTCAAGATGTTATGGTGACAACAAATTCTGCAACATATTGTATTAAAAGGTCGTAGGCTTCGGTAAATACAGTAAATTTATTTCTAAGTAAAATAGTATTTTCCTCGGCCTGCTCTTGTCGTGTTTCTTTCAACTGCTCCTGAAATGGTGACACAACGCTTTCAAAAATGATATATGCTTTGTTGAGGGGCTTGTCAAAGTCAAACCCTACTGGAATTGTAATAAATTGTTGTGTCAAGCTCTCACACTTGGCTAAAAATTAATTCTACTATGATTTTAGCTGTTTGATTTGTTCTTTGGTCTTCCCTTTCCTGTGTTTATATTCCCTATCAATTGCATCTGCCAATAGATTCAGGTTTTCATCTTTGGCTCTCTGTGGGTTAAATGCAGTTGTTGGACCAAGTTGATCGAGATGAACTAATAGGGGTGTTTGTTGTTGTGATTTTTGTATATGTTGTTGTCTCTATTGTTCTTTCTCCTATTTTTTCTTTCTTTTCTCTATTTCCTTTTTCATCATTCCTGTTCTTTACTCTGTCTGTCGATTTCTTTCAGTTGGTCTGGTAGACTTTCTAATGTTGCTTTTTGGATTTTCTCAGCCGCAAGGGTTGTAATAACAGGACTAGGGCGGCTGGTGTGGGTAATGTAGGGGGACTTGGTGATATTGGTGGGAATAACTGTGGTGATAGGAAATGATAGTGGAAGGGGTGAAATATGTGAAGTATGTGAGTTGGAATCAACTAGTAAGCTTATTGCCTCATGTGGTAATGGTTCAGAAATGGGTGGTAGTACAGTTGGTATGGAAGTCGGTGGTAATATAGTATTGGTAGTTTCCACAATGGGGTAGGTGGTGCAGTATCCAATAAATGGAGGGTGTTGTGGTTCGGTCGGTTGGTCGATAGGTCGAGGGGTAAATGAAGAAGTTTATTTTTCCACATTGTTGCTGGTTGAGTCGAGATTTCTTTGTAGATAGTTTCTGTGTATCCAAAATCTCGTGCTTCCAGAATGAATGAATGTGAAGGGTTGATGATTTCAGGCATGGTTAATGTGGACTGCAATGCTTCCTCGACTAATACAGGTCTTTTTACTGTTAGTTTTTTCCAGTTGGGGAGGAGAGATGGTATTTGGATGATGAATTGTTGGATATCGTTATCTTTTTGAATGTGAGATCTGAGTGGTGCTAGTAATTTATGGAGATATGGATGAATTAGGGATAGGGATGTGGTGGTTGTCGAAGTTGTTATAACTTCTTATTTGAAATATTGGGTCAAGGATGGAGGTGGTGGGATATGGGTGAGATCAACAGATGGTGTCATAGTGAACCTTACTTTCTTTTGGGTTTTCTCCCATCGATCTGGTCGTTACTCCTCCTCTGTGATAAATATCCCTATTTGTTCGTCGACTGGGATTTTGTTTTTGGATGCATCCTCCAATATTTGTGTTCCAATATCAAATAATTATGCATTATCATCTTCAGTTGGATCTTGAAGAATGAGCTTGTGTTTTCCCTTTCCTTTTACTATAGTCTTCATGTTCTACTGGGATTTAAATAATTCATCAGACACTCAACATACATTCTTCTTGGTGAGGGAATATTTTGGAAGAGGAGTATCAGATTGGGTGCTTTCATCAGTTTGATCTGCTTACTCTTGTGGTTGTTGTGGGGATTTTAATGTAATCCCATGTGGGTTGATGTCACCGGTATTGTCACGATCAAGAGTGAATGTGTCGAGATGAACAAAGATTTCATAGTCTTCTTGTTTTTCTGCGTCAGTTAAAGGTTCGACCATTGGTTGATCGACTCTTTTTCTATGGGGGTATATCCAATCTGGTGTTGGATTTTCAACTATGTTCATTAAACATCTCATCAACCGAAGGGTAGAAGTCGATTTCCATTGTTGTGCCCCCTGTCACCTTGTAAGCACCATACCGACCTGTAGTCAAACTCAAGTTGGATGTGTGCCATCGGTGGTAGACTTCCTCGGATATCCTAAGGTACCATCCATCTAGTTGTTTTTATTTTTAAGGCCTAAAACCATGTATCTAACCATATTTTTTCTATAGTCGCTCTAAGTCGGCAACGATTCAGAGTGAATGATTTTAATTTCCACATGGCTGATTGATTTTGTGCAGTGAAATACTTATCTCCAACTGGTCGAAGATGGTACATAGCTATCCAGATTATCAGTGAAGGAAATCATATTTGGGTACCCTCCTCTTGGAATTTTGCACATATATGATTAATAATATTAGCTAGGTGGTCATCCCATCGATATAATTTCCCTGTTGTCGCCATGTTTTGGACTGCATCGAGCATTTCGAGTTTGAGGTCAGAACCCCTTCCTGTACTTGTGAGAGCAATTGAGATAATTTTTGTGGCTATCTTTTGTGTGCCATAGATGATTTGGTTAACTATTAGTCCCCTTGAATTTTTCCCTAATGGAGTACAAGTTAGTTCTTTGACTAGGTCCGGGTTTAATCAAACAGGTACAAGTCGTCCTTTGTTTGATAATCATGTGATCTTATAAATTAGGTCACCATTGATTTCAACGGGTGTGTCAAAGTAGAACATCCCATTATGATATCGACTGATGATGAATTGCACGATAACGTCTTTTGTCCCTGCTAAACTATCCATTAATGGTTCATTCATATAGGTAAGGATCATGTTAGCGTTTAATTTATGAGCTTCCTCTCTCCATCGACCACCCCCTTTCGATCCCCATTCTTTGATTTCCTTCCAAACCCTCCTCCATTGTTTCCCAACCAATTTGGTGTTTTGAATGTTATGCAATCGAATTTCTAATGGTGTGAAGAAATATTTTGAGGTGGGGGATATGTTGGAGGAGCCTTAGTTGGCTAGTCGACTTAGGATCCTCTAGTCGACTAATTGTAAAACAATAGATTATGTCGACCTCATAGGTCGTGTTAGTTAGTTGAACCAAAAATTAGTTATGTAACTACTTGTAAATCTTATATATAGGTTGTAGATCCAGTTAAAGACATGGTTCGGTTGGATGTATGAACCCCCATGTGTTCTTGAATAATATAAGCATTTGTTATTATGTCTACCATTCCTTGTCTCTTGTTTATATCATTATATGTATGAATCTGTAATATGTATCAGTGGTAACCTTGCAATCTGATTGATTACAACACTTCCCTAATATGACATTTCTTCCAAAACATATAATATATCACTTGTTGGCACAGGTATAGAGCGCACAAAGTGCGGTACCACCAGCGACAAAGAAGGCGTTGACAAGAAAAAAGGACCATCCGCGAAGAGAAAAGAAGTCAACAAACAAGGAAGTTTAGTCAAGTTAGTTGGTAGTTGGTCAATTGGACTATTTTTGTAATGACCAAGTGAGCCTATAAATAGAAATATATTTGCAAGCATTGAAAGGAATCTAAGAATCTAGGGATGAATCAATCGATAAGATCTGAAAAAGTTTTCCATGTATCTAGGATTGTTCTATGGTGTATGATTTTGCATCCATGAATTATAATATGATATTGTTGTCTTGTAGCTTCTTTTGGTGTTCTATGATGTGAATCTCTTTTATGAATGATGATGATTATGCATTGTCTTTATTGTTATCTCTTATGATTGATGTCCCACACTGTTTAAATGCTTGTTAATGTATAGTTGGTTAGATACATGTTAATGCAATTGGGAATTCTGGTTATACTGTGAATGGTTAAATATTGGTTTATGCAATAATATGGTATAAATATGGATTTTTGGTTGTGTTGTGAATGGTTAGGAAGTAATGCATGTCCCATCCCCACTGCGGAAACATGGTTCCAGAGGCTCCCCTTAAACATATTGAGTGATACTGCACTCACTTTGCGAGTGTTGTTGGAAAGGTAAAATCATTTCCAGGTCGATGCTTAAGGAGTATGGGTTGATGTTTGTTGACAACAATGAGTAGTGAACCCTTGTCGATAGAGTTGCATGTCAACAAATGGTTCTGTTGCTGGGACCATAGTATGAAAAATGAGAGGACATGTTGTGGCATCCAATGAAACCGAATTTGTAGGATTGGTTCGATAAGAAGACCCGAGAGTTTACCGAAGAATAAATCCAAAATTCGAGATGGTCGATAAAGGAATGGTTAGAAAATTACATCTATTTTGACATACATGAAGTATTTTTTTTTTGAATTCCCAATATTATTATATGAATGGTTGACACAACTTAATTTTTAGAAGAAGAATTTTTAGGGAGGGGAGCCTGAGCACTGGACTCCAGAACTAATCCAACAACTGCATAGGGTCAACAACAAAGATTCATGAGTAGATGTATGGATATACAAAATTTTGGAAGGATATATCACTGAGTTCATTGTCGATACAATCAAATCCTATAACGACGTAGAAAGGGAATTATTTAAAGGACCTAGAGGGATATATCTATTGTCGTTACAATTGTGGATCAATATGCTTATTTGTGAAAAAGGGATACTAAAGATGAATTACGATGAGGTAATATCTGGTGCGCGGAGGCGTGGGCATTGCAAATATGTGTGTTTGAGAAAATAATGCAGGGTAGATGGATGTTAATCACAACAAGACTATGAGGGAAGTCGAAGAAGAGTGTGTTATCCTGCCAAGTGGGGTGAGGTTTCATCCAGAGAAGAGGAGAATGGCCGAGGAAGAGATTCTTGGTGCGATCGAAACATAGAACTACGAAACAGGATCACAAGGGACTAAGAAACCCTACAGTGACGATGGAAATGGCCAGGATACCCCTGAATCTAAGGAAGGACCTGTTAGTGATTGAGAAAAATATGAAGAAACTTTGAAATTTAAAACTTTAATCCATAATAACAGTGCATATAAATCTCATCAATAATCCAAAGACATAAATCAAACCATAGAACACGGGATATACCTTGGGAAAACCCTCTACTGATTTAGAGGATAAAAAACCCAGGAAACAATCTTAGAGTATGATTGATAAGTAACAGAGAATGATTACAACACAATAGAATATTTCTTTCATCGAGAGCACCAGAGAGTAGAGATCGAAAGGAACAATGTATCTAACTTGTCAAGAGCATAGTACTTTAATAACAAGTCAAATTAGGTTTTACAACAAAAATTGAATGGTTGCATGTAGAAGTAACTTGTTAACACTTCGAACACTGATCCATCTTTAATCATGCACCCCATACTGATCTGGTGTCAAGGTGGCACTCCATAATTATCTTCTACATGAAGATATGTGCCTTTCATTAATTAACTAACTCTAACTGAGTTGAATTGAAAGTAACTGAGTTAAATTGAATGTAACTGAGTTGAATTGAATGTAACTAAACAGAACTAGTGCATCTCCATCAGTGTTTATTTCTAATAACCATTTGCATAAATTAAGGATTTGAACCCTTAATTAACTGAACTTGTTTACCATAAATGCAATTCAAATTCTCTCTCTATCTCTATGCTTATATTAGATATCTATGCATGGTCCATGCATTAGAGGAAATTTCACCTCAAAATGGGCCTCCTAAAAAAAATTAATAAAATTATGGTTAAAATAATAAAATAATATTTATTAATTTTGGAGGAAGAAAAGAAAAAACTATTTTTTTGTTTGTATTTTCGATGTATCTCCTCGTGTTTTTACTCAAATTTCGATCGGGAGAGCTCATTAGATGCAAAATTAAATTCCGCATCCAACGAGTACCCACTTAGCATACTTTTGATGGACCCCACTACCCCAAAAAAAAGAAATACTTGAAAAAACATGATGATGACAACATCATCACGTTTTTTTCAGGTATTTCTTTTTTGGGGGTAGCGGGGTCCATCAAAAGTATGCCGAGTGGGTACTTGTTGGATGCAGAATTTAATTCCACATCCAACGAGATCTCATGATCGAAATTTGAGTAAAAACACAGTGAGATATGTCGAAAATACAAACAAAAAAAGTAGTTTTTTTATGATACCTATCCCCAAATTTATATTAAAAAAGTGTTTAAGACCTATACGGTATTTCAAATTTAAAGCAATTTCATTGGCTAAAACATGATGACATGGAATTTGAGTTAAATTTAAAAGGCCCATTTTGAGTTGAAATTTCCTCTAATTTGTGTTTTCATTAATTAATCATATCATACTCATAAGATCATTTCTGAACCTATGATCATATGTATTTCCCCAGGTCATATAGTCATATGCTAAAGTAAATCACTCTAGGGGTAGCTAATCCCTAAAGGGGACTTGTAGCACCTGTTGACCATGACTGGCCATACATCATATAGTATATCTATTTTACATAGTAAAGTACACCACCGCACAACATGAGGATATTCGTACGACTACACAAGCCTACTTTCCACCTCAATAATATGAGGATATTAGTAGGAATACACAAGTATTTTTCTGTGAATTCCCAATATTATTATGGTTGGCACAACTTACTTTTTAGAAGAAGAATTTCTAGGGAGGTGAGTCTGACCACTGGACTCCAGAACTAATCCAACAACTGCATAGGGTCAACAACAAAGATTCATGAGTCATCAATGTATGGATATACAAAATTTTGGAAGGATATATCACTGAGTTCACTGTCGATATAATCAAATCCTATAACGACGCAGAAAGGGAATTCTTTAAAGGACCTAGAGGGATATATCTATTGTCGTTACAATTGTGGATCAAGATGCTTATTTGTGAAAAAGGGATACTAAAGATGAATTAAGATGAGTAAATATCTGGTGCGCAGAGGCGTGGATATTGCAAATATGTGGGTTTGAGGAAATAATGCAGGGTAGATAGATGTTGATCACAACAATACAGTGAGGGAAGTCGAAGAAGAGTGTGGTCTCCTGCCAAGTGGGGTGAGGTTTCATCCAGAAAAGAGGAGAATGGCCGAGGAAGAGATTCCTGGTGCAATCGAAACATAGAACTGTGAAACAGAACCACAAGGGACTAACAAACCCTACAATGACGAAGGAAATGGCCAAGATACCCTTGAATCTGAGGAAGGACCTATAAGTGATTAAGAAAAATATGAAGAAAATTTGAACTTCAAAACTTTAATCCATAATAACAGTGCATATAAATCTCATCAATAATCCAAAGACATAAATCAAACCAAAGAACACGGGATATACCTTGGGAAAACACTCTATTGATTCAGAGGATAAAAAACCCAGCAAACGATCTTAGAGTATGATTGATAAGTAATAGAGAATGAGTAAAACACAATAACATATTTCTTTCATCGAGAGCACCAGAGAGTAGAGATTGAATGGAACACAGTATCTAACTTGTCAAGAGCATAGCACTTTAATAACAAGTCAAATTAGGTTTTACAACAAAAAATGAATGGTTGCATGTAGAAGCAACTTGTCAATACTTAGAACATTGATCCATCTTTAATCATGCACCCCATATTGATCTAGTGTCAAGGTGGCACTCCATAATTATCTTCTACATGAAGATATGTGCTTTTCATTAATTAACTAACTCTAACTTAGTAGTTAACTGAGTTGAACTGAAAGTAACTAAGTTGAACTGAATGTAATTGAGTTGAACTGAATGTAACTGAACAAAACTAGTGCATCTCCATTAGTGTTTATTTCCAATAACCATTTGCATAAATTAAGGATTTGACCCCTTAATTAACTGAACTTGTTTACCATAAATGCAATTCAAATTCTCTCTCTATCTCTGTGTTTATATTAAATATCTCTGCATGGTCCATGTGTGTTTTCATTAATTAATCATATCATGCTCATAAGATTGTTTATGAACCTATGATCATATGTATTTCCCTAGTTCATATAGTCATATGCTAAAGTAAATCACTCTAGGGGTAGCTAATCCCTAAAGGAGACTTGTAGCACATGTTGACCATGACTAGCCATACATCACATAGTATATCTACTTTACATAGTAAAGTACACCACCTCACAACATGAGGATATTTGTAGGACTACACAAGCCTACTGTCTACCTCAATCATATGAGGATATTCATAGGACTACACAAGCCTACTGTCCACCTCAATCATATGAGAATATTCATAGGAATACACAAGCCTACTGTCCACCAAAATCATATGAGGATATGCGTAGGACTACGCAAGCCTATTGTCCACCTCAATCATATGAGGATATGCGTAGGACTACACAAGCCTACTATCCACCTCAATCATATGAGGATATTCGTAGGACTACACAAGCCTACTGTCTTGGTATTACTCACAAGACTTTACAACATCACCACCTCAATCATATGAGGATTTTCGTAGGACTACACAAGCCTACTGTCTTGATATTACAATACTGGAGAATGACTCCTGATGCTGTAATCTCAACACTCCCTCTCAGTGATGGAGACATTCTCTTCCATAGCAAGATTATCTCGTAAGTGTTTAAACTTCGTCACAAATAGAGTCTTGTCACAAAATTTGCAATCTTATCATCAATACCTATGTACTGGAACTCATGACCATGACTTCAATGAAGTAAAACTTCATCTCGAAAGTGTTTTATCATAAAACACATACAGGGTTTTCAAGAAAGCTTGACTATTAACACCTAATGATTGTAGGCTCAAGTCTTTCACCCTAATAGGTAGCATCCCATGCTACACTACTCCTCGGTATGTAGTACTATCCGTAAAACACATTTTTCTTTTGTATTACTCTCATACATACATATTTCTTCTGTAGTATTATCCACAATACACTTAGCTTTTGTATTACTAGCCTCAAATTACATCACTTATCTCAGGCTAAAACAATAGCTGGATAACACAATCAAATAATAGGTTTGCCATGTATCAAATACAATCAAGAGCCTATTCTAATGTACCTCAAAGGTACTCAAACATATGCTTAGTAGTAAGCATAAAATACAACAGGTCTCCTCAAAGACCAACCAACTACTTACACAAAGTAGCATCATCTGGATCCAATCCAGAATAAAGTTTCTCTAAACTAGAAACCATGGATGTTTTAAATCGATCACATACAAAATTATACAACATATGTGTAATAACATGCAGAAATAAATACTTATCTTTTATTTCACTCTTCAACATTTGTTGACTTCTTGAATCTTCTGTTATCTGGAGAAGTTCTTTGTGAGAATTCCATTTTCTGTGATGTTCTTCAAGTCATGATCACTTTCTCAGTGATCCTTCTCTTTTTATTTGTAGCACCCCAACTACCTCTTCGAGAGGTTTTAACTGTTCTCTAACAGTCCAAACTATAAATAGTCTCTAAGACTTTTGACCATGTCTCTTCTCATGTGGATTCTCTCCACAAGCTATCACAACCCTCGGCTGCTCATATATGGATATGTACCATGTCTCGAATATAACTGACTAGAACGCTAAAAATCTTTACTGCTTTTCAACATGTTCTATCTAGAGCAACACATGTGATATTCCTTAATCACTATATTAGTCATATTTCATATATATTTAAAACTCTCTTTTACTAATCAAGACATATATGAGTCCACATACACTTGTACCAAGTAGGTACTACAACACATGCTTTGTACATGTCTATGTACAAACTGCAAAGCACATAACAGATCCTGGGACATGTGACTAACCAAATACATCTCAACTGGCTTGAGATCCTCCAAATATGAAATAAGAATTATAGAATTTCATATTTACCTTCATATGTGTGGCCATGGATTTGTAGTCCATCATCCTAAAACTCTTCAGGCTCTTTTACTGCACCTTTTCCTTAACCAATTTTGTTTTCTGGTGACTACCACACCACCAATCATAAGAATCATAACAATATTCTTGAATATAGTTCTCATCTTCCTTCTGAAGATGAGCATCATGCATATCTCCTTTTTACAGGAGGTACATCAACCAATTTACACTGGTTCTTCAGGAGCTAGTGAGACTAGCAACTCCCTCTCACCATGTAAATGTGAGAATCATAATATGGGTCCTCCATCACGGAGACTTATGCTCATCTATATATGAACCTATTTATTTTACACATGAATCTAAATAATATAGAATATATTCAGGAGTCTTCACATCTATCGGAATATAATTAATCCATCTATTTCGTCTACTTCCCAAGAGACATAGGAACCTCTCGAATTGTTCTCTTCCAGGCTCAGCCATCATAATGAATCCACATTCATGTCCTTATTTACTTGTAGGTAAGGGCATATTAATTTTCCCTACAAGAAAAATCATTCTCATCGTTAGAACCATTTCATACGCATGAATTTTATTCACATGAAATACTTTCAAGATACTAATAAAGATTTACTTAGTTATGTACATATATTGACCAACTGATTTATCATAACTCATTATAATCTTATGTACTGATATGAATCCCTATATCAGTCCAAAAATTCATTTTTATGAAAGAAATATCCAGCCCAATGTTCATATCTCATGAGGTAAGCATGAATCCCTATATCTAGCCAATCATGTAGTCTTATGTTCATAGTTTATGAAACAATCATGCTGCCCTAAATATCATGTCTTATGAATGATATTTTCAGCCTTATATCAGTCCTTATATCATCTCGCAAAATTTGGACTCATGATATTGATAACATTCCAATAAAGATAGGAACAACAATGTATGTGCTAATAAACACAATTCCAAGTCTAGGAATACATATTGTAATAAAACAAAATATGATTTTATAAAAGCATGTGATAATTAAATAATCATGTAGCCCAACATCAATCATGTCCAACTTTCATATCTCATGAATCAATCATGAAACTCCATATTTATGAAACAAGCATGCAACTCTATATTCATATATTTATGAAACAATCATGCATCCTCTATATTCATATTTTATAAAATAATCATGCATGCTCTATATTCATATTTTATAAAATAATCATGCATGCTCTATATTCATATCTTATGAACAATCATGCATCCTCTATATTCATATTTTATAAAATAATCACACATGCTTTATATTCATATCTTATGAACAATCATGCATCCTCTATATGGCTGTAATAAAAACATTCAAAAGCATATAGATCTAAATCGCATATAATAAAAAAATGGGTACTTATATTTTTATTGTTTTGCATGCTCCTTCTTAATCTCTACTTCCTTGTGGAGATTACTGTAGTCCCTTGGTCTTAATATCTTTGAAAATTTGAGTGCATGCATGAGGTAGCAAATCTCTGCATGGCGAAACTGGATCCCATGCACCCTGAAGCAAATGTTCTTCTTTCAGAGAAAAAATTCTTCCAACGATCATCCTCTTCTTTGGATGAGATCTCAAATCGACGAGGCTCTCATTATACACAAGATCCATTGAATATTGATAATATCCAACTTACATCTCTTGGGTTTGTTCCATCAATTGGTCCACTTTGGGAAAACGGACATAACACGAATTCTGAGAATTTCATCTTGAAATACCTGATTGTATCTCTCATACAGTTGTGGATTTTTGAAATATTCTTTAGATTAATCTAAATCGGCCAATTTCAGAAGTGGGTTTTCAACCGTTTTGTCTGATTCCTCACGGATTGATCAAAACCTCTCCACGAAATTTGTCTCCTAAAAAGTGATGAAAATTGTGCATCTTGATTTGCTCTTTAATTCTCCCTACTTAAAGAGTCCTCGCTCATTGAGGTCAAGTAAACATTTAGATCATTCTCCTCAAGAATTATTCACAGTCTTGCATTCAATTTGGAAGTATCTTCAAATTGGTCTTCCAGTTGGATGGAGATTGATGCCATGGCTCCAAGCTCTTTGCTCAATACTTCTCAAGATCACATATGCTTTATTTGCTTGTGCAAACTAATATCTTGCATGCCCTTGCTCTGATACCATGTTAGTGATTGAGAAAAATATGAAGAAACTTTTAACTTTAAAACTTTAATCCATAATAACAATGCATATAAATCTCATCAATAATCCAAAGACATAAATCAAACCATATAACATAGGATATACCCTGGGAAAACCCTCTACTGATTCAGAGGATAAAAAACCCAGCAAATGATCTTAGAGTATGATTGATAAGTAACAGAGAATGATTAGAACGCAATAGCATATTGCTTTCATCGAGAGCACCAAAGAGTAGAGATCGAATGGAACACCGTATCTAACTTGCCAAGTGCATAACACTTTAATAACAGGTCAAATTAGGTTTTACAAAAAAAATAGAATGGTTGCATGTAGCAGCAACTTGTTAACACTTAAAACACTGATACATATTTAATCATGCACCCCATACTGATCTAGTGTCAAGCTGGCACTCCATAATTATCTTCCACATGAAGATATGTGCCTTTCATTAATTAACTAACTCTAACTAAGTAGTTAACTGAGTTGAACTGAATGTAACTGAACAGAACTAGTGCATCTCCATCAGTTTTTATTTCCAATAACCATTTGCATAAATTAAGGAATTGAACCCTTAATTAACTGAACTTGTTTACCATAACTGCAATTCAAATCCTCTCTCTATCGCTGTGCTTATATTAAATATCTCTGCATGGTCCATGTGCATTTTCATTAATTAATCATATCATACTCATAAGATCGTTTCTAAACCTATGATCATATGCATTTCCCCAGGTCATATATTCATATGATAAAGTAAATCACTCTAGGAGTAGCTAATCCCTAAAGGATACTTGTAGCACCTGTTGACCATGACTAGCCATACATCACATAGTATATCTACTTTACATAGTAAAGTACACCACCTCACAACATGAGGATATTCGTAGGACTACACAAACCTACTGTCCACCTCAATCATATGAGGATATTCGTAGGACTACATAAGCATGTTGTCCACCTCAATCATATGAGAATATTCGTAGGACTACACAAGCCTACTGTCTTGATATTACTCACAATACTTTACAACATCACCACCTCAATCATATGAGGATATTCGTAGGACTACACAAGCCTACTATCTTGATATTACAAGACTAGATAATGACTCCCATTGTTGTAATCTCAATAGGACCAACCTAGAGCTACAACACACGTACGACCCCACGCATCGTCCCAAAATTGGAAGAAAGAAAAAAAAAGTTCTTTGCAGGGTTGTCTTGTGTGTTAGCACAATAGTAATAGTAGTGGGTCGACAAATACTAGTAGAAAACCCAGGACGGTAGGTGACAATGTAAAGCTACCCTTGTTCTAAATAAATGGGACTGAGGACCTAAAACAATATTGGTTCTTCTACGAAGTAGTATGGACAGTGAAACAAGTCCAAGATGGGGATACCAAGAAAGGATAACTAGCGATGACCTTTAGAGGGATGACGTTGGATTGGTATATGAAATATCTACAAGTATCGAAAAGAAATCTACAAAATACCCTAGTAGAAATCAGGATGGGCTTGATTGATGAATTTAAGAAACCAAAGTTGGAATCACAGTGTATTATGGAGTTAGAGGAAATAAAGCAATTCTCCAATGAATCGAGGTGGGATTTTGATCAAAGATTCAAAACTATGATGGCCACTGTCAGCTTCAGAATGAGTGACACAGAGCATAAAGAATGATTCATTGTGCCCTTGGTACCACAATCCCTAGAAATTACGATGAAACTAGGGGCTTCACCAGTCGGTGAAACATGGATTGGCATGAGACAGATCCAGTCACAGTTAGAAAAACTTACCATCCAACTACATGATATTAAGAATGGGAAAGAGGTTCATGAAGAGATATGGTGCAGTTGATGTCGATCTGAAGGAACCTCATAAGGATCAGTGTCTTGAATTTCAGGAATACTTGTAGTCGGGGCCATTGAATCTACTAAGTCAAGGAGGAATGCCATGGTGCTAAATTTGTCAAACAAGAGGACATCGGTCACAAGAATCTGTATAGTTTTAGAAATTTTTATCGAAGCTAGCCAATATTTTATGTAACTTTTGTTGGTTAGTGGGTCACAAAGAAAAAAATTATTGAGCTTACAATTTGCTCCAAGAGAGAACTATTGATACATACTTTATGAAAGGAGAAGAGAAACGACTCGTAGAGAGGCCTCAACTATAGCCTCAAAATAATCAATCACAACCGCAATATAATCATTCGCAACCACAATATAATCAACCCTAACCACAGTATCATTAGGGGAGTTTTGAGGTAAAAATGGGACTAAAAACAAAAATTGTACCATTAAAATTAACTTTATAAGAACCAATAGGATTCAAGATGATGATGTCAACCATAAGTGTAAAATTTGTAAAAGAAATGGAGGGAAAAAGAAAAAACCACTTTTTCTTATCGTATTTTTGGCATATATCCTTATGGGTTCAACCAAATTTTGAGTTTATGGACTCGTTGAATGCATAATTTAATTACGCATCCAAACCATACCCACACTGCATACTTCTGAGGTACCCACAGCACCCAAAAATGAAAATTTCAATAAAAAATGTATTTTAATATTAAAATATGTTTTTTATTGAAATTTTCATTTTTGGGTGTTGTGGGTACCTCAGAAGTATGCATTGTGGGTATATTTTGAATGCGTAATTAAATTCCACATCCAACGAGTCCCTAAACTTTAAATTTGGGTGAACCGATAAGGAGATATGTCAAAAATACAATAAGAAAAAATAGTTTTTCTTTTTCCCCTCCAAAATTTAGAACTTTTATTTTATTATTATAACTCTTATTTTTTTATTTCCCTTATGAGGCCCATTTTAGACCTCAAAACTCCCCTAATGAATTAACCACAACACCGATTCAATCAAACACAATACAACCAGTCGTCGTATCATTAGCAAGGAGGGTTCCAAGGAGGATTCTGCGATGGCCGTAATGGAGGCTTTGGTTGAGGTCGAGGACCGGTTACCTGTAACAATTGTGGAGATGTAGGTTACTACCAGAGGGATTGTATGAATCTACAATCTCAGTGTACTTACTATCGGGCAGTTGATCACACTATCGAAGACTGTCCTTGTCTAATTACGAAATGATAGGGTAAGAATGTGCCACAACCACAACCGAATCAGAATATAAATCAGGCTAAAAATCCTGGTCCAAATGTGTAAAAGATATCGACTGAAATAAGAAATATCCCAACGAACGCCGCCATAGTAACAAGAGGAGGAGCTACGATAGAAGAAGACAGGCCACTACCAAATGTCTAGCCTATAACTCAGAAGAAAGTACAATTTGATGTATGAACCAAAATAGAAACCTTCTTCGATGCAAGAGACATGTTGATCAAGAGCAATGGTAAGCTACCTGTGTATGAAATGCCACCATTTTTTTATTCAATAAACTCATCGAGATTGAAAGGGAAGGTTTGTACTCTCAAAATGCTTTTAGAAAGTTGTCTAACATTAGCTAAAGATCATAACGCATTAGCAGAAATGGACAACATCTTGTATCGACAAGAAGAGGGACGACAAGATCTCCCTCTCAACCGGTTACATAAAAGAAAAACATGAAGAGAAATGAGAATGAATGCCCAGATTAGTGAATATGAGGTAGATTCCATCATCTTCGATCTAGGGTCAGATGTGAACATCCCAACCAAATAGACGTGGGAAATGATAGGGCAACCAAATATAGTCTAGTCACTAGTACAACTTCATTTGGAAAATCAATCCAAAGTTTCACTGATTAGCTGAGTGCCTCATCTACTGGTCGAAGTAGAAGGATTGAAGACATATGCATATTTTGATGTTATTGAGATCGTCAATGATACTAGCCCATAACCGATGCTATTGGAAATCAGTTGGTTAATGTAAAACTCGACAGTTATCAATTTCAAGAAAAGGATGATGACATTCGAGAATCACAACGCGAGGGTCATTTCCCCACTCAACCCCCTCGAAGGTCAACAATATGTCAAAATGATAAAATACGAAGTTGCGGGAGGCTAGGATCATACCTACAATGTCTCCGAAGACTACATCAATCCTACTATTGACAGATAACTAGGATGGCGTAGTAGCAGATCTGTCTCTTCAGACTCTAATGAAGCACTGGAGAATTGGTAGAAGTGGTTTCATGAAGTGCCAATTAGAAAATGTGCAAGAATCAATCTGTCATTGAGATGGGTAACAGCATAAGTATATGATATACCAACATACGAAGGGATACCTAACTTGGAATCCTTCATCGATGAATTCGAATATAGAGTATCAAAACCACAACGCATGTTGGCACTGGAAGAAGCACTCAAGGCTACCCCTACAAGATGGTGGGTTGCACACAAAACGTCAATAACAAACCGGAAAATATGTCAACAATGAATGGAAGTATGATTCGGGGAGGAGGAACACTATAAAGGTAATAAATACAATGGGAGAAGGGACCCAAGCAATCACTTGATAAGATGCCAAATCAAATTGAAGATGAGGCCAAAGGAGGAATGGGTCAATGCGTTCATCCATACACTAGATGAAACACCATGAAGCTGGTATGTCTCTGCATAACTGCGATGAGAAATGACAAAATGGGAAGAACTGACTATTAGCTTCAGCCACACTTTCAGTTTCACAGACAAAAATATTCCCATCCATGGTGCACTACAGGACAACTGTGACAAAGTGCTGGATATTGCTCCGACTAAACAATTGACGAGACTACACTGGACACCATCACCATAGACGATGATGGATTTTAACAACATGTCGGGAGAACCTGATGTTGAGGACAATCCAGGAGTCGTCTACATCCCAAATTCATAAGGAAGTCACAACATTGAAGCACCAAGAATGTCATTCAGCAAATTCAAGCAGCCACTAAAGGTAAAGAAGGTTAACATTGGGACACTGGAAAGTCCAAAGCTTGCGAGTATTGGAGACTATTGGGATGATTCGACAATGGGGAAGGTCACTGACCTACTACATGAGTTTTAGGATCTATTTTTGACAAAATTTTCTGAGATGAAAGGCATTTAAGGGGATTTGGGAAAAATGAAGATCCCTTTAAAACCTGATGTGAAATCGATAAAGAAGCAACCTTATAGATTAAATCCAAGATACAAAGAGTGCGTCAAGGATGAATTAGAGATGATGATGGATGCAGGTATTATCAAAACTCTTGAAGAATCAGAATGGATATGATCGAGGGTTGTTCAGGACTAAAAGACTATGGAAATATGGTAATGTATCGATTTGAGGAAATTAAACGATGCAAGTCTTCATGATCTGTTTCCCATGCCATTCATTGATGAAGTACTGGAAGGAGTAGGAGGGAAGTAAGTCTACTCATTCATGGATGGATTTTCAAGATATCACTAGATAAGGATTGCAAAGAAAGATCGACATAAAACCACATTCATAATAGAATGGGGATGTTTTCAGTACACATTGATGCCATTCGATATCAAGAATGCTCCCATGATATTTTCAAGGTTATTTGTTGATGCTTTAAAATATTTCATTCATAAGTTATTAGTGGTCTATATGGATGACTAGACCGTCTATGGCTTGGTAAAAGACCATACCGCAAACCTTAGATTGATGCTGGAAAGATGTCGACAACATCATATTTCATTGAATCTAAAGAAATGTATCTTTTGTGCATTGTTTGGAATCCTATTGGGATATGTTGTATGCAAGGAAGGCATGTTAGTAGACCCATCGAAGATTGCACCCATTATCGACCTACCAGCACCAACGATAGTGAAGCAGTTGCAGGCCACATTGGGCCACACAGGATACTAAAGGAAGTTTATAAGGTGATATGCGGCGATCACAGCGCTAATGGATAAATTACTGAAAAAAAGATGCAAAGTTCGAATGGAATGATGAGTGCCAGCAAATTATCGACATACTAAAACAAAAAATGGTTGCAACACCGATATTAGTTTTTCTAGATTGGATGAAGGAGTTCCATGTCCATGTCGATGCTTTGTCAGTAGCACTGGGAGCGATATTAGCCCAATCAGGAGAAGGATCGATCGACCACCTGATTTCATTTGCAATTCAAAAGTTTTCCACTTCGTAGAAAAACTATACAATGACATAAAGAGAAGGGCTGGAAATGGTATATGCGTTACAAAAATTTCGCCACTATCTGTAGGAGGGCACTTCAAGATAAGTTACCAACCATTCAACATTGAAATATTTAATCAATAAGACTGTGTTGGGGGGGGATATTTGTCGATGGTTGCTGATGTTCCAAGAATTCAACTTCGAAATCATTATAAAACCCAGACATTTGAATGCAAGGCTCAATCGCCTATTGTGGATAGAATCAGGTGAAGAACCAGGAAGCATCAAGGATGGATTACCTGATGCATAACTGTTTAGATTCAGAATGGTTGAATAACACTGCAAACATATTATTCAATTTTTAGCAACAGGGAAATCCCTTGAGGATTTCACTACTAGTCAAAAGAAATAGCTAGCCGTCAGAGCCATTGATTTTCAACTAATTGCAGGAAAACTGTACAAAATGGGGCTAGATGAAATTCTTCGTCGATATGTCCTTCCGCATGAACAAGAAAGAGTGTTGGGATAGGCGCATGATGGCATCATAGGAGGACATTATGGAGGACGTGCAACCGCCAGGAAGATACACATAGCTAGATTATGGTGGCCAACAGTGCATGGAGACGCAACAGACTATGCTAAGAGTTACGATATATGGCAGAGAACAAGGAAACTATCACGCAGGGATGAGATGCCATTGGTACCCCAGGTCACTATACAACCATTTGACAAGTGGGTTGTATACTTCGTAGGACCTATTAACCCACCAAGAAAAATAACAGGTGCAAGACACATCATCACTGCGACTGACTACCTAACAAGATGGGTTGAGGCAGTGCTAGTTAAGGATTGCATAGTTGTGACAACATCAGGATTCCTTCTATAGAATATGGTCACCTGATTTGGATGTCTGAAGATACTGATGAGTAATTAAGGTAGTCATTTTGTCAACTAGACAATCAAAGCGATGACTAAAAAATTAACCTAAAATAAATTGAAAAATTATTCTAATTTACCTAAGTCTATCTTTGCCAAGGGCAATTTGATTATCATGCTAATGTTCTATGAGAATATAAGTCACAGGAAATAGATGACATGATCATAAGAACAATCCATGGAGTTAACATCATTAATTACTTTGTTTCAAAAATAACATTCACATTTAAGAATAATAAACATAAAACTATTCATTAACGATCTAATATTTTAATATTTGAAATGTAAAATTGATCAATCACCTAATTAAGTGCCTAATTAAGTGCCTATTAATAACACAGAAACATCAATAAGTAATATAATAGGATATTCTATATTCAGGTTTAATTAACAAAAGTCAAATAAAACTGATATACATAATATCAAAATCAAATATTAGAATATCTTTGTGTTCCAAGCAAGACAATAAACATACACAGAATTATAACACAATACAAATTCAAGTGATATATATATATATATATATATAGGTTCTAAAATTATACCAATTTTCTGAAGAGTGGTTAATAGAACTACATAGAGAAAATTCCATAAAGACCTTTCAGCATGATTGATTGTCTTGACTCCAAGATTACACAGTTCCTCCTTCTACATGCTAGAATCCCCACGGAGTTCTGAAAATCATTTACAGAATTTTCTGGAGTGTCTTTCTCCCTGGTAGTGTTTCCATTTCTTTTGCAAACACCAAGTTACATACAGAAACATAATGCATAAAAGTAGAAATTATTTATGATCTGTGGAGACCCTCCCCCCTCCCTCCGGGAGAGTGTTGCTATGGTTTAAATAGGCAAATAAAATAACAGAAACTGAATTGACTCTCCTAATGAACTTGACATATCTCCTAGATGCTTTTCTTTTTTTGATGAAATTTCCCTCGATTCAGCTAAATAGGTCTGTTCTGCCAAAAAACCCATGTCTAGAAATTTTGATTTTCTCCTTATTTTGCTCTTAGTTTGCTGCCAAAAATTGTCGCTTGAATAATGATGAGAATCCTTATCCTCATGGTGAAAATGAAAATGAATAATATAGCTTTACTATATCCTCCTTATTTCATGAACTTGCATTCATGAACCTGCATTCAAATATGATCGCGGATTAGCTATAATATGAAACTATCTCAACCAATTCTGGTAGTGACTTGGCCCATGATTCATGGCAATGAATTAGGGTTTATTTAAATAATGCAATCATGAGACATAGAGATTTTCTCGATCAACACAACAATCTAGCTGGTATTTCGTCCAACAAACTCTTTTCCCTCTTCAACCACGTTGTATATACCCAACTTTGTTGCGAATTCGTCGGCATGAATTTCGTTGAGTCAACACATCACTCAATAGCAGAATGATTGCATTTTGATGAAGCAACCTTACTCTTTGTCAATTTAATAATGTGGTGGCTTTTGTTTATGGTTCTCACAAACGTGTCGTATCTCCAACAATTTTTTATATGGAAAATGTTCTTAAATTTAAAATGGTTTATAACACAACAATTAACCATGTTTTACATGTCACCATAAGCCTACATAAAAAATCAAAGAATTATTGCAAATAATTAATCTTTCTAACCTACATAAACTTATTATCAGAATCCATATGGCATGATTAATTATGAGAAATTTCTTCAAACAATAACCATATTGAAAAAGTAAGTGCCTTTTATGTTGATATGTAAAGCATGAAGTATTAAAATGTGTTGCCAAAATAAACTCATTTATGAAGAGGAAAACTTCTTTCATTTAGCATTACAAGTATTAAAGGTTATGTTACTTTCAAAAGCCTTTAATGAAATAATGTTAATCAATAAAATAATTATAAGGTCTTTTTTATTATTATTGATAATAAAGTAACTTGATAATGTTATTAATGAGAAGTTTACCAATGAAAATAATATAATTTTAGTTAAGATGTGAAAATTTTGAACATTTCTCATTTGCCAATAAACATGAGAAAATATTAATCATAATTGAGCAAAATAGTGAAGTGGAGGTCAAATTTAGCAAGAATGTCGTAAAGTTGTCGAATAATCAAATTGTCAAGTGAATAAAGCTATACGATCAACTCGGGAAAGTTCAAAATAAAAGTATGCAATTATCATTTAAGCCACCAAGAAGCCTGAATACCAATGTCGTAAGGATAAAACAAATCATCAAATCTCAATTTCATGAATGGTAAGAATTTTAATCAAATGTTAAAGGCTTGTAAAAGTCAATGAAACATTCAAATTCAGAAGTAAGAGCATGGTCCTGTTATTTACTATAAATTCTTTCAAAGCGTAAATCATAATTATTACAATTGATCTTTTATTTAATTAATTATGACCTACCAAAATGGTCGTTAATTAGCATATACATCGACAAACTAAAATTTGTTACAATTGTCGAAGCATCATATAAATCCAACCAAGCCAAAGCGAAGGGTATGATTAGCTCGAATAAGCTCAAGTAAGACTAGGTAGGTGTTGTTCATCAACTAAAGAGCCAAATGACGCCAATGACAAAGATATAGAAATCACGCAATCCTTATACAATGAAATCCAAGCCAAAGAACAAGCACCGCAAAAAGAGAAGGATCGAAGAAAGGAAGCGAAGAACTCACCTACCAAAGCAAGGAAGCTAAGATAAAATAAAACCAAAAACAAAATATTTACAAAATTTCTCATAGGGGTCCCTTGATTTTTTGCAAAAATCAAGGCGGAGTTGTTGGGGTGCCAACAGGACCTTTCATAATTATGGAAAAAATAGGCCCAATTGCATACTAGATGGCCTTACCAACTCACATTAAAGTCCATGATGTATTCCATGTATATATTTTAAATAAATATGTATATGATCCTAAACATATTATTGATTGGAATCTATTGTAGGTGGAACCAAAAGGAGAATTTCTGCCATAACAATAATGCATACTGGACTGGAGGGAAACATGGCTCAAGAACAGAACTATCATTCAGGTGAATGTGCAATGGAAGCACTTCAAACCTGAAGAAGCTACATGGGAAAAGGGGGAGGCTATGAGAGAGGCCTATCCTTTTATTTTTTGATGAATAAACACCGGGACGGTGTCATTTTTAAGAGGGGTGGGATGTGACATCCTAAGAGTTCCCCCCCTAAACATATTGTGTATATAAACTATGGTTTGATTAAGTCATAGGATTTGAACCTATGAGTGATGCAAGGCATCATTAACTATGACAGTTTATATAAGCAAAGTGAAATTTTATTTGCTTAATACTTCTAGCAACTTGATATGGGACATGTAGTTTAAAAAGGGTACCAAACTTACTAGGGATTTAAGACTTATGAGAGTAATTAAAGTTTAAAAAATGAAAAGATAAATAAGATAATGATAATTAATAATTTATATAATTGTGAGGAAATAAAAGAAAAACCCTAACTGCTTCCTAACCCTATAACTTCTTTTTATTCTATGGACTGACTCTTCATTCAGGGGGCTATGATAATTTTTCTAACTAGAAAAATATTCTTTCTTCCTCTCCTTTGAACTTCTTCTCTGATCATAATTTTTGAACCAGAAACAAAGAGAAACCCATCCTTTAAAAAATTCATAAATAATATAAGAATTAATGGTATAGGGAGGAGCATGCAGAGGCAGATCAACCTACTTGCCTCAACAGACCTAGCCTATATTTCTATCTGAGTACTCATAGTCATTTTATTCCAGTTGTGTGTCCTGGAAAGGGAAAATTCCTGAAAGAGGAAGCTTTTGCAATTAAGGAAATCTAGAATTCTAAGCAAAGGGAACCTGATGGAAGCATTTACCTAAGGAAAAGAACCTCACATCAAGCAACCTTAGTAAGTCTATATTAGTAGTAATCTTAGTTCATCTTGGGGGCTATGTCTACAAGGGTGGAAATATTGTGAAAAGTTGCATATATCTATGGTAGGTTGGAACTGGGAAGCCACATATCAAGTTTCTTGAAAGTTTTCAAATAAGTTTATCAAAGTTTTGGTTTTTCCTTTGTTTATAAGTTTATTTTAATGAATCTTTCCCGAACTTTCAGATTGAGTTAATTAGTTTAGAAGAAAGGAATTTTTGTGAATATCCAATTCTTGTACATTAAATTTTGTTATTATGCAGCTTGTTTGAAATGGAAGAAAATATTTTAATTCCTTTATGTTATAACATTTCTATGGTTTTTTATAGTCTTACTTCAATAATTTCATTGGTATGAAAAATTGCTCTACAAGTTAGTGTTTCTAAGAAAAATATTTAATTCCTCTATTTATAATATAACTAGGGTTTGATCTTTTTTTATCTTGATTAACTTCATTTGTCCGAACAACTTCTTCATATTATAGTATTTTATGTTAATAGACTGGTTAAGATTTAGATATTGGTTTTACCCAACATGTAATGAGAACAATATTGTCGTTAAAACCTAGTAATAGAAGTCTTCTTCTTATATATGTAATATTCATATACTGTGTATCATTTGTTATGCTTTGTAAAATAAAATAATAATACTTATATCCCTATATAAAATTAGAAGAAGAAAAATATTGTGGTATGTTTTGATTAGGTTAAGATAAGGACTAAACCCTAAGAAGTGCTAATAATCCCTATATTTGGTAGACTTGTCTTTAATAATATACAAATCCAAATTTATACCTAGTTTCATACAAGTTGTATGTAATAGACACAGAGATACAAAAAAATTGAATGCATAGAAGTTATAAACTACACAGAGAACAAATACTTTCATCCCACTTTAATCACATTTCTGTTATAAAAACCTTCAAGTTAATAAACACAAAGAACTGGCAATTAATAAATTGTGAACATGCTAAAGAATAGTTTGACAACATATTGCTCACATTCTTAATTTACGCAAATGCTAAATAGGATGCAAACCATTATACATACATATATATATATATATATATATATATATATATATATATAAACAGAGAAATTCATAAACCTTAATCTTTCAAAACAAATAGCTTTTATGGCCATGGAGAATTTGGTCCGCAATTTATAAATAAAAGTAATGTATCTTTATACCACCCCATAACTCTGTAACGATCGCAAAAACACAAACATACAAAACTACCAACCATGTCGAGCATAGAATTAATCACATAACCCATGCACATTGCATTAATTCCATTCATAACACATTATCAATAGTAAAATAAACTGTGTAATCAAAAGAGGGTTTAAAACCCATATTTCACATTTATAAACCCTAAACTTAAATAGTATCCAAATCTCTACAAACAAAGAGAAAAGGGCTTAAAAGCCCTATTTATTTTATTCATAACACAGTTACATACAAATTCACAACCCTAAGAGATTAAACCCTCTCAATCAAAAGACTCATACAAATACATTTAAAACCCTCTACATTGAACAATAGTGCCATATAACCCTCAACCATTCAGATTCTTTAAGGAAATGACACAAAACCAAAAGTTTTGAACAATAGTGCCACATGACCAACAAAGGAAGATAACCCAAAAACATTATAGAGATTAACTTAAGAAAATTCAAAATCAATACGCTTGACCTCCCATGGAACTTCTCCCTTTAACCCTCATAAAATCCTTGGAATGAGACTGGGTTTGGTGGCTTATAAGAGAGTAGAAGCCAAAAACCTCCCACCAAGAAACTAGTTCATTTTTCGAATGGCATGGGGCCTAACCTGCAAACAATTCCAAAAGAAATAGAGTTGGAAATTGTAAGAAATAAACAAATAATGCATAACAAAAACTAATCACAAAAAAATCAAACGATGCATACCTTAGTATCATTGAAAAAGAGCCACGATGGGATTTAATCCTTCAATCCATTGTATCCACGGTCATGCTTGAATAGGAAAACAACTTTAAAGTTGAAAATTGGAAATACCAACAGGAAAAACGCTTAAACAGAAAGTGAAAGGGAAAGTCGAGCTATGAAAGAGTGAAACTAATTCCTCGCCTCTACATCACAAATTGAAACCTTAACAGGTGATCCAGATTTATGTGTGAATGAAATGAAAGAACATATACACAATCATAAACATCGACATTTTGCAATGGAAATTGAGATATAGTAAACACAAATTCTATTAAATGGCGGAAATAGAACAGATTGTAATACAATTGCTAGAATGGTGGTAGCTATCTCTGAGAAGAGATGTGGTTGCTACACCCATCCGATCCAAGATGAATACAAAATGAGGCCAAAGGGGCCTATTTATAGTAAGAATGAGGGCAAGAACCCCAAAAGTACAAAAAATAACCCTAGAAGATGAATCGTCATAAAGTTTGTGTCCCCAAGGTGGTAAGTTGAATAGTCAACCGTCCCGGGGTCATAACTTTTGCATACGATCTCCGATTTGGGTGCTCGATACCCTATTGGAAAGGTCTATCCGAGATTTACAACTTTAAATGTGGCCAAATGCATGCCATAAGTTATTGTTTGGCCACCCGAATTTCCAAAAAAACGTCGTTTAGGGCCTCAAAATGGCCCCAGAAGTTTGGGACCTGAAAAACCGTATAAAAATAACTAGGAAACTGGCACAATGGATAATTGTTTTGAGCTAGTGGAATAGGTGGGTGGCCACCAGTTTCCATCTGGATCAACGAAAGATTAATACAGACCACAAGCCATAAGAGTCAATCTCTGGCCTGGCATAGCCAAAACCCCAGCTCAATAATGAGCTTTGCAAACACACTAGCATGTGAAAAGGGGGAAACCTTGTTGCACTAATGAGAAAGTACCAAAAATTAAATATAGCGTCCAACTTGGAATCCAATGTGCATGTTAAACAAATGTCTCCACTCTATTGGTGGTTGGAATAAGTTAATTCCTTTAGATGGAGAATTGCAAACGTGATGGAAGTGCCAGAAAGTCAACATTGAAACAATGTTATGGTTGTTAAATAAACCATAGTCACCATAGTATATGCCTCCACGAAAATTGTTGACCACAATTTTCATTAAGAGCACCTTCTAGGACTCACTCCAACATATCCCCATTAATACTTTGAAAACAATAACCATATTCTATGGGTAATTAAACACTAGGTTATGATTTCATGAAATTGTGTCATATCTCTGCACAAAACAGTTGTGCATTTAGCAAGGTTCTAAGTAAGCCAACAACCCTAAGTTTAATTCCATTTGAATGTTTACAAAAATATTAAATCTAATGCTAACATTCATGCTAAATAAACATTAATGACTTGTGAAGCATCAATCATGCTAAATAACTGTAATAATTATTCATGTCAAATAGAATTACGAACCATGCTATACAACATACATATACTAAGGATGAAAACATTTACAAACAAAAGGTGTAGTTCCATAGAGGAAGACTGACTAATAATTCCTTATAAATAGTTTGTAAGCAAGAGCATGAGTTCTAATTCCGTTAATATCAAATCAAGTCGTAAAGGGGTTTATAGTGATAAATCTATTTGAAAAGAGAGTTTAAGACAAGAAACTGTAACTGGAAGGTCATGAGTGCTAATCCCCGATAAATACTTACTTATTTTTTTTTAAAAAGAGTTTGGAAATTTTGAGATGTTACATTTAATTAGGATTTGTTTCCAAAATAAATAAGCCTTCGGTACGTCAGTTCTATAAATCTCATTACAAGCACAAACATTTAGCTGATATGCCTATTCATTCGAAAATTTTAATTCTATTGTATCCAACAATTTTTTTTCTTAAATCCTTTTTCCCATTGTCACTCAGTTATTTTAGTCACATTTTCCCCCACCTTTAAAAAACTTCAAGTGTTATATCTCACTCAAAATATATGCGTACACTACCTCTTTTTACATTGTTTACTCAACCCCTACTCAATACCAATATTAGAATCTATATTTTCACCACCTTTGTCATTCTATATATAGGGATTAAAAAGTCCCAATTTGGAATTTCATGCTTCTCCATCAACCTCGATCAATACCCCTCTTGTTGTCAACTAAATACGTTGCTATGATTGGAAATATTTAGTTGTTGATGAGTGACACCCATTAAAAATATTCAATTGCAAATTGTTGAAGGAAATCAAAACCTTTGCTGTTGAAAATAAGTTTCTTTTGTCTAGAACAAACCTACAAAATAATTTGGCATAACTTTGGTCCCTGCTACATTTTATTTTCCTCAAATATTCATGTCATATGAAGAGTTTGAATCTTTGTTCGATCTATGTAGGAAACAAATCAATTGTTAGAAAAAAAAGGATCACATAGCAATAACATATATGAAAATGGTGAAATGAAACACATAAAAACGCAATACAAAAGAGACACCAATACACATGGTTCACCCAATATGGGTTATGTACATGTAGCAATGACCAATCATTTATATTCTATTGTTCAACAAAATGAAGGGATATAACCAACATCACATTTGTTCCAACTTCCACTTCACTCTCTCACAGTCTCTCTCTCAGACACATTAGTCTTTAACAATACTACATAGTCGCAATACAATTCTGTCATACATAAAGATGAATGCATTCAAGGGAAAAAATCCTAACATAACTTATTCCGTCATATTTGTGACCTAATGATGAATGGTTTAGATTGATTATGAAAATACAACATTTTACAAGGAAATTTTTCGCCACATTTCAATGGAAAAAAGCGGACCAAAAACAAACCCAAAAATTTCCCCTCAACCCTTGTTATCACATATATAGTAGCAAGGCTACCATATTCTATTTTTTAGATACCGTACATTTTTCAGCCAGATCTTTTACATATGAGATGCTGAGATGAGTAGTTTTGACGGATCATTACTTTGTTAGTGGACTATTATACTCTCCCATGTCAGGACCGAGTCTCAGGACACTCAGATTCGAGGACTGATGTAGCCATTCAGTCATTTGCAGAGCAGTTAGTGATGCCCAAATTGGTTCTAGTGTTTTCTCATTGGACGGATGATGGTTCAGGTGGATTATTTGCATGGTTATGACTCAGCATTTATTTTATTGTGTTGTGGTTATCATTTCTCTTATACTCATCTTTGTGACATATACTAGCATTTAGTGTCATGATCTGGCGGTCATAAATATATGGACTTGGATGTATTTGTATTATGTATTGGTGTCCCTACTTAGACTTGGAAGTTCCCTGATCTATACTCATTGGTTTTACCCTCCCTACGAGATAGAGGTAGTCACTCCCACCATTATTTGGCTTTCTAGTGTTAGCTTCATCTTTCACTGTCTCCACCCATACATTTCCTTCCAGTTTTGTTTGTAACCCGACTTACTACTTGACTTATGGCATGGAGGACCTTTCCCCGCTAGAACCTTTGTTGGAAAAACCTCCCTGTTTATAGTGTGTCTTGGCTCTGAGTTGGTGACAGAACTTGACTTTCGTGAGTTGGATTGTATGCCTAAATCATTCTGGTTGGTTGTCCTGATGTGTGGCACTGTGCAGAACTCCCCCTAGTCACTTGAGATGTTGTTGTCTAAAACTGAAAGCTCATGTACTATTTGTATTGGAAATGTTTATATATGCGCCCATGGAAAATGTAAATTCTAAAATGTGTTTCTTAACATATAGAGGCAAATGGAAAGAGCAATGAAATGCTAAAATACTCCGTGAAGGGTATAAGAAAAGGTCCCAAAAGCAATGGTTAAATATATGCTATATCCAAATATTGTTGACCTTATAAATTTGAATATGTCCTGGATGAAAGCTGCAGTTAGTTGTGCTTTTAAGCACTGGTGAAGTCCCAAAAATGTCATATAGGAAAAAAAGGCCATGGAAATAAAATTGATGGTCCTAATGAACCTGGATCAAACTTGATGTAGACATGATGCCTAAGTTGAATAAGCACTCTCTGAACAACTCAACCATTTGTAAGGAACTGCCATTTCCTGTGTTGTTGTTTGTCTGTCATTTGGTTATGGCGATTATTCCCTTCCCATATCCAAAGTGTCATGATGGTTAGTTGGTAGTCATCTTTTACCCTAGCCTTGTCAATTTCACCCTTCACCCTTCACTAGAAAATTGACTACAACTATGAAGTGAGTATTTTCCTGAAAGTATGGTCTGAGTAATAATAAATAAAAACCTATATATGTATTTGGTTGATGTACCGCTAGTGAGGTGACTACTACTTCTTATGAATGTTACTTAAATGATTTGTAGAGAATGTCTTAGACTCTTGTAACACTTGTAGTAGATGGATGATAGCCTGAGTTATATTATTGGTATCTGGTCATTTACAATTGATTATATTGTCTATTGGATATTGTTGATGATCATGAAGAGACCTGGTAGGGGTATGAGTATGCACCCTAGATGGATTTGGACCCTTTTATTTTAGTGAGATAGCTTATTTTCAGTTAAGGGCACTTGCAGAGATGACCAGACTCATTTTACCTTTTTGATGCACTTTTGCTTCACAGGATGATGTGTCTAAGCAGGGAGATATTTTATTGGGATCTCCTAGGGAGATGTATGGGGCATAGGGGGTGCAGCCACTCAATTGTACTATAGTACCGCCATCCCAAAGATCCTGATGGGCTCAATTTGACAACACGGGCACCCTAGGAGGTTGTTTTGGCAGGTTCACGTTTCCCAAGGTAGATTAAAAGGCTACTTAAGGAATTGATTTGGGATACTGAAGCAAGGAAATGACATGGGATGAGTCTCGATGATGATTTTGATGTCCTCCGTACCTTCTCCAGCAGTTGTAGCACCTGATTGGTCCCACACCTATTTTTTGCGCATTTTTATATTATTTTCTGGAGCTTTTGGGAGGCTCACGATTTCCTCAAGGAGGCACAAAGTCAAAAATTAAAATATTATTTTATTTTATTGTGCCATGGGGCACCGAGAGGGAGTAATTTAACACTCCATGGACCCACCATGTGCTTCATTTATTTCTTGTTGAGTGGGGTACCCTCTTTATGGGTGATCTAGTCCACTTTGGTACTTTATGGTTATATTGATCCATGTATTGTATGTTGAGCTCATCTCAACTATTGATTAGAACATTTATATATTTTAATATTAGCCACTCGTTTTGAAAGGGGTTAGTATTTTGGTTCTCTCATTTCTATTTAAAGGAGAGAGCTGCTCATTTGTAAGGGATCTTTGGCTTTTGGATCTAGATAATAGAAAACTTTTCTTGTGGATATTTTCTTGGATCTCCTTTGCATCTGATAGTCTTAGATGGTGATTGGAAATTATTTTTCTTCCTAACATTAGGGAAATTGTTATGAGGTCTATATTTTTTGTGGATCATTGTCTTGTCTACAGGAGGCCAACTTTAGCTTGGGCGTTTTTGCAAGGGAAACCCACCTCGCTTGGATTGTCTTTTTTTTTTTATCAGGGGGTTTTCATTAGTGTCATTTCAATCTATGATTTTCTCTTGCTATTTTTCTGTACCATTCATATTTTTTCTCATGTGGAAACAAATCTGATATGGTTGACATTTGTTGTGTAGGAGAGAGGGCGCATTAACTTCCTCGGAAAACACTAGACATAGAACTCACTTCAAGCTTCTCAAATTGATCAGGATGGCAGGGATCATCATCATCAAGGCATATACAAGGTTTTCCAGGTAATATCTACAGGTTGTTTCTTCTCTTCCATGATCTCAATCCACTGTACATGCTTTTCTTCAATTTACTGAAAACTCCAAAATATTAAAAAATCCAAAAATACTTAATCGAGGAGCTGTTCGATCTTTTGACAAACCACTACCAGGTTTTGTAGATCAGGCATCCCTCTCACCATTTCACTCCAACGCTGGGAAGATACTAACTCCATTTCCCAAGGCTCAATAGGCACTGATCTCCAACCATAGCGCTAGCCCTCTTTTGGCCTATTTTCCCTTAAATCCGACTTTTACTTGATGACTAGGGCACTTTGATTTTGTCATATTTCTCACTGAGTCTATCTCTTGGGTACTAGATATTCCCAGCTCTTTCCTTACTCACCCTGCATTGGTTACGTTTCCTGAGGTAGCGGTTATCTCCATCAGTTGCTAGTACCCCAAAACTAGATCTATTTTTTCCCCCATAGGTCACCTTGGTTCCACTTTGGATCAACCTTCATACAACCAAAACCTATATCCAAAACCCTAGTCCATTTAGTAACATCGTTCATAGATATAGAGTCTTCAATTACCTTACACCTTACATACTTCAAGCTTACTTGATCTGATCTATTGTCTAGGTCTGATCTCTCCTGTCGGGAGTAGACCTGGGTCTCCCTCGTTGTTGTCTTGGACTTAGATAACATAAATCGAAGACTTTCTTGATTGGAATGAGAACCATCCATTTGGGAGTCTAGGTAGTATTGGTTCCACCTCCTTAGTTGCTTGTCCCTCTACCATCCATCCAAGATCCACCTCACACAGGAAACTACAAGGTTGGTGATAACATTTTGGCGTCGTTGTCGAGGAGGTAGAGGCATACCTTGGTTCAACATACCTCACCTTTCCCTATGACATATCTTTTATTAGTGAATTAATTATGTGGTTCACCTAGCAACTCTACTCTGTGACTCCACTAAGGACCATGCCCAACGTATTAATCTTAAGTTCTTATAACATACCATAAATCATAATGAATTCAGATGTATTTCTGAGGCACATGAAGGAATTAACCAAAAACATGATTGAAACTACAAGACAAATAAATGAAAGGGATAATTGGAGGTCAGACTACGGGTATGAGGATGATCTCGAGCATGACTATGGGTATGAATCTAGTTATCACAATCTTTATGATACCCACCAACTTCCTCACTCATGCAATAAATATTTCCCAACCATCCTGAGTGGACCTGTAAGTTGACATGAACCTAGAAGTCAGCCCTAGTCAGAGCATTATAGACAAGTAACCAGAGCTATTAAAAAACAAGACAAATGGTCTTCTTTTGACTTTTCTGAAATACTAGGAGCACCTCATCCTATGCTGAATGATTACACTAGGAGGTTTCCCCAGTTTAGTGGAAATAATGATATATCTATTGAAATTCATTTGGACATTCTCTGGAATTACATGGAAATTAGAGGTGCGAACAATGAAGGTGTTTATATGCGAGCCTTAGGAGAATCCTTGCAAGGGGATGTTCAACTATGGTTTGATCATTTAGCACCAGGATCTATCACTGGGTATGACATGTTCACAGATTTGTTAATTGATAGTTGGAGTAGGAACACTGATAAAATTTTAGAGTGTTAGTCTAGCAATGATTATGCCGTTGATAATCAATGTATTGACAATGTGCTTTCTAAATTGGACCATTCCTCTCCTGATATGTTCCAAATTATGAGCGTGCCTGCAATCCATAAGAATGTTATAGAGTACTTCAAGAATAATATTTTAAAACCTCATGTTGAAACTAAGAGGTATATCAATCAAATCATACGAGATACTCTGTTATTATTACCTGAAGTAGTCACAGAGAAAATCTTGGATTTAATCCGTGGAAGGGAACCTAACATGCACCATCAAGAAACATATTTAGTTGAGCCTTCCATTGGTGAGGTCATTAAAGATCCTTTAAAAGAGAAACTCTATAGCCATTTTCTAATTGATGATAATTTGAGTCAGTATCCAACCTATCTGAATATGGATTCAGACCTTGATCATATCACTGCAGAAGAAGAAAAGGTTGAAATTAATTAAACTTTTGTTGAAGAACAATCTTGTGGTCATATTGTGATTGAGGAGCATGCTTGTAAAAGGGATAGGGAAACTAAAACCTAACTTATTGATGTTTTTCCTTATCTAGAGCTTGAAGAAGAACAATCACATGAAGATACGATTGTAACTAAACTTGATCAAGAACATTGCAATGAGGATCCTTGTCCTGATAGTATCAATAGAATTCTTCATCCAATCCTTAATCAGAATATGTTGGTTCAATGTGTGGATACCGACCTTGTTTCGAGTATTGAAATCACTCTTGGAATTAATTGAAAAGCTCTTTCCTCTTGTCAAAGTCTGAGATCAATTATTTCAAGTCTGGGAGAAAATTTTCAATCCACCCTCCCGTCCCAAATTTTCGAGTTTTCTTGTATGGGTTTGTCACTTAATCAAGTTGATGCTTTCCAAATCTTTAATTAGGAGTTTAAGCATTATCACAGAATTGGGGAAAAGGCACTTCATGTCTCTTCTCAGTCATCTGTAATGAATAAATTTTTTCAATTTGTTAATCTGTATTATGGACGGTTGGAGAAGGTGTATAAAGATCAATTTCATCTTTTCTCCATTTTTAAACAACAAATGGGCTTGATCTCATTCACAGTTTCATTACATTACCACTTGTCCCCATTTGATTCTCCCATTTCTTCTGGAGTAAATAGGATTGAATGTCCTAGTAAGGTAGAGGAGAAAACAAAGAACTGTTTGGAGTGGTTGAATCATGAGTCATATTGCCTTCTTCCATCAAGTACGAGCTCACATACCTTTTATGATCCTATCAGTATCTTGATGGATGAGTTTTTAGAAATTAAATCTCATCCCTGGCATGATTTCATTTCTCTTGATCCATATCTTTCTTTGGTTTTCAAACAACAAGTTATAATGGCTTCAATTTTCATTTACATTACTTACAAACCATCTTTGACTTGTTGTATCATTAACTGTAAAGAAAGCTCAATAGATTTGTTCAGCAAGTGGTTGCATTGGATTTATGATTTTACTTAACACTTGTATAAATTGATTAGAGTAGGGTAGGTAGGGTGTGAATAAGCCTTTCCCGGCAGTAATGTAGCTTAGAATTTTGCATCTTTTCCTGAAGCTCGCTTTTGAAGCTCTTAGTATAGTTTTGATTTATGTTATCCTGCAAAATAAAAAATAAAACTTTTATTGAAAGTTATGGTTATAGATTAAATTTAGTTTATGCTCTTCGGTTTCATGCATTTTTTCAGTATTTTATATAATATCCACATATTGTTCTGACGACCGATCTGTGAGTTTGGTATAGCTCTGGACATGCTGCAGGTAGTTGGTGACATTTTGGTAGCGGTTGCAGAGCTGGAAGGATTGATCAAGGATGCGAGAAGCAGAGTACGAGGACCAGAGATTCTGAGGTTCTCAAGCGCTCTTTTCAGCAGAGCACTTGTCCTAGCTGGAGCTAGATGTTATCACATATATAGTACCCAAGCTACCATATTCTATTTTTCATATACATTACATTTTTTAGCCAGATCTCTTACTTATGAGATGCTGAGATGAGCATTTTTGACAGATCATTACTTTGTTAGTGGACTATTATACTCTCCCATGTCAGGATTGAGTCTCAGGACACTCAGATTTGAGGATTGATGTAGCCATTCAGTGATTTTCAGAGTAGTTAGTGATGCCCAGATTGGTTCTAGTGTTTTCTCATTGGACAGATGATGGTTCAGATGGATTATTTGCATGGTTATGACTCAACATTTATTTTATTGTGTTATGGTTATCATTGCTCTTATACTCATCTTTGTGACATATACTAGCATTTAATATCATCATCTAGAAGTCATAAATATATGGACTTGGATGTATTTGTATTATGTATTGGTGTCCCTACTTAAGCTTGGAAGTTCCTGATCTATACTCATTGGTTTTACCCTCCCAAGGAGAATAGAGGTAGGCATTCCCACCATTCTTTGTCTTTCTAGTGTTAGCTTCATCTTTCACTTTCTCCACCCATCCATTTCCTTCCAGTTTTGTTTGTAACCCGACTTACAACTTGTCTTATGGCATGGAGGACCTTTCCCTGCTAGAACCTTTGTTGGACAAACCTCCCTATTTATAGTGTGTCTCGGCTCTGAGTTGGTGACAGAACTTGCATTTGGTGAGTTGTATTGTATTCCTAAATCATTCTGGTCAGTTGTCTCGTTGTTTGGCACTATGCAGAACTCCCCCTAGTCACTAGAGATGTTGTTGGCTAAAACTGAAAGCTCATGCACTACTTGTATTGGAAATGTTTATATATGCGCCCATGGAAAATGTAAATTCTAAAATGTGTTTCTTAACATATACGAGCAAAGGGCAAGAGAAATGACATGCTAAAATACTCCATGAAGGGTATAAGAAAAGGTCCCAAAAGAAATGGTTAAATATATGATATATCCAAATATTTATGACCTTATAAATTTGAATATGTCCTGGATGAAAGCTACAGTTACTTGTGTTTTAAGCACTGGTGAAGTCCCCAAAAGGTCATATAGACCAAAAAGGCCATGGAAATAAAATTGATGGCTCTAATGAACCTGGATCAAACTTGATGTAGACATGATGCCTAAGTTGAATAAGCACTCTCTGAACAACTCAACCATTTGTGAGGCACTGCGATTTCCTGTGTTGTTGTTTGTCCGACATGTGGTTATAGCGAGTATTCATTTCCAATATTCAAAGTGTCATGATGTTAAGTTGGTAGTCATCCTTTACCCTAGCCTTGTCAATTTGAGCCTTCACCCTTCACTAGCAAATTGACTACAACTATGAAGTGAGTATAGTCCTGAATTTCTGGCCTAAGTAATAATAAATAAAACCACATATATGTATTTGGTTGATGTATCGCCAGTGAGGTGACTGCTACTTGTTATGAATGTTACGTAAATGATTTGTAGAGAATGTCTTAGCCTTGTATCACTTGCAGCAGATGGATGATAGCCTGAGTTGTATTATTGGTATCTGGTCATTTACAAGTGATTATATTGTCTATTGGATATTGTTGATGATCAGGAAAAGACCTGGTAGGGGTATGAGTATGCACCCTAGACGGATTTGGACCCTCTGAGTCTAGTGAGATAGCTTATTTTCAGTTCTGGGCAATTGCAGAGATGAACAGGTTCAGTTTACCTTTCTGATGCAGTTTTGCTTCACAGGATGATGTGTCTGAGCAAGGAGATGTTTTATTGGGATCTCCTAGGGTGCTATATGGGGCATAAGGGGTACATCCACTTGATTTTACTATAGTACCCCCATCCCAGAGATCCCGGTGGGCTCAGTTTGACAACACAGGACCCTAGGAGGTTTTTTTGGCAGGTTCACGTTTCCCGAGGCAGATTAAATGGCTACTGAAGGAATCAATTTGGGATACTAAGGCAAGGAAATGACATGGGATGAGTCCTGATGATGAGTGTGATGTCCTCTGCACCTTCTCCAACAGTTGCAGCACCTGATTGGGCCCACACCTATTTTTTGGGCATTTTTATATTATTTTCCGGAGCTTTTGGGAGGCTCACGATTTCCTCAATGAGGCACAAAGTCAAAAAATTAAAATATTATATTATTTTATTGTGCCATGGGGCACCTAGAGGGAGTTATTTAACACTCCATAGACCCACCATGTGCTTCATTTATTTCTTGTTGAGTGGGGTACCCTCTTTATGGGTGATCTGGTCCACTTTGGTACTTTATGGTTATATTGATCCATGTATTGTATGTTGAGCTCATCTCAACCATTGCGTAGAACATTTATATATTTTAATCTTATCCACTCATTTTGAAAGTGGTTAGGATATTGGTTCTCTCATTTCTATTTAAAGGAGGGAGCTTATCATTTGTAAGGGGTTTTTGGCTTTTGGATATGGATAGTAGAAAAATTTTCTTGTGGATATTTTCTTGGATCTCCTTTGCATATGATGTTCTTAGATGGTGATTGGAAATTATTTTGGTTCCTAACATTCAGGAAATTGTTTTGAGATATATATCTTTTGGGGATCATTGTCTTGTCTACAGGAGGACGACTTCAGCTTGGGCATTTTTGCAGGGGGGCCTCAATTCGCTTGGATTGTCTTCATTTTTTTTATCAGGGGGTTTTCATTAGTGTCATTGCGATCTATGATTTTCTCTTTCTATTTTTCTATAGCATTCAGCTTTTTTATCATGTGGCATGGTTGAAGTTTGTTGTGCAGGAGAGAGGGCACATTGACTTCCTTGGGAAAACACTAGACATAGAACTCACTTCAAGCTTCTCAAATTGATCAAGATGGCAGGGATCATCATCATCAAGGAATCTACAAGGTTTTCCAAGTAATATCTACAGGTTGGTTCTTCTCTTCCAGGATCTCAATCCATTGTACCTTCTTTTCTTCAATTTACTGAAAACTCCAATATATTAAAAATCCAAAAATACTTAATTGGGGAACTGTTTGATCTTTCGACAAGCCACTGCTGGGTTTTGTAGATCGGGCATCTCTCTCACCATTTCAATCCAACATTTGGAAGATACTGAATCCATTTCCCAAGGCCCAATAGGCACTGATCTCCAACCATAGCGTCGGCCCTCTTTTGGCTTATTTTCCCTGAAATCTAACTTTTACTTGATGACTCAGGCACTTTGATTTTATCATATTTCTCACTAAGTCTATCCCTTGGGTACTAGATAGTCGCAGCTCTTTCCTTCCTCACCCTGCATTGGTTATGTTTCCCAAGGAAGCGGTTATCTCCATCAGTTGCTAATACCCCAAACCTAGATCTAGTTTTCCCCCCATAGGTCACCTTGGTTCCACTTTGGATCAACCTTCATACAACCGAAACCTATATCCAAAACCATGTTCCACTTAGTAACATCATCCATAGATCTAAAGTCTTAAATTACCTTACACCTTATGTACTTCAAGCTTACTTGATCTGATATGGTGTCTAGGTCTGATCTCTCCTATCAGGAGTAGATCCGGGTCTCCCCCGTCATTGTCTTGGACTTAGATAACATAAAGCGAAGAATTCCTTGATTGGCATGACAACCATCCATTTGGGAGTCTAGGCAGTCTTGCTTGCACCTCCTTAGTTGCTTGCCCCTCCACCATCCATCCTAGATCCACCTCACACAGGAAACTACAAGGTTGGTAATAACAACCCTTAGACCAGGGGGTTGGTCCATCCCTCAGGATACCCTATAGCTCGGTCAGGAATTCAAACACATCTGAAACAATCCTCTGACTTAGGAATATAATCAGTATCCACAACCAAAATCAATGGGATGAAGCAGGAAGAAATTGAAGACAAAACAAGAGTTTAAGTAATCTCAATGCTTCATTTGATTCTTAGACCATTTCTTCTCAGAAGGCTAAAAGAAGAGGCTGAATACATAAAGATATGCATATATAATAGATATATAATATGAAAATAAAGTAATAATTAGGTGCATACTTAATGTTAAAATGAAATTTATTAAGGTAAAGTGAGATAGTGCATGGATGACAAATGTCATCCATGCAAATTAAATTTATTTTAATAATATGGAAAATGGGTTTTTAAAGGGAACCAGGGAGGACTTCATTGGGGTAGTTTCTATTAGAATGGAGGGATATGGGTTTTTTGGGGTTTAAGAGGTTGATGGGAATAGCAGACTTCCAGAGTATGTTGTGAGGATTACTTGTTGGTGGTGAGAAATGGTGGAAGAGGAAAGTGGTTTGGCATACTTTTATTAATTCAGGGCTTGGGGGATTTCAGTCCTACAGTGTGAGAAAACTTGGGTGGTGATTCATCTCCCACACTTTTTTTCCCGTCAGTGACATTATTGCTAATGGTATGGTCCTACTACACACTCTTGTAAGTCAAATTGTTCTTACTTCATTTTTAGGTATGCTTCTCCACTTTCTTCTACTTTAAATACTTTCAGTAATTTAAGTTATCAATAAATAGATGTGTTTTTGCATTGTATTAGAGATGAATATGTGTGTGTGTGTGTGTGTGTGTGTGTGTGTGTCATATAAGAGATGAAAACTGTGAGTTTTGTTTTACATTAAGTCGTTTAGTATAAGCACCACATTTTTCTATTGTCATCTATGCACTAATCCCTCTTTACATTAATAAATTTCATTTTTAACATTAAGTGTGCACCTAATTATCACTTTATTTTCCTATTATATATCTATTAAATATATATATCATTATGTATTTATAATTATAATTAAATTGCAAGTTGGGGTATTACACCTTGCCTAGGAAAAGAAAGATAATTTGTATGAAGATATGACAGAATATCAAAAATAGATCCAAGATTATTTAGTCAATAAAACACTTGAGATTATTTGCAAAATAAAGAAAAAAATGGCACATGCTTGAAAGTGAACTTTAATAATTTGATGATTCGAATATGAAAGAATTACAACCACCTTGATATTTTGGAATCACAATTTAATCAACCTTTTGATTATCCAACAATGGATAAATTGATTAAGGAGTGTGGTAAATTTGGTTTGCTAGACAATATATTAGTGCATTTGAAGGTTCAAGAACATAAGATTTTGATATTTTTTCAATGGACTAAAGTTCTGGACTTGAAATAATATTATTTAAGAGAGAGATGATATAAGGTTTGTTGCATTTATGGCAGTGTTAAATTGGAAGAAAGAAAAAATTGAATAAAGGATTTCAAACACCCAAAGAGAAAATTCTATATCTTTTTGTTGAGCACATGTGCTCGTGGGATTGGAATCATCCTTACTTGTGTAGACACTTGTATTATGTATGATATTGACCAGAATCCTTGAACTGCAAATAATTCATTTTTTTGTTTTACACATTTTAGGGGAATTTAATTAGGGTTTGTTTCCAAAATAAATAAATCTTTGTTGTATCAATTCTATAGTTTTCACTATAAGCACAAACATATATTTGATCTACATATTCATTCAACATATATTTTATTGTTGGAATATAATCCGTCGGGATTATACGTTATTGTAAATATTAGGAATATGAAGAGACTCTCGGATGTGTGATCCCAAGAGTCATCATAGATGTATAAATAAGGCATTCTATGGAGAAATAATAAGAATTCGGGAGTTATTCCACCTGACAGTGGTATTAGAGCAATTCATAACTCCTGCATGTACAGTCTGCATTATGTTGCTATCTGCTCCTTGGGCTTTCCTCAGTCTGCAGATTGCATGTATTGGTGCATGCACTGGCTGCTCTATCGTTCATGAGTGATGCGATAGTATCTCTCTGATTTGAATGAGTCGCCCTCCTCCTCTTGCATATTGTTGTTGAGGCTTTGCCTTTGTGGAGACTGCACGTTTGATGCGTAAATATTGTTGAGTCATTGCCTTAGTGGAGAGATTGTTAGAGCTGTGCTTCAGCTCGTGGTGTGGCTGCTGGGATACGAGCCCAGGTCTCCACGGCGCTTATTTTCTGTGTAAGAACGTTTCATATCCTTCGATCTAGCCATTATTCTCTGCCCTCTATTATTCGATCTTGTTGGCTCAGCTCTGGCATATGCCATCTGCGTAAACAGACCTGGAAGACACCCATTATTTCTTTGATTCCTCTCTGTAGTATGTTTTCTCTCAGTGATCCGCTGCACAACCCTAATCCGTTGAACCTTGGTGCAATTGGATTTGCGTCGAGTGTGTGAGACCATTCACTATTATTGTGGGCGCATAACCCTAATCCATTAAAAGTTGGTGCAATTGGAGTTGCGTTGAGTGTGTGAGACCATTCACTATTGTTGCCAGTGCATAAACTCATATACATTGAATGCTAGTGCAATTGAAGTATCGTTGAGTACTGTGTAAAGATTACGATAGAGCTGCATTGAAGACTGATGTAACGTGGAGAAGTCCTAACATTCCTGTGGTGGAGCCTGTTGAAGTCTGGACTGATTTTGCTTGCGACTAGTGTTGGAACTGTCCCAATTAAGTGCTATCATGCTATCGTTGATGACTATTGTATGAAGAATCCAAATGCTTGTTGCATGAACTATTTCTAGCTACGTGGACTCTATCTACAAAGCGTGGGCTCTTCTAATTGAGTGTGGACTGCACCTTTGGAGACTATTTTGTGCCAACCTTGAGAGCAGGAACTTCTTCAGATAAACCTTTTTTTTGAAGACTATTTTGTGCCTACGACCTCTCTCAAGGAGCTATGTTGGTGTGAATTTAATTTATTTCTACATATCTTCCAGAAGCGTTGCGTTTTCTTCTTTTCGATTTGAAGAAGTGCATGTTGCGCTTCTCTTTTCTGAAGACATTGACATTGTTGTAAAGCTTGAGGAAGGTGGCAGAGACTTAGACCTACACCTTTACTCTTTCTTCTTTTTCTCCTATTGTTTTAGTTGCAAGATTCAATCATAGAAGATGAAATCAATAGCATCTGTAGTTGGTGCCACTCTCACTGGCAAAGACACTTATCCAGAATGGTGGAGGAATATCAAATCTGCCTTCATCTACAATGACCTTTGGGACAGTATTTGCGAAGGCACCACAATAGAGACAGAAGCTGGAGGGCCCATAACCAGAGACCCAGGACCTCCAGAATCCGAGAAAGAGAAGGCCATTTGGAAAACAAAAGACAAGAAATATTTAGCGGTAATCACTGCCATAGTCAGTGAAGAGGTGAGCCAGCACATATTGCCTACAAAGTCATGTTTTGAAGCACTAAAAATGTTAAAAGATCTGTATGATTCACACTCTGAAATGGAATTTATTCAACTAATGCTAAAACTATTCAGTTTAGAAGTAAAAGACAATGATCCCATGTTACTTGCCTCTGAAATCAAAGCTATCATGCACAAGATTCAAGCCTCTGGTATGAAACCAGATCTTCCCCTTGCAGCATTTATAAAATCTTTGTATCCTTCTCACTCCAACTATCTTGAGTCATTGCAAGCAAGTTACAAGTTCAAATCACTGACATTTGACACCCTGGTAGAGAAGATAGCTGATAGAGAGGAAGCTTTTGGTAAGAAGACAACCGAGCATTCTGGAGAATCACTTTGCTTTGATCAAAAAGCAAAGAACCACACCAAAGACCAATCCAAAGATCATCCCAAAGGAGAAAGTAGCAAGAGAGGCAGAGGAAGAAGAAACTTCAGAGGTAGAGGAGGTAGAAACAACTCCAGCAAAAGATCAGATTTGAAGTGCAAGCGTTGTGGAAAGATTGGGCACACAGCAGATTAGTGTTGGGCTTTGTGGGACTCCATCAAAGACAGACATAACCAGAAGAAAGATGACAATAAGAACCAAGATGATTCTGCTCATTGTATTGTTGCACATTGTAATCTTGGTATTAATGAAATGACTTCACTTTCATCTTACACAGATTGTCGGCTACTTGATACTGGTGCAACATTACACATGACTTTTAGAAAATATTGTTTTGAAGAACTTAATGAAACAATAAATGGCATAGTTTACTTTGCAGATAAGTCAAGTCTTAAACCAAAGGGAATGGGCACCATTCGGCTGAAGATGCCTGGATTCCCTGATTTCTTGTTGAAGAATGTTCTTTATCTTCCAGAGTTGCAGAGAAGCCTGCTGTCCTTGGTGCAGATTCGATAGCAAGGCCATTCCATCCACATGTTTGATGGAATCGTAGAAATAAGAAAGTCCCCTTACAACCAAGTCATCATGACTGGATACGAAGATGGGAAGCTGTTGAAGCTAAAGGGTTCATCTGCAAGGGTTCAGAACTATGCCTACCTCTCTCAGCATGGAGAAGGTAATTTGTCATCAAGTTTATTGTGGCATGCAAGATTTGGTCATCTGAATTATAACAGTCTTCGTTTGTTGAGAAAGAATGGTGTATTGGGTTTGCCCACCATTCCCAAAGAGAAGAGCAAATGTGATGCATGTATATTAGGGAAACACAGTAAGCTGCCATTCCATGAATCTAATTTCAGAGCAAGAAGGAAATTAGAATTAGTGCATTCTGATTTATGTGGCCCAATGCCAACTCCTTCTGCCAATGAGAATAAGTATTTTATGACCTTTGTTGATGACTGCTCAAGAATGCGATAGATTTTCTCATTAAAGAGAAAATCAGAAGCATTTCAAACATTCAAGGACTTTCATGCATTGATAGAAATCCAAGCACAATCTAAAATTGGTACACTTCGTACTGACAATGGGAAAGAATACACTTCAAATGCTTTTGAATATTATCTTCGCCAACATGGAATTGCACATCAGACTACAGTTCCCTACAATCCTCAACAAAATGGTGTAGAAGAAAGAATGAACAGAACCATAATGAATATGGTACGCTCAATGATGTTTTTTAAGAATGTAAAACTAATGTTTTGGGGTGATGCAGTGAAATGTGCAGCCTATTTGAGAAACATAAGTCCCTCAAATTCTCTTGATAACAAGACTCCACATGAAATGTGGTTTGTCCATCTCCCTTCAATCAGGCATCTCAGAGTTTTTGGTTCCACCTGTTATGCCTTGATTCCAAAGGAGAAAAGAAACAAGCTTGGTGCTCGAAGCAGAAAATGCATTTT
>LPNX010347362.1:641261-661435 GCA_001517045.1 Pseudotsuga menziesii
AAAAAAAAATTTGGAGGAGAGTAAAAACCTACAATGGATCTGATACCATGTAGAAATTCAGGCCTGCAGTAGATTAATTTCACTCACCGCAATTAACAATTGATCATGCAAAATTATCAACAATGGAGACTGAATATGGAGCTGTAACACAAAATTATATTAACTGAGTGTACAATAGCCAACCCTGTAATAACATAGGCTGCTGAATATATAGAATACATGAGCAAATCGAATGCATAAGGAAGCATCCAAATCTAGCATAAAGCAGGCTTACCCAAAATAGGCAAATCCCCCATAGGTGTAAAAAGCTGATCCCAAATCTATCAAGGACCCCACGAATTAGCAAGGGCGTATGGGAAAGCTAAAGAGTGGTCAAATGGCAGCTCATACATGCTTTTTCATGGAGGAAAGAGTGGAGGAGGAAGAGGCACCAAAGCTGATTCACCTCACCTAGTCTTGCTTTCCTATGTGCCTTAAAACACTGAAAAAGCAGGCAATAAAGCAGAAAAAGCAGAAGGGCGCCTAGGAGGCCAGGAATAAAGCAGATTTGATTCCTAAGGCTTTCCCAAGCGCTCCATGAGTCAATAATGGCAAGTTTGACCTCTATGGATAGGCAATTAGCAACTTGCACATGGTGGGACTCATGGACTAGGCAAATAAGACAAAATAAATGAAATAATGTCTAAGTGGGTAAATACTATGGGTTGATTTTTCTAACAAATCTTTAATAATATTAAGTGATTATGATGAGTTAAGTGTTAATATGATAATAAGTATTCATTGTTTATATTAAATCATGTTTATTAAGTATTAGTACTAATACCTAAGTGGGATCACTCAAATGGTTGAGTGTTTTGAGATTTATTAACATTTTGAGATGCCTTTAACATAAGAAATAAGCTTAAATGTCTCTCTTAATTGGGTAAAAACGCTCACAAGTGCAATTGCATCAAACCTAAATCCGAGAAAGTTAAAATGGTGGTGGGTCTTGATGTTGGCATGGTGGAGGTAAAAGGTTTAATGCAGAAATCCTTAGTTGGGTAATTCATAGGGAAGTTTATTAAAGGAAAAACCCCACCAAACTAGATAGATGAGGTTTGGAAAGTTGTCCTTGGATATTTTCCTAGATTTTATGTCCTAGTTAGGTGTTGGTTGTGTTTCATGGTTAAAATAAAGAAGGATGTGAAAACTCTTCTTAACTAACACTAGGTGTGGGGGTTTCTTAGTTTAAGTCTTGAAAATTTGAATACATGCTTCAACCTATGCAAGGAACCCATGCATTTTTAACAAATTTGGTGTGTGCTTCCTAGTTATCCTTAGAACTTCACAGTGTGAAAAGTTTGGAAGGCATAAATAATGTCCTTGATCATTTTTTTCACTCAAGGAAAAGTTGTTGGGAGAGGAAGACATGAGACTAAAGAAGATGCTAGTAGAGTTTGATATCATTGAATTCTCTCTTATGGAAATTGATATTTCATGGGGACCTTGGCCATTTATGCACAAGTTGGATTTTTGGAAGGTTCCATTTAGATATAATAAACTTTCATGAAATCGATCATCTTAGGGAGGGCAACAAGAACCCTAAAACACTAATGGAGTACTGGAAAAGCGTTTGGGTAGAGAATAAATCTAATGAGACAATGTTTAGTCAAGGATATGGAAGTATTCAAGTTCAGGTTGGATTCCTAATATTAGAAGAGGTCAAGAAAACCATAGAAGTTCCATTTAGCTCCAAAGGTTGTGAAGAATTTCTAAGCAGTCAAGTTCAACATCAACATGTTCAAGGTATCCCTATCAATGCCTCTCCTCATTATATTCAAATAGTATAATAGGAAATCCACATTGTTGTTGGGTGTAAGGGAATTGGTTTTGGGGAATACTTAAGGGATGTAGACTATAGGGGTCCCTTAGGTAACCTTGAATCCTCCTTAACACTTGGGTATTTAGAAAACCCTACTTTTCCTATCTCAAATTCCCAAGTTCAAGCCTATATGAGTTTGGACTCTATTCACAAGTTCAATGGTGATAAGAAAATTTCTCGATACTTTTCAGAAGATGCAAAGACCCATGTAAGTCTTATGTCCAAAGCCTCCTCTTGACCAATTTCAGTATTATGTCAAAACCTTCCTCTTGGGAAAATCAATCCAAAGCTTTTAAATCCTCCTATCACCTAAGATCAAAGAAAGACAATAATCTTGAAGACTCAACCACGAAGAAACGCATGGATAACAAAAAAAAAGTTGTATGTTAAGTAACATTGGGTAACTCTACACCACCTACAAGGGTATTAATTGTTTAGTGAGCTTTTATAATCTTTAACTTCTAGTCCAATTCAATTCTCAATATATAGGGATAATAGTTCCTTCATGGATATTTTTTACAATAACTACAATTTCACTTTGAACTTCAAAATCAAGTATATGTCCAAGAAATCAAATTTTATTTATTCATAATTTCTATGTCATTAAGAAAATAGTTAAGGAATGTACCCTATTTAAAAGAAGTTGAATACTTTGGAAAGAATTCCAAATAATACTTTGGAGAGAAGAATGGAATACCCAAAGAAACATCAAATGCTACTCCTCCATTGTAATCCCAAGGTTATCCAGAAAAGTTTAATGTCGATACAAGTTTATCTAGTCCCCCTATACTCTAATGTGCTAGAGACATATTGTCCCATGTAATATTTTCAATGATTTTGTTATCACCTACTAAATTTAATGATCTAGCCCTCCATGGGATAGATTTACTCCATTCCAAATATTCTTAGGCGTACGCAAATAAATGATGGATGAGATTTGTTGTAAAACCTTAAAGTTTGGTAGTTTTTATTTTCTCAAGTTGATTAGGAGGTTCGTAAAATTACACATAGATAGAAATGATAAAATTAAATTTATTTGGGCATAGAAGGAATAAAACTAGGGCATGGAATGGGTTGATGTTCTGATTTCATATTTTGGAAAGGGTTACTAAGGAGAATAAATGAAATGGATGCATATTAGAGTGATGATTACTTGATCCTTTTCTTTTTTCTATTTTGTATATCCTACAAGAGTTTATCGTGGGCCCTATAATTGATAGCCATGGCTATCTGTAGTCTCCCTAACGAGAACCCATGTTTCCTACACCGGTAGCCACTATAGGCCATGATTTCCTTTATGCCCATAATTTGTTTTAAATAAAACTAAACTGAAATTATAATGGCCTACAACGATTAGTTCCCCTCGTCACCTATGACACATAAAATTACTTGAGTTAGCAATGAAACTACTAAAAGTCACAAGTTTCTAAATGCTAATGTAGAAAGGAAAGAAATATTCAAATGTAAAGATCAAATTATTTATTGGTCAAGACTAGTTTAGTGGCCCAATTTGGTCAAACCTCCAAAAAAATGTAAAAATGACATTGCATCGTCATAATTTTGAGGTAGTGAAGGTATTGTCACAATTGCGACGATAATTGAGGACACAAAGAGAAAAAAGGTGTAATTTTAAATATTTTTTGAAATTTTCCAATGTTACAATGGATTTTTGCCAACAACATCAGAAGAAGAAAAAAAGGTCAGAATTTGCACCCATAAGTAGTAGTGAATTGTAATAATTATTTTCAATATTGGAAAATAAAGTGTTAAATCATAATATTTGTATATTTATGTTGATGACACAAGTGAAAGATGAACTTATCTAGTGATGTCAAATGATGATTGTTGTAACCTAGAAATCCTTGGGATAAAGCCATTGTGATGACACTAGAACCCTAATATCCTCATAAGTTATTGGTTGATTAGAGGCTACCAGTTGGACTCCTAGTAGTAAGACTATATAAGTTGGGAATCTTCTTGCTCATGAAATCCGTGGAAAGATGGATTTCCCTAGGGACTGTTGAGCAGAGAAGGGGATTCTTGAGCCTAGAAGGGTGAGAGCAGTAAGGAAGAAGTAACTTAAGTGAATCTACTATGAGGCAATCGTGTGGCATGTTTGAATAAGATCAAAGAATATGCATTAGAAAAGACAATGAGTTAGGCTCTCACCTCTGTTAGCCTTGTTAAGCAAAGAAATATCCATTATCAGTAATAAGATAGAATCACATACTTATTTTGGTGTTATGATGATATAGCTATAATTTCCATCCTTGAGACTCATAGAGGACCCATTGATGTCATATTGTTGCAACACTCACTTGTACTATTGATTTCCTCATTTCTTCTAGAATGAGAAAGTTTTGAGAGATTAGCATGCAATGAGATGGATTCTCATCATTATGATCTTGGGAACTCATACATGAATTAGAGTTTACTAAGTTATAGGAGCCTAGATCTATCCTACCATCTTATCCATAATTCCATATAAGGAAGGGGATTTCAAAGGAAAGGGGGATTTAGAAGAAATAGCTAAATGTTTCCCATTTCCACACTGAAGCTCTTTCCGTAGCCTTCATGAGATATGAGTTATCCTTTCTTAGGTGAGCGTTAAGGAGAAGGAGTTGGGGAAAGGGAAAAAGAGGAACTTGCACCATGAATCAAGTTATATCTACATGGATGTAATGTTCTTGATTATTATAATATATATCTACATGATTTTCCCCTCCATTATATTGTTAATGGGTCATTATATACAATACAATTGCAGGTATGATCTTTCCTTGAGAAGATTATATTAGATATAGGTATTTTAATCTTCTTATTTATTTGAATGGTTTGAGATTAGTGTTGAATTGTCTCTTTGTATGCAGGGAGTAGGTGTAAGGAGCTAAAGTTGGATCTCTAGAGTTGCATCAACTAAGATTAATGAGGGAAACAATCAAATCTAAGGTACAAACCAATATTATCACACTATCCTCTATCCATGTATAGGATATATAGACTTGGATACAGAGAAAATAGTTTAGTGTTTTATCCTATAGTCTATCTCGGATCAAGGGAATATTTGAGGGAAGTCTCACTCATCTATAGGAGATATTTTTCCTACAATAGAAAGTGTGACTCCTCTAGGAAAGGATACAATAATTCTTCCTTAGCTCTTGAAAGTCCCTTATTTGTTTTGTTTTTTGGAAGGGTAACTTCATATATTTTCTTCCTTTCCTTATTTTTGGGTTGTCATGCCTCTCATAACCCTTTGATTTGTGGATCTAGGGGCATATTTATCTTTTAGAAGATTCAATTTTGGAGAAAAAAAAACAAATAATTTTCCTTTCAAAAAGAAAAAAAAGTTGTGTAAATTTCATATAGTATTCTATCACTTTATATGTAGAATATAAATAAAATAGATACAGATATGAATTCCTCTCAAAAAATCAGGCCATGTAAAAAAAATCATCTCAAATGGACTCTGGAAAGTGGAGTTATGGTTGATTTAAAATCAACATTTTTTTATATTTTTTCGTGATGGACGTGTAGACTGTTGATGTTACGGAGAAAACTTCCTATGGCTTGGGGTGTGCCACAACAGACAAAGAAACCATAGAAATCAATCCCTTCCCAATATGTAAGAGAAATCAAACATCTAACACTAAAAGATCTCAAATCATACCTTATTCCGGACGGCTGAAGTAGATTCTCATTGAGCTTTTTCCAATCCTGCTTGCTTTAGCAATTTGCTCTCAACAACAGTAAACAAGGCAAGCATGCTATATAATATAGTGTTAGGCCTACTCTAGAATATATAATCAATAATGCATAAGCAATTAAATGCATCCATGGATTTAGTATTCATTTAAATGCACATCATTGGATAGGAAAAGATATTTCTATTAATAAAATCATAGATTACATAAGTGACAACCTCTGTGGGCATGTCTGCGAACCGGAGAAACTGAGTCCTCCACTTGGGCCTCCACCACCTCAATCCTCCATCTCTTGATAGCAATCTCACAAGCAAAGGCAGGCTTGGGAAGAACACAAAGTGCTCCAAGGGACAAAGGGATGTAGACTCAAGTACAAGAAAGTTACGACAACAATGGACTATAGTTTTCTTGCTCTTCAATTCCCCCCCTTCAATGTATCCAAGGGGTTCCTTATATAGTGCTTCAATGGGGTAATGGAAGGTCAAATCCGAGCAATCTCGAGGCATATGGAAGGCCAAGAGATAAGTGACTCAGATCCACATCAAGGAAAACTCCAAAAATATTTGGACTTATGCACACATCCTGATGTACACGGGTTTAAGGGTAATATCTGCGTATATACGCGAGAAAGGGATTAAAAGTCACATACATCAAATAATAGGTTTTTTTAGGGATGATCTTGGAAACATCAAAGGTACAATAATGGTCCATGGGGTCCAAAGAGTTTGCAGAGGGACAGGGAAGGCCATAAAAGTGTGATCAACCATGTGTGGTAAATTCAACTGTAATAGATGCCCCCTAATGTGTGAGGTCAGAGGGGGAACATGATGGCCGAAATACATTATAAATCCATCCCAGAAGTGGAGTGATGAAGAACCAAGTGGAAGAACCAGCCATCCATCAGTATAGTACAATAATGAATCTCTGCATATGACTACAAATACATATAGCAGTCCCAGATACATAAGAGCACAATGGCCATGATATACAAAATGTGACATGTGTGGTCATTACCACGTACAATATATAATAGATCAGAATCTCCATGATGAAGATATACAAAGGATCAACATCTCCATGAAAGCTGAATATATACAATGGATCAAGATCTCCATAATGGCTGAAGATATCTAACATACACTGGAATCAAGTGACGAGAGCTGAAATCTCATGAACACTGGCACGATCAAGGAGGTAGCATATGTGAAATGCCGCCAATTTGGAAAGTATTCTACACAAACTACTACGAGTACATGTCCTACTATGTGAATAGAGGTGTCGAGGTCGAGCATAGTAGGCCATCGTCTGATTACCGGTCATTGATGTATACCGTTAACAGATGCGAGATCACCCACCGATAATGAAAATGGGAATCAAGGTAATAGAGTGCAATATAACAAGTGCATATAAATGTGTTGAGGTCAAACACTTGGAAGAATCCATCGATCAGGGGAAATTGATGTATTCCCAAAACTGTCGATGGCAAGAGAACCTACCACTGATGACTGTAAGTCTCAAGGCACTCAAATGACTCTAGACTTATATCCCAGAATAAATGATCTGTAGTTGATGGGATGGAATCCGCTGGAAGGAGGTCATTAAGGAATCCCCCATCAACCAACACAAGGTACTCAGCAATGTTGTATAATGTGGAAGGACTCAAACAAGATGTGTACAAACGAATAATAGTATCGGGAATGGCCAACATGCAAAGTCAAGACAACTGAGGAATGGCCGACTTAGGATTCAACTTCCTTCAAATAAGAGCATAAAGGTGAATGGTGACTGAATGTAGGCAGCATAGACTCGATATACAAAACTGGGACATCTCTGCGACACAGGAGGAATCGGCTCCATAGGGACTGGAAGCTTAACTAGTTGGTGGAGATAAATCAAGAAGAAATGAATACAACTCCTAAATTCAAAATATTAACCCCACCAATGGATGTGATATACAGTTCTCTGTTCGAAGGTGACATGACTCGACTGCTACCAAAGATAACATCTTTTCCTATCCGGATTTTTGGTTTTTAATTTTTTTTTGGACTTTTTCAGATATTTTGAAAAGCTTGAAAAAGAATAAAAGTTCTTTATAGTTACAAATATAGGAGGAGATGAGCGTCAGGGGACAAAGAAACTAGTTCCAAGCAGCGGAACATACCTATGCTCAATGTAAGGAAACATGCGTAGGATAACGACACTCAGGGGAAAGTATCATCCCGTTAAAAATGGGGAATCAAGCTGCAAAAGACATATAAAAAGGATCTGCTTGGCTATACATGAGACAAGCTCGGGCTATATGGCTATATGGTTGATAATCAAAGTCAAGGAAGACGACGTAAGGCACAATAAGGCAAGCAAAACTCATGATAGTGCAATTACAACTTGACTTATACAAGGGAGTCTCGGGGAAATGGCCAGCATAAAGTTCAAGAGGAGTATGAAGCTCTTGCTCAAGGACATGGAGGGACTAAAAGGGACTCCCAGACCTAAGAGAGGACTCACAGCATGGGTAACAAATGAAAAAGGGAGCTAACTAGGACACCCATGTATAGGAAATCTCTACCATTCAAATGGTACCACTTCTAACAACAGCATGAAGGTTCCGTGATACCATGGCATGGGTTCGTACCTAAGGTTAAGATGGAACAGTCATAAGGAAATGCATAATTTCAAGCGGATGTGATATCCTAACCTATATGCCAGTTCAGACATAATACCTGTGATATGCACGAACGGGTCAAAACCTTGGAGAGAGTCTACAAAAACTGGACCCTACAATACAACCATATTAGTACAAAACAACCCAAAATAGTCAATAAAGAATCCAAACTATAGGATATAGGGAGGAATGATCATGACAACCACACCCAAAGGAAACAATGCGGTGAACGATGGGACATAAAAAGGAAAGTAAGGTGTAGACCCAACGTTCATGCATCCACTACTGCCTTCGTGAAGGTGAACACTGGTGTTAAGTCCGGATGAAGGGAGTGATATGACCACTCTCAAATCCATAAACAAGGTAAGGAGCTGTAGTTCCCCCAAGTCCAACACCAAGGTCAGCACTACGACCAAGGACGGGTAACAGGATACTAGGCATGCTGAAAATAAAAGGATCTGAACTCAAGAGAGCATAAATATACTCAAGTAACTGCGATCCCAAAGGCCAACTAGTGCACAAAGAGCACACTCCTAAGAAAATCTACAGCCAAAATACAAGCAAACCAAGGGGAGGATATGTGAGCTCCCGAATGCAGTAGGTATGTCTCGCCTAGGAGAGGCCCGAACTCCCATACACTATAAGCAGAGGTACGTAACCAATTATAGTGGCCCTCAGCTTCAACACATAAAGCAATTGTGTTTTTCGACCCCTACCTGGCCAAGATACCCACAGAATAACCTCTGCAAGTACCCCCTATGATACCTAGGTAAGGAAACTAAGGTCACCCCAATATAATCAATGCTCAGGTGGACAGTCGCAGGCGAGATCGACCGTATGGGAAGGGTAGCAAATCCTGAAACTCAAAAGAGCCCTTAGATGCAAATACAATCCTGGAAATATCTCTGGTGCTCATAGAAAGTGACCAGGGTTCATCCCAATCACAATCGCGGGCACTGCCTCGTGCTTAACTCCCGTGTAAGAGGAGCATCCTGAGAAACACTAATTATATCAAGGATTTCACTCTCTCACCTGGACAGACACATAATTGTTGTTGTTTAGTAGTCTTGGAGAATTAACTTACAATGAAATATTCCAAGACCCTAAAACCTAATCTTTTTGATGCACCCTAGAAAAGAAAAGAGTGTAATTCATTTTATTATGCATTGATTTTAATTGGTTGTAATTAATTCTAAGTACAATCTTTGTCAAATGAAAAACAGGGTATGCCACTACATGAGATGCATAAATATATATTCCTTTCCAAACGCCAATGCAATCCTTCCTATATGAAAGCCTAAATAAAACTCTCATCCAAGCAATCCAATGCAAGTACCTCCTCAAATCCATATGCAAAAAATGCAATTACCTTGTATTTTTCAATATAAAAGAATGAAAATGCAATAAAAGTCATCTAAAACTCTCAATCTCTGCAACAAGTATAAAACACAAGCCCAACAAGACACCGAGACAAAAAAGAGTAATGCACTAATGGAAAAACAAAAAGGATAAATGACTAAAACTACTTTCAAAGAAAAATCAATGAAAAAGCGGTCTCTGGTCACAAACGAAGTATCCAACAAACAACATCGGAACCCAGGAAGACCCAACCACACTCACAACCCACCCAGCAGCATCCCACAACATCAAACTCAACCAAAAGGGACGATGACGCGACTGTTTAAAGAACAGTCGCGTATGTACGCGACTTTTGGCCAAAAATTTGCATGTATACGCAGATTTTGGCCAAAAACCTGCATGTATACGCGACTTTTGGCCAAAAATCCGCGTATGTACGCAATGTTTGGCCAAAAAACTGCATGTATACGCGACTTTTGGCCAAAAATTCGTGCATGTACGCGACTTTTGGCCAAAAACCTGCGTATACAGAGAAGACAATGGTAAAAAGCAGGCCAAGGGTCAAACCAATAAAGGGGAGTGTCAATGGATGAACATACTATAAAATGTGACACAAAATGGGGAGAAACAGATAGCAAGTCAATAATATCAAGCACATTGTGCCCCCAAACCCCAAAGAAAAACAAGGAACTTCCCCAGTATGGTCACCAATTCTGTTACGGAGAAAACTTCCTATGGCTTGGGGTGTACCACAATAGACGGATAAACCGCAGAAATCAATCCCTTCCCAATATGCAAGAGAAATAAAAAATCTAACACTAAAGGATCTTGAATCATACCTTATTCCGAACGGTTGAAGTAGATCCCCGTTGAGCTTTTTCCAAACCCGCTTGCTTTAGCAATTTACTCTCAACAACAGTAAACAAGGCAAGCATGCTATATAATATAGTGTTAGGCCTACTCTAGCATATATAATCAATAATGCATAAGCAATTAAACACCTCTATGGATTCAATATTCATTTAAATGCACATCATTGGATAGGAAAAGATATTTCTATTAATAAAATCAGAGATTACATAAGTGACAACCTCTTTCGGCACGTCTGCGAACCAAAGAAACCAAGTCCTCCACTTGGGCCTCCACCACCTCAATCCTCCATCTCTCAATAGCAATCTCACAAGCAAAGGCAAGCTTGGGAAGAACACAAAGTGCTCCAAGAGACAAAGGGATGCAGACTCAAGTACAAGCAAGTTATGGAAACAATGGACTATAGTTTCCTTGCTCTTCAATTCCCCCCCCTTCAATGTATCCAAGGGGTTCCTTATATAGTGCTTCAATGGGGTAATGGAAGGTCAAATCCGAGCGATCTTGAGGCATATGGAAGGCCAAGAGATAAGTAAATCAAATCCACATCAAGGAAAACTTCAAAAATAGTTGGACTTATGCACACATCCCGATGTATGCAAGTTTAAGGGTAATATCCACGTATATACGCGAGAAAGGGATTAAAAGTCACGTACAACAAATAATAGGTGTTTTTAGGGATGATATTGGAAACATTAAAGGTACAATAATGGTCCATGGGGTCCAAAGAGTCTGCAGAGGGACAGGGAAGGCCATAAAAGTGTGATCAACCATGTGTGGTAAAATCAGCTATGACAGTTGGGGTGATATATTTTCATAGAGATCTCATCTTACCCCCAAATTTTATAGCTCAAAATGGCACTTCTCCGTCTGTGATGACTTTTACATGTTTTCATCGCATGACGACGCTTCATGAAAGCTACTGTCAGTCATTCAAAGGACACATGTGGATAGAAGGGCCATATATGGATTTATATAATTCTGTTTAACCTATTTTATAGACCATTGGAAAGGTATCATACCAAGGAAAAACTTTCTAGAATACATCAACCCCTGAAAATGCTTGGAAATACCCTAAAAATGGATTTTTTGAACCACTTGTGAGTTTACCTAAGGGAACATGTGTTTTACTCACAACTTTGTTGAAGTAAACCCACGTGTATACCCTGAAATGGCCAAAAAACATCAAAACATTGAAAAATCTCAAAGCTTGGGTGGTTTGGGTGGTTTTGGAACTGCTCCTTCGGTTTTAATTGATCCCTATTCGACCCTAACTCTTCAAAATAGTATATAAGAGAGGGAGAGGGGTCCATGAAAGGGGACTTTGCCTTTGATAGTGCTATGCTGGTGAAATTGGGACTCTCATCCCACCTACATTTTCCCCAATTGTCGTCTCCCTTGGTTGCAGAGCTTGGAGGATGAGATTCTTTGAGAAGAGAAATAGGAGATCCAGATCGAAGGCTTCACGAGGTGCCTTGCATAAGGAGAAGGTATATCTGGTACTTTTTCCATTGATTAATAAATATTTGATGCTCTTCCCTTTCCAAATCAATGTATGATATGTGTTGAATCTTTGTTTATGATTACATGTTGATATTTATCATATTAAGGTTTCATGTTATATTGAATATTATCTACTTACATGTAGACAAATTGGTTTGAGAAAGGTGTGAAGTTTTTTTTGCAAGTCTCTTGGATTGGAGAGCAAGAGGAGGGATATAGAATCTTGGATCAACCTTCAGTCTGTAAGGTATGAACCCTTCTAACCCTTGAACCTTGTTTAATTCATGCTTGAAAAAGTGTTATATATCAGTCTTTATACCCCTAGTACGTTGGTGTCCTCGACCCCATCCATGGGAACACTTTCCCTAACAACACTAGACCAAAGCCATTAGATGAGAAATTTCCTAAGCTTACTAGTGATATATAATACAACATGTTTAGGATTCAAATATATTGTGGATTTGTTCTTTTGATTTTTTGTCATATGAAATCATAGTTTCTTCCAAGTTAATGTTGACATCTCTTAGATGTTTTGATGCATTTGGGAGTGAGTTTGTTATCATATGGTGATCCTTTTCAATATCTTGTAGCCTTTGTCATTCTGGTTGATTGTGGTATGCATATTCATTTTCAATCTTTGTTATTCAATTTGAAGTGAAAAGAAACATTGCATTTCATATTCACCATCGCATTGTGTGGTTAGAGGAAAAGCATTGAAGTGCTCAAAGGATTTGCATGTTGTGCTACTTGTTTGATAGCATTCTTTTGAAGGGTGTATTTGTTGAGTTTTTATGTGCATTTGGTGAAGAAGAAAGACTCGATTTCCCTTTTTCAAATAGGTTTCAACAAATTGAAAAGGAAAAAGAGCATCGTATTGCATGGTTTTCAAATGGTTAAGTCATAACACACCATTAAAAATGCACGTTGTGCCCCTTGAGTGTAACAAGCATAAAATATATAAATATTAAGTAGTAATAATAATAATCCAAGGGACATAACCCTTGTGAATAGTCATCAAAGGTGCCCTTTAGGATTTGTATTTATACGATACTATCATTGTATCTTCAATCATCTCATATTCTCACATATTATATATATTTATCCATATGGATTCTTTTATAATGTCATATCTATTTTGAATATTTACAGTTTGAACCAGATTGGTTTTTTCACATTGGTATCAAAGAGTTTCACTATTTACTAGTTGTTGTCCAAACAACAACAACAAAAATAAGGGTTTCCTTGAACAAGTCTTTGACCATATTCAAGCCTTCGGCTACCAAAAAACAAAAATCATAGTTTCTCTTAATACCCAAGTTTTTAACCAAAATCGACCCTTAGCCATTCAAAAAATTCTACTAAACAAAGAATTACTCCACCACAAATCCGAAGGAAAGTCAGAATACCATAAATTTAGTTGAAGTAAAGATCTACGCAGTTGCAAGCAAATTCATACCAAATTCAAATACAACATGAAATCAAGGATGAATCTATAACTGAGACATGGTTGATCGAGAGGAGACAATTAACATCAATACATAATTTGGCATAAAGTACCAATTGAAGGTAATAATTGGAGAATGTGGGTGAATAATAAAATCCACTAGAGAGAAAATTCTAGTTCACTGTCATACCAGACCACACTCACTCTATGATCTAGTTGTGATAAAATAGGGTTTCCATACTCACTCGAATCGTGATCTGCTGGTGAAATTATCGTATAGTTGGTTCATTCCATTTGAAACACTGAACGCATTGAGGTGATTGTTGCCGTTGCCAATAACCACTTCTACTCCTAGTTGATTCTTATGCGAGATAGCTTCATTCATGTGGCCTTTATCAACTGTCGTTGCTTGTTGTTCATGTTGTGGTTCAAAGTTATCGATTATCACGAGTCTATCAAATATAATAATAATAATAATCTATTTTTAAGGTCACCGCCAAGCGAGACACCAAATTGGTGTATGAGACCCCCTTGTTTGTGGGACAAGGGACCCCCCTCTACGCAGCAATTTAACTGCTAAAGTCTACAGAGGTGTACATACACTACCCCTCTGGATTTGAACCCGTGACCTCCTAAGAGGAAACACATGCTCTTAACCATTAGGCCCACTCATGCTGTAATAAACACCAAAGATTAACTTAAGGTTTAATAAAAGCCATATCATAAATATAGAAGAATAAAACAACACATGAAAGAGTAATGAATTGGCTTTAGTCAAACGTTATTAAGCCATTTTTAATTCAGTATTGACGTATAAAAAATGTATAATAACAAAGATTAGATATATAAAAGAGTAAAGGAACTTTTATATCAAGTCAATTCACTTCATTTTGGTGTCAAAGGTAATCGAAATTGTATAATAACAAAGATTATATATAGAAAAGAGTAAAAGGAACCTTTATATCAAGTCAATTCACTCCATTTTGGTGTGGGTAATCGAAAAAGGAATTTAAAGCCTATGGTGGATATATATAAGTTATAAAGGAAAAAAAAGGTTACAAAGGATTTATAAATAAATAAATAAAATATATATAGAGAGTAAAGGTGGAAGAAAATAATAAAATAATAAAATAATAAAATAGAATCTAATATTCAAAGATTAAAAGTAAAGGTTATTCTAATGTTATAGTGTTATATTGTATACAAGTGAAAATAAAGTAAAATTGAGGTCAAAAGCATTTAAGGGTTTTACATATACATGCATTAAAACATATTTTTAAAGTTATATTCAATTATACAAAGGGAAGTAAAAAAAATTAATGAAATGGTGAACCATGATGGAGAATCTATGTAGCATGGGAACTGCTCTCGGCTTTTAGGAAACTCATTTTCGAAGTTTCGATGTTCCAGGGAACTTTGGAACTTATAGGGAACTTTCCCAATCCAATGGGAACCGTTCCGGATGGCTGGAAACTTATTGGGAACTTTTACCCTCTAAAATCGAGAAGTTGGGGACTTCTTTTTCCGTGTTTGCTTCATTGGGAACTTCCACGCATTCATGATAACCATGTTGGTTGCTAACAACATTCCTATTTCCTTGCAACCATAGAAATATATGGTTGACTCAAACAAAATTCTCTAGAAAAGTAAGTTGCAATAAAAGTCTTTTTTGTGCTACCTTGTTGAGTTGGTGCACTGATCTCTAATTAACGCTTGTGTTAGAGTATTCACTCATCCCTACGTTGAATTGATGTTATCATTAATCGATAATAAATGTAAATCTATTTTGACTTTTTATATATTATTAAATAAAAATAAATAAATTTATTTATTTTACTATTTACTTTATGAATAAAAAGTAAAGTTTTAACTAATTGGAAATGGTTTTAAATCTTAATTTAAAACTAAATTCATATATTACATTTAAATAAAAAATATCTTGATTTTTATTTTATAATAATTTAAATTTGAATAATTATATATCTTTGCAAATATCTTGGCATAGAATGTTTTGTAAACATATAATATTCTAATACATTTTAATCATAGTTGACACAAAGCTTAAAACTTACTCTATACATATAGCTACAAATATAGGGACTATAACTTCTAAAAGTCCCCACTTTAGAAAGAGTCTACCTTATATAATCAATGGCGTGGATGGTAATCTTGATTTTATTGCCATTTCCATCTGCTAAGAGGTTCTAGTTACAACCATAATTCAAGGGATAAGTTAAGTCATCTAATTTTTGTTAATGTTACTTTTTTCTCTATGTTTCTTCTCTTCTCATGTTTTTTTAATTATTTTTTTAATATTTTTTAAAGATATATTATTGAAGTTCCCAACCTATCGTTTCCAGCAAATTTGGGGGAAACCTCTAGACATATCTGATACTCGTACCCATGTTCCCTACGTTCCCGTGTTCAGGAAACTTGTGCAACCTAGTAGAGAATACTTTTTTAGTAAAATGTCCTTATTGTGCAAATGAAAGAGAGTATCCACGTGGCTGGAAAAATGGAAGTTGCCCCTACCCAAATTGTAAAAAGATGTTCACCTTAATAGAAGATCAAGGTAACATGCATTGGGAAATAAAACGAAAATAATTAGAAAACAAACTAGCTCAATGCCAACAATGCAATAAACAATTACAATTTCAAGTTCTTTTGGAGGGAATACAAAAGAACCACGAAAAAAGTAAAAAACAAGATCTTGAAGAAAAATTACAAAGAAAAGGAAATGAAATTTCTCACAATATCATAACCAAATGATATTGGCACAAATCAACTAGTCAAGTGAAAATAAGTAAGGGGATCAGAAGTTATAGCAAGCTAATCAAGATATTATCAAGACATTATCATAGAAAGATGAAGAGAATTGTCATTTAAAAAACCATAATCAAAGCTTGGTTGCACAAATCAAGAAACTGGAGAATGAGAAGAAATCACAAAAAAAAGAAAATTTATAACAACTTATTAGTAAAGAATCAATGATCAATAAAGAAACAATGACTGGACTAGTTGAAATAAAGAAGCTTCCAGTGAAAAAAATCCAAACCTCAAAGAAAGAAACCAACACATATCCAACTAAATCACAAGAAACATCAAAAGTTGAAGACAGTTCCAACAGTCAATATTTAAAAGAGATTAAGACACTCATCATCCCATTTATAACAAACAACATCAAGGAAGTTGTCTTCATACCATGCTATAGAAAATTGAATTAGGGTGGTTTGATCCTTTTACCACTGGCCAATTTTATTCAACACTTAGAAGAACATATTGTTGTGTCACAATTACAAACACAAAAGATCATGAGAAGACATTACAAGTTCAGACAAGAGAAAAGTCTTCCAAATTATGATTTGAGGACAAACCATTCGCAAGGGAGAGGAAATGTAACAAACATAAAATATAATAATAATCCAAGAGACATAACCCTTTGAATAGTCATTAAAGGTGCCCTTTAGGATTTGTATTTATACAGAACTATCATTGTATCTTCAATAATCTCATATTCTTTCATATTCTCTCATATATATATGGATGATTATTGTATATATTTTGGATATTTATTGTTATAACCATATTGGTTCTTTACATCAAATGAACAATAGCCAATTAAAAGCAAGCATAATTTAAAATCAACACGACTCATTTTTCATTGATAGAGAAACCAACAATAGTCTAGGTGATAAGGCCTTTGTAGTAGGAGTGGTGAGTAAACTCTCCAAGACCATAAAATGAAACTCCTAATTGATTAAGAGCTGCAAGGCCCACTTGTAATAGGAAGTACTTGTAGGGAAAGTGCAACTAACACATATGTCAAGCACGAGGTTAAGTTGGGTGTAGGTGAGATATTATCCCCTATGCTTCCCACTTAATCGAATTTAGCATGTTAGGGTGTTTTAGTTGGATTGGAAAGTCCTCGGGTTTAACCAATTTAGAAAAGGCTTCAGGTCTAGGATCTATGCCCTATGTTTCATACCCATACGTAAAATATTGACCTACAACTATTCTACCCATCTATTGAATGTGAAGTGGTATTCTCAGTGGTCTTTCCTAGGTTCCTCCTAAGGTGACTACAAGTGGGAAGTGCTTCTGGTACCTAAGGGAAATGCATAATCATCTTCCTTCACTCCCTGGACGAGTGCCAATCTCCATAAGGGTACTTGTTCCTTGGGTGTTTAGAGGAATGAGAGGTTGTCGTAACTGTCTCCTTTGTACATTCCTTGACTGGTCTTCGGTTCCTTTAACCCTAAGGTTAATTTCTGGAAGGCCCTTATTCGTCTCTTCACATATCAAAAGAGTTGAGAAAGTGCCTCTGACATAAAACCTCAATATTTCATTATTGAAAACCGTATTTCCAGATTAAACCCTTAGTATCTTATACACTCAAAAGGAATTGGATTCTAGTAAATAAAACAATACACCAATTTCGCAAGAGCACAAACCCTAAAATTTTGAGGTATGAAATAATTGACAAGAAAACCAATCCATATGAACTATTAGGTGTTAAATAGAGTTGGACTTTTGGCCCTGACCGAGCTAGGTTTCAAACCTAGAAACCACCTCTTCATAACTCTAAAAGTACCCCTCCTTGCATCAAAATCACTCCCATGGCATACCCACTTACATATGTCTCCATTTCAAAAGGCTTCTGCAAATTGGGCATTGTGAGAACTAGTGCCTGACTAATATTTTGCTTGAGCTCTTCAAAGGATTTTTATTCGTTCTTTCCCCACTTGAACTCCTTGTTTTTGGTTGTTATGGCATGGAGAGGTGCGGCCACAACCGAAAAGGAAGCTATGAACTTTCAAAGGTTTTGTGATGGACCCACAAAGCTCCTAAATTCAATGGAATTTGTAGGACTAGGCCACTTAATGATGGAATCCATATTTGCAGGATCGATCTTAAGTACTCCTCCACCAATCGCATACCCCAAATACACCATTAAATGTTGGGAAAACTCAAGTTTCTTCAAATTATCCAACATTAGTGCTTTTTCAAAGTCGTCGACACCTGCATGAGATGTGATATATGATCTTCCCATGTAGCATTATAAAGCAGTAGGTCATCTATATATACTATAACAAACGAATGTAAGAAATAGCATAATACACCATTCATTAAACACATAAATGTAGCTAGTGCATACAAATGACATTACTAACCATTCATATAGAATTTATCTAGTCTTGAAGGAAGTATTCTGTCCTTGGTGCAGATTCGATAGCAAGGCCATTCCATCCACATGTTTGATGGAATCGTAGAAATAAGAAAGTCCTCTGACAACCAAGTCATCAAGACTGGATACGAATATGGGAAGCTACTGAAGCTAAAGGGTTCATCTGCAAGGGTTCAGAACTATGCGTACCTCTCTCAGCATGGAGAAGGTAATTTGTCATCAAGTTTATTGTGGCATGCAAGATTTGGTCATCTGAATTATAACAGTCTTCGTTTGTTGAGAAAGAATGGTGTATTTGGTCTACCCACCATTCCCAAAGAGAAGAGCAAATGGGATGCATGTATATTAGGGAAACACAGTAAGTTGCCATTCCATGAATCTAATTTCAGAGAAAGTAGGAAATTAGAATTAGTGCATTCTGATTTATGTGGCCCAATGCCAACTCCTTCTGCCAATGGGAATAAGTATTTTATGACCTTTGTTGATGACTACTCAAGAATGTGCTGGATTTTCTCATTAAAGACAAAATCAGAAGCATTTCAAACATTCAAGGACTTTCATGCATTAATAGAAAAACAAGCACAATCTAAAATTGGTACACTTCGTATTGGCAATGGGAAAGAATACACTTCAAATGCTTTTGAAGATTATCTTCGCCAACATGGAATTGCACATCAGACTATAGTTCCCTATAATCCTCAACAAAACGGTGTAGCAGAAAGAATGAACAGAACCATAATGAATATGCTACGCTCAATGATGTTTTTTAAGAATGTAAAACTAATGTTTTGGGGTGATGGAGTGAAATGTGCAGCCTATTTGAGAAATAGAAGTCCCTCAAATGCTCTTGATAACAAGACTCCACATGAAATGTGGTTTGGCCATCTCCCTTCAGTCAGGCATCTTAGAGTTTTTGGTTCCCCCTGTTATGCCTTGATTCCAAAGGAGCAAAGAAACAAGCTTGGTGCTCGAAGCAGAAAATGCATTTTCCTGGGGTACGAAGAAAACTCCAAGGCATACCATCTGTATGATGAGGTAAACAAGAAGTTTGTTATTTCCAGAGATGTCATTTTTCTTGAGACTAATAAAAATGACCAGTCCATTGAGAGACAGCTTGATCATTTGGAAAAATATCCTCATCCAAAGAAATATTATGAAAATGAATATGAAATTCCAAACCTTGAAGGGGGGATTCCTATTATGGATCAACCTTTGGAATTTCCATATGAAGCACCAACTCCCTCGCATGAAGAAGTTCCTACTACTTCACCTAAACAAGAGATTCAACTGGATGATGTGATTGAGAGAATTGGAAGTCTCAACCTTGAAGGAAATGAAGCACCACCAGCTGATCAACCAAGACCATCACGGAAGACTCCTAAATGGGCCACAAAGACACTTGAAAGTGTCCATCCGGATGAAGTCAGAAAGACGGGAACGAGAAGTTCAAAAAGACATGAAGATGGAGGAGAAGCAGATAATTCAGGTGATACATGGATGTATCATTTGATTGTGAATTTAATTTATCTGCTAACTTTGAACCAACTTCCTTTGAAGAAGCTTCTACTCGAGTTGAGTGGAAAGAAGCTATG
>LPNX010347362.1:661802-751818 GCA_001517045.1 Pseudotsuga menziesii
TAGAATGCAACCCTATCTCTACTCCAATGGAACAGAAAATGAATCTCACATCAAGCGAAGGAAAATAATTTGAGGATGCGACCAAGTATCGACAACTTGTAGGAAGACTTATCTACCTTACAACAACTAGACCAGATATTTCTTATGTTGTTGGCATACTTTAAAGGTTCATGCATAAACCTTGTGAAGGACACTGGTCAGCTGCAAAAAGAGTTCTAAGATACTTGAAGGGGACTCAAGACGTTGGACTCAAGTACTCTAAGGTGGATGACTTCAAACTTATTGGGTACTCAGACTTGTATTTTGATGGCGATAAGGAGACAGGAGTATCAACTTCTAGATACACTATGAGTCTTGGATCAGCAGCTGTCTCATGGAGATCATGCAAACAGTCAGTTTCGGCAGATTCAACAACAGAAGCAGAATATGTGGCTGCAGCTGAAGCAACGAAAGAAATAGTATGGCTCAGGAAGATACTTGAAGATTTGCAAGAAAAATAAGAGAACTCCACTCCATTATTGATCGACAATACTTCTGCAATCAAGCTGGCTAAGAATCCCAGATTCCATGATCGAACCAAACACATCAACACAAAGTATCATTTGATTCAACATCATGTATAGGCCAAGACCATCTTCGACATTGTTCCACAAATGATCAAGTTGCAGACATCTTCACAAAAGTGCTTGGACGAGAAAAGTTTGAAATATTCAGAAACATGCTCGGACTTACTAACACCCCTTCGGATTAAGGGGGGGATTGTTGGAATATAATCCGTCGGGATTATACGTTATTGTAAATATTAGGAATATGAAGAGAATCTCGGATGTGTGATCCCAAGAGTCATCATAGATGTATAAATAAAGGCATTCTATGGAGAAATAATAAGAATTCAAGATTTATTCCACCTGACAAAGAACATAAGATTTTGATATCTTTTCAATGGACTAAAGTTCTGGACTTGAAATAATATTATTTAAGAGAGAGATGATATAAGGTTTGTTGCATTTATGGCAGTGTTAAATTGGAAGAAAGAAAAAATTAAATAAAGGATTTCAAACACCCAAAGAGAAAATTCTATATCTTTTTGTTGAGCACATGTGCTCGTGGGATTGGAATTATCCTTACTTGTGTAGACACTTGTATTATGTATGATAGTGACCAGAATCCTCGAACTGCAAATAATTCATATTTTTGTTTTACACATTTTATGGGAATTTAATTAGGGTTTGTTTCCAAAATAAATAAATCTTAGTTGTGTCAATTCTATAGTTTTCACTATAAGCACAAACATATATTTGATCTACATATTCATTCAACAATTTTAATTCCGTTGTATCTAAGAAATTGATTTTTTCTTGACTTTTCCCAATTGTGATTTATTTATTTGAGTCACATTCCCCCCACCTTCAAACCTTGAAACCTATATGTCTCAATCAAAATATATGTGTACACTACCTTGTTTCTACATTGTTTACTCAAACCCTGTTCAACACCAAGATTAGAATCTAGATTTTTACCACCTTTGGCATTCTATCTATAGGGATTAGAAAGAACCAATTTGGAATTGCATGTTTCTCCATCAACCTTGATCAATACCTATACGAGCGAGAGAGAATGAGAATTTCATTTTCATGCTCCCCACCTTCTATCAGATATACATGAAATTTAACTACTTAGTCAGTAGCTCAAAGGGATTTATTTCCACTTTCATACCAATATATATACCTTTCTCTATACATGAGAAAGTACTCGAACACAAATATCAGATTCTCCTTACCCTTCCCTAACTAGATACTTATAGGTGGAACACTTATTATTTCTAAGTTGTCCCATCATATCAGGGAAACAAATGACATGCATATATTGATGGGATTTTGGATGGACCCTTCAGACTTCATATTTGTGAGGAGTTTTCTATCTAGAAATAACTAACAAAAGAAACTAATTTTCAAGTTCAATTTAAATTTGAACATGTGGTTTGGACAGCTTTAGAAAACCTACCTACTTGTTTAAATTGTTGTAGCTTCCTTAAATCCAATTAATGCTTTGGTTGATATCGTATGCATTAAGTAAGGAGATAATAAACATCTATTAAATTAGAACCAAGTATAGTTGTGATGGTAGAGATATCACCACTACCATAATATGAGAAATAAATAGAAAGGGATTTGACAAAAACAATACAACTAAACTGAAATAAATGCACACTCTTAATTTCAGTGTTCGCATTTACTTGAATGTCTCTACACATATGGGAATAAAGTGCTAATCGGTCCTCAAAAATAAAGATGAATTTTATAGTTTCCACAATAATGTCCTCAAATCCTATTCCTAAATAGAATTGGAAAGACAATTTATTGATGAACCAAACAAACAAAGCTTGTGTTCTCGAATAGAAATAGAGAAAAAAGATTGTGAAAGTTGTACCATAGAGCAACATGTCTACCTTCAGTTGAATGACTAGAGCGTTAGGATCTTGAAATATTGACATTTTATTGCATGCTATGGACAACTAGAACATGTATCATGTACTGTCACGTCCCCTCCCACCTGAGAGTATTTGACTACGACACTTATGCTATCATTTAAAAGGGGAAACTAACCCCATGAAAATACACATGATAAAAACGCATTGAATATAAAACATTTGCAGATACAGAATGAAATATACAGCGAAATCAAACACATTTCATTCAACACATTAATCATGTACTTGCATAGGGGAATACACAAGATATACTTATCTTATGAAGAAGCTTGTCCTGCAACCAACTATTTCACTGCAACATTCCACCCAACCATAGGCCAGTGTGCTCAATAATCTCTCAGCAGCACTTCCACCCTCGAGCTGGGCATGATTCCCACAAGGAGAAAGGGAACACCAGTAGGATCACACATAGCCAAAGACATATCAAAATCCATCCAAGCCAAAACTACATTTGGGTTTATTAGGCTACTAAAGAGGTGGAATGGTTGAATTTCTAAGCCAATGAGCTCAACCATAGATCTATGGACACCTACACAATATCTAGCTTGGATTTCGCAACACCTACACACCCAACACAAGGAAGCATCCCCTTCTCTGCTACACAGTCCCTCAGACTATGCCTTCCATTCCAGTGTTATTCAGGGTGTGCAAAGAAGAAAAACCAGCCCCTCTTGATCTATCTATGAGGTTCCCTTCCACACTAGGTTTATCAAGCTAATTCTTCCTCAATTCCACTCCTAACCGGTTCAGACCAAAACAAAGGATGCATACACAACAAAATACAAGTTCTTGGATTTATGAAAAACGTTTTGCATCCAATTTCGACAATGGTAAACCTGGAAAAACAACCCAGGATGAGCAATTCATTTCAGAAACATTCTATGGCTTCACATGGACAAAAACGGCTCCTTCATTCCATATGCCTTCCATTCCAGTGTTATTCAGGGTGTGCAAAGAAGAAAACCCAGCCCCTCTTGATCTGTCTGTGAGGTTCCCTTCCACACTAGGTTTATCAAGCTAATTCTTCCCCAATTCCACTCCTAACCGATTCAAACCAAAACAAAGGATGCATACACAACAAAATACAAGTTCTTGGATTGATGAAAAACATTTTGCATCCAAATTCGACAATGGTAAACTTGGAAAAACAACCCAGGATGAGCAATTCATTTCAGAAACGTTCTATGGCTTCACGTGGACAAAAACGGCTCCTTCAATCCCTAAATTCGTGGATCTATTCTCCCATTGGTTCTGCAACACCAAAAAAAAATGAATGTCCCAACCGTGGAGAAGTGGAAAAAACACAAAAATGCCTAGGAGAGATTCCAACCATTGAACATTAACAAAACCACCTCCCATCCATGGGAAAAATGAAGAACACTGCAAAAAATGTGAATGGAGAATTCCCAGGAGTTCTAAAAATGTGAGGAAGAGAAAAATGTGAAAGCTGGTAGAATGGGCATATGTTTTTGGGTATTTAATTGCCCAGGAAGTCAAAACACATTTTTCCAAAATGGTTGCTCTACCCAATTCAAATTTGTCCATACTCTTCCCATTCCCATGCATTAACCAACTCAACCACTTCCAGAAGAAATAAATGATTGGCACAAGAAGACAAAATGGGTAGTTGACAGTTTGATGGGTTTCCCCTTTGACATTTTGTTTTTCCCCATTGGCTCCAAGGTTTGAATACCCCCCCTTATCCTTAGGAAAGCATGCCCCCATCTCTTTAATGTTGCATTGGCATAGCTGGTTGTGGGTATTTTAATTAAATTGCATATGTACATGATGTCCAAAATTATAATGTGCTTGGCAAGCACAAAATACCATCGGCATCGATTTTAATCACCGAAACATAAAACACTAAATTGATGGTGGGGATTTTTCCTTTAGATCCACACCACGATTAAATACAATATTTACATCATATATATTTTAATGCAAACAGGGTCAAAACCGGGGTGTTACGTGTACCATGAGAAGTAACTCATATATTTTTTTAAATATATGTTAAAATAAAAGTTAAAAAAAAATATGCTCTCGATTTTCTCACTTCATGAGGGTTCAAAGTTTAATCGACTTGGTTCTTTTATAGAAAACCAATCCCTAAAAATCCTAGATTCTGAGATAACTAACTCCAAAATCCTAGAAATCCCATATGAAGGGAATAAATTAAAGAAACCCAACATTAAACTTAGCATAGGAATTCATATTGATGATAAGATTAAAAATGAATTTGCCACACTTTATCTGAATCCAAAACAAAAATGAACTAGGTGCTATGAAATTTCTAACCATGTGCATACCTTACATTTATTGAAATCAAGGAGAAGGTCCCTCTGAGTAGAAAAAACATCCTTGAGAAAATGGTTTCCTTCCAAAACTCGGTTGCCATTGTTTTATGTTGTACACAAAACTCTTATGAAAAATTTATCTACCAAGTATTTGTATTTATTAATTCTTGGATCGACAACGGGTGACATAGGTGGTTCTTGAATTTCTCAGTAGATGATGATGCTAATGATGTGACTAATCCCACTTTATACCCAATAAAGTCAAGTTTGGAAACTAATTCCTCCAATTTGGGTAACATTTTTTTCATGCCTTTAACCAAATATGAACATTGAATCAGTGGGTTCTCTTTTATAATATTAAACCAAAATTGGATTTCCAATCCTTGTGTTCTTTTTAGAAACACACTTACTTTTGCACAAAAATCCCACAATATTTGCAATGCCAAAGACCCACAAACAAAACCATAGAACAATGTACCCTCTAAAATCCTAGAATGGTTTACCCTCTCTCTACCTAAATGTTTTGTTACTAGAAAAATTGAATTGGGGAAACAAATAAACTACATGCCAATAGTTTTAATGGTTTCATTGTTATATCACAAAGTATTAACCTTAATATATGGTACTTAATCTTTAATAATATTAAGTGATTATGATGAGTTAAGTGTTAATATGATATTAAGTATTCATTGTTTATATTAAATCATGTTTATTAAGTATTAGTATTAATACCTAAGTGGGATCACTCAAATGGTTGAGTGTTTTGAGATTTATTAACATTTTGAGATGCTTTCAACATAAGAAATAAGCTTAAATGTCTCTCTTAATTGGGTAAAAACGCTCATAAGTGCAATTGCATCAAACCTAAATCCGAGAAAGTTAAAATGGTGGTGGGTCTTGATGTTGTCATGGTCGAGGTAAAAGGTTTAATGGAGAAATCCATAGTTGGGTAATTCATGGGGAAGTTTATTAAAGGAAAAACCCCACCAAACTAGATAGATGAGGTTTGGAAAGTTGTCCTTGGATATTTTCCTAGATTTTATGTCCTAGTTAGGTGTTGGTTGTGTTTCATGGTTAAAAGAAAGAAGGATGTGAAAACTCTTCTTAACTAACACTAGGTGTGGGGGTTTCTTAGTTTAAGTCTTGAAAATTTGAATACATGCTTCAACCTATGCAAGGAACCCGTGCATTTTTAACAAGTTTGGTGTGTGCTTCCTAGTTATCCTTAGAACTTCACAGTGTGAAAAGTTTGGAAGGCATAAATAATGTCCTTGATCATTTTTTTCACTCAAGGAAAAGTTGTTGGAAGAGGAAGACATGAGACTAAAGAATATGCTAGTAGAGTTTGATATCATTGAATTCTCTCTTATGGAAATTGATATTTCATGGGGACCTTGGCCATTTATGCACAAGTGGGATTTTTGGAAGGTTCCATTTAGATATAATAAACTTTCATGAAATCGATCATCTTAGGGAGGACAACAAGAACCCTAAAACACTGATGGAGTACTGGAAAAGCGTTTGGGTAGAGAATAAATCTAATGAGACAATGTTTAGTCAAGGATATGGAAGTATTCAAGTTTAGGATGGAATCCTAATATTAGAAGAGGTCAAGAAAACCATAGAAGTTCCATTTAGCTCCAAATGTTGTGAAGAATTTCTAAGTAGTCAAGTTCAACATCAACATGTTCAAGGTATCCCTATCAATGCCTCTCCTCATTATATTCAAATAGTATAATAGGAAATCCACATTGTTGTTGGGTGTAAGGGAATTGGTTTTGGGGAATACTTAAGGGATATAGACTATAGGGGTCCCTTAGGTAACCTTGCATCCTCCTTAACACTTGGGTATTTAGAAAACCCTACTTTTCCTATCTCAAATTCCCAAGTTCAAGCCTATATGAGTTTGGGAGTATTCACAAGTTCAATGGTGATAAGAAAATTTCTCGATACTTTTTAGAAGATGCAAAGACCCATGTAAGTCTTATGTCCAAAGCCTCCTCTTGACCAATTTCAGTATTATGTCAAAACCTTCCTCTTGGGAAAATCAATCCAAACCTTTTAAATCCTCCTATCACCTAAGATCAAAGAAAGACAATAATCTTGAAGACTCAACCACGAAGAAACGCATGGATAACAAACAAAAAAGTTGTATGTTAAGTAACATTGGGTAACTCTACACCACCTACAAGGGTATTAATTGTTTAGTGATCTTTTATAATCTTTAACTTCTAGTCCAATTCAATTCTCAAAATATAGGGATAATAGTTCCTTCATGGATATTTTTTACAATAACTACAATTTCACTTTGAACTTCAAAATGAAGTATATGTCCAAGAAATCAAATTTTATTTATTCATAATTTCTATGTCACTAAGAAAATAGTTAAGGAATGTACCCTATTTAAAAGAAGTTGAATACTTTGGATAGAATTCCAAATAATATTTTGGAGAGAAGAATGGAATACCCAAAGAAACATCAAATGCTACTCCTCCATTGTAATCCCAAGGTTATCCAGAAAAGTTTAATGTCGATACAAGTTTATCTAGTCCCCATATCCTCTAATGTGCTAGAGACATATTGTCCCATGTAATATTTTCAATGATTGTGTTATCACCTACTAAATTTAATGATCTAGCCCTCCATGGGATAGATTTACTCCATTCCAAATATTCTTAGGCGTACGCAAATAAATGATGGATGAGATTTGTTGTAAAACCTTAAATTTTGGTACTTTTTATTTTCTCAAGTTGATTAGGAGGTTCGTAAAATTACACATAGATAGAAATGATAAAATTAAATTTATTTGGGCATAGAAGGAATGAAACTAGGGCATGGAATGGGTTGATGTTCTGATTTCATATTTTGGAAAGGGTTACTAAGGAGAATAAATGAAATGGATGCATATTAGAGTGATGATTACTTGATCCTTTTCTATTTTCTATTTTGTATATCCTACAAGAGTTTATCGTGGGCCCTATAATTGATAGCCATGGCTATCTGTAGTCTCCCTAACGAGAACCCATGTTTCCTACACCGGTAGCCACTATAGGCCATGATTTCCTTTATGCCCATAATTTTTTTTAAATAAAACTAAACTAAAATTATAATGGCCTACAACGATTAGTTCCCCTCGTCACCTATGACACATAAAATTACTTGAGTTAGCAACGAAACTACTAAAAGTCACAAGTTTCTAAACGCTAATGTAGAAAGGAAAGAAATCTTCAAATGTAAAGGTCAAATTATTTATTGGTCAAGACTAGTTTAGTGGCCCAATTTGGTCAAACCTCCAAAAAAATGTAAAAATGACATTGCATCGTCATAATTTTGAGGTAGTGAAGGTATTGTCGCAATTGCGACGATAATTGAGGACACAAAGAGAAAAAAGGTGTAATTTTAAATATTTTTTGAAATTTTCCAATGTTACAATGGATTTTTGCCAACAACATCAGAAGAAAAAAAAGGTCAGAATTTGCACCCATAAGTAGTAGTGAATTGCAATAATTATTTTCAATATTGGAAAATAAAGCGTTAAATCGTAATATTTGTATATTTATGTTGATGACACAAGTGAAAGATGAACTTATCTAGTGAGGTCAAATGATGATTGTTGTAACCTAGAAATCCTTGGGATAAAGCCATTGTGATGACACTAGAACCCTAATATCCTCATAAGTTATTGGTTGATTAGAGGCTACCAGTTGGATTCCTACTAGTAAGACTATATAAGTTGGGAATCTTCTTGCTCATGAAATCCATGGAAAGATGGATTTCCCTAGGGACTGTTGAGCAGAGAAGGGGATTCCTGAGCCTAGAAGGGTGAGAGCGGTAAGGAAGAAGTAACTTAAGTGAATCTACTATGAGGCAATCGTGTGGCATGTTTGAATAAGATCAAAGAATATGCATTAGAAAAGACAATGAGTTAGGCTCTCACCTCTGTTAGCCTTGTTAAGCAAAGAAATATCCATTATCAGTAATGAGATAGAATCACATACTTATTTTGGTGTTATGATGATATAGCTATAATTTCCATCCTTGAGACTCATAGAGGACCCATTGATGTCATATTGTTGCAACACTCACTTGTACTATTGATTTCCTCATTTCTTCTAGAATGAGAAAGTTTTGAGAGATTGGCATGCAATGAGATGGATTCTCATCATTATGATCTTGGGAACTCATACATGAATTAGAGTTTACTAAGTTATAGGAGCCTAGATATATCCTACCATCTTACCCATAATTCCATATAAGGAAGGGGATTTCAAAGGAAAGGGGGATTTAGAAGAAATAGCTAAATGTTTCCCATTTCCACACTGAAGCTCTTTCCATAGCCTTCATGAGATATGAGTTATCCTTTCTTAGGTGAGCGTTAAGGAGAAGGAGTTGGGGAAAGGGAAAAAGAGGAACTTGCACCATGAATCAAGTTATATCTACATGGATGTAATGTTATTCATTATTCTAATATATATCTACATGATTTTCCCCTCCATTATATTGTTAATGGGTCATTATATACAATACAATTGCAGGTATGATCTTTCCTTGAGAAGATTATATTAGATATAGGTATTTTAATCTTCTTATTTATTTGAATGGTTTGAGATTAGTGTTGAATTGTCTCTTTGTATGCAGGGAGTAGGTGTAAGGAGCTAAAGTTGGATCTCTAGAGTTGCATCAACTAAGATTAATGAGGGAAACAATCAAATCTAAGGTACAAACCAATATTATCACACTATCCTCTATCCATGTATAGGATATATAGACTTGGATATAGAGAAAATAGTTTAGTGTTTTATCCTATCTATCTCAGATCAAGGGAATATTTGAGGGAAGTCTCACTCATCTATAGGAGATATTTTTCCTACAACAGAAAGTGTGACTCCTCTAGGGAAGGATACAATAATTCTTCCTTAGCTCTTGAAAGTCCCTTATTTGTTTTGTTTTTTGGAAGGGTAACTTCATATATTTTCTTCCTTTCCTTATTTCTGGGTTGTCATGCCTCTCAGAACCCTCTGATTTGTGGATCTAGGGGCATATTTATCTTTTAGAAGAATCAATTTTGGAGAAAAAAAAACAAATATTTTTCCTTTCAAAAAGAAAAAAAAGTTGTGTAAATTTCATATAGTATTATATCACTTCATATGTAGAATCTAAATAAAACAGATACATATATGAATTCCTCTCAAAAAATCAGGCCATGTAAAAAAAATCATCTCAAATGGACTCTGGAAAGTGGAGTTATGGTTGATTTAAAATCAACATTTTTTTATGGAGACTGTTGATGTTACGGAGAAAACTTCCTATGGCTTGGGGTGTACCACAACAGACAGAGAAACCACAGAAATCAATCCCTTCCCAATATGCAAGAGAAATCAAACATCTAACACTAAAAGAGCTCAAATCGTACCTTATTCCGGACGGTTGAAGTAGATCCTCATTGAGCTTTTTCCAATCCTGCTTGTTTTAGCAATTTACTCTCAACAATAGTAAACAAGGCAAGCATGCTATATAATATAGTGTTAGGCCTACTCTAGCATATATAATCAATAATGCATAAGCAATTAAATGCATCCATGGATTCAGTATTCATTTAAATGCACATCATTGGATAGGAAAAGATATTTATATTAATAAAATCATAGATTACATAAGTGACAACCTATGTGGGCATGTCTGCGAACTGCAGAAACTGAGTCCTCCACTTGGGCCTCCACCACCTCAGTCCTCCATCTCTCGATATCAATCTCACAAGCAAAGGCAGGCTTGGGAAGAACACAAAGTGCTCCAAGGGACAAAGGGATGCAGACTCAAGTACAAGCAAGTTACGACAACAATGGACTATAGTTTTCTTGCTCTTCAATTCCCCCCCTTCAATGTATCCAAGGTGTTCCTTATATAGTGCTTCAATGGGGTAATGGAAGGTCAAATCCAAGCAATCTCGAGGCATATGGAAGGCCAAGAGATAAGTGACTCAGATCCACATCAAGGAAAACTCCAAAAATATTTGGACTTATGAACACATCCCGATGTACATGGGTTTAAGGTTAATATCCGCGTATATACGCGAGAAAGGGATTAAAAGTCGCATACATCAAATAATAGGTTTTTTTAGGGATGATCTTGGAAACATCAAAGGTAAAATAATGGTCCATGGGGTCCAAAGAGTCTACAGAGGGACAGGGAAGGCCATAAAAGTGTGATCAACCATGTGTGGTAAAATCAACTGTAATAGATGCCCCTAATGTGTGAGGTCAAAGGGGGAACATGATGGTCGAAATACATTATAAATCCATCCCAGAAGTGGAGTGATGAAGAACCAAGTGGAAGAACCAGCCATCCATTAGTATAGTACAATAATGAATCTCTGCATATGACTGCAAATACATATAGCAGTCCCAGATAAATAAGAGTACAATGGCCATGATATACAAAATGTGACATGTGTGGTCATTTCCATGTACAATATATAATAGATCAGAATCTCCATGATGAAGATATACAAAGGATCAAGATATCCATAATGGCTGAAGATATCTAACATACACTAAAATCAAGTGATGAGAGCTGAAATCTCATGAACACTGGCACGATCAAGGAGGTAGCATATGTGAAATGCCGCCAATTCTGAAAGTATTCTACACAAACTACTACGAGTACATGTCCTACTATGTGAATAGAGGTGTCAAGGTCGAGCATAGTAGGCCATCATCTGATTACCGGCCATTGATGTATACCGTTAACAGATGCGAGATCACCCACCGATAATGAAAATGGGAATCAAGGTAATAGAGTGCAACATAACAAGTGCGAATAAATGTGTTGAGGTCAAACACTTGGAAGAATCCATCGATCAGGGGACATTGATGTATTCCCAAAACTGTCGATGGCAAGAGAACCTACCACTGATGACTGTAAGTCTCAAGGCACTCAAATGACTCTAGACTTATATCCCAGAATAAATGATCTGTAGTCGATGGGATGGAATCCACTGGAAGGAGGTCATTAAGGAATCCCCCATCAACCAACATAAGGTACTCAGCAATGCTGTATAATGTGGAAGGACTCAAACAAGATGTGTACAAACCAATAATAGTACCGGGAATGGCCAACATGCAAAGTCAAGACAACTGAGGAATGGCCGACTCAGGCTTCAACTTCCTTCGAATAAGAGCATAAAGGCGAATGGTGACTGAATGTAGGCAACATAGACTCGATATACAAAACTGGGACATCTCTACGACACAGGAGGAATTGGCTCCATAGGGACTGGAATTTTAACCAGTCGGTGGAGATAAATCAAGAAGAAATGAATACAACTCCTAAATTCAAACTATTAACCCAACCAATGGATGTGATATACAGTTCTCTGTTCGAAGGCGACATGACTCGACTGCTACCAAAGATAACATCTTTTCCTATCCGGATTTTTGGTTTTTAATTTTTTTTTGGACTTTTTCAGATATTTTGAAAAGCTTGAAAAAGAATAAAAGTTCTTTATAGTTACAAATCTAGGAGGAGACGAGCATCAGGGGACAAAGAAACTAGTTCCAAGCAGCGGAACATACCTAAGCTCAATGTAAGGAAACATGCGTAGGATAATGACACTCGGGGGAAAGTATCATCCCGTTAAAAATGGGGAATCAAGCTGCAAAAGATATATAAAAAGGCTCTGCTTGGCTATACATGAGACAAGCTTGGGCTATATGGTTGATAATCAAAGTCAAGGAAGACGACGTAAGGCACAATAAGGCAAGCAAAACTCATGATAGTGCAATTACAACTTGACGTATACAAGGGAGTCCCGGGGAAATGGCCAGCATAAAGTTCAAGAGGAGTATGAAGCTCTTGCTCAAGGACATGGAGGGACTAAAAGGGACTCCTAGACCTAAAAGAGGACTCACAGCATGGGTAACAAATGAAAAAGGGAGCTAACTAGGACACCCATGTATAGGAAAGCTCTACCATTCACATGGTACCACTTCTAACAACAGCATGAAGGTTCTGTGATACCATGGAATGGGTTCGTACCTAAGGTTAAGATGGAACAATCATAAGGAAATGCATAATTTCAAGCGGATGTGATATCTTAACCTATATGCCAGTTCAAACATAATACCTGTGATATGCACGAATGGGTCGAAACCTCAGAGAGAGTGTACAAAAATTGGACCCTACATTACAACCATATTAGTCCAAAACAACCCAAAATAGTCAATAAAGAATCCAAACTATAGGATATAGGGAGGAATGATCATGACAACCACACCCAAAGGAAACAATGCGGTGAACGATGGGACATAAAAAGGAAAGTAAGGTGTATACCCAACGTTCATGCATCCACTACTGCCTCCGTGAAGGTGAACACTGGTGTTAAGAACGGATGAAGGGAGTGATATGACCACTCTCAAATCCATAAACAAGGTAAGGAGCTGTAGTGCCCCCAAGTCCACCACCAAGGTCAGCACTAGGACCAAGGACGGGTAACAGGATACCAGGCATGCTGAAAATAAAAGGATCTGAACTCAAGAGAGCATAAATATACTCAAGTAACTGCGATCCCAAAGGCCAACTAGTGCACAAAGAGCACACTCCTAAGAAAATCTACAGCCAAAATACAAGCAAACCAAGGGGAGGATATGTGAGCTCCCGAATGCAGTAGGTATGTCTCGCCTAAGAGAGGCTCGAACTCCCATACACTATAAGCAGAGGTACGTAACCAATTATAGTGGCCCTCAGCTTCAACGCATAAAATGATTGTGTTGTTCGACCCTTACCTGGCCAGGACACCCACAGAATAACCTCTGCAAGTACCCCCTATGATACCTAGGTAAGGAAACTAAGGTCACCCCAATATAATCAATGCTCAGGTGGACAGTCACAGGCGAGATCGACTGTATGGGAAGGGTAGCAAATCCTGAAACTCAAAAGAGCCCCCAGATGCAAATACAATCCTGGAAATATCTCTGGTGCTCACAGAAAGTGACCAGGGGTCATCCCAATCAAAATCGCGGGAACTGCCTCGTGCTTAACTCCCGTGTAAGAGGAGCATCCTGGGAAACACTAATTATATCAAGGATTTCACTCTCTCACCTGGACAGACACCTAATTGTTGTTGTTTAGTAGTCTTAGAGAATTAACTTACAATGAACTATTCCAAGACCCTAAAACCTAATCTTGTTGATGCACCCTAGAAAAGAAAAGAGTGTAATTCATTTTATTATGCGTTGATTTTAATTGGTTGTTATTAATTCTAAGTGCAATCTTTGTCAAATGAAAAACAGGGTATGCCACTACATGAGATGCATAAATATATATTCATTTTCGAACACCAATGCAATCCTTCCTATATGAAAGCCTAAATAAAACTCTCATCCAAGCAATCCAATGCAAGTACCTCCTCAAATCCATATGCAAAAAATGCAATTACCTTGTATTTTTCAATATAAAAGAATGAAAAATGCAATAAAAGTCATCTAAAACTCTCAATCTCTGCAGCAAGTATAAAACACAAGCCCAACAAGACACCGAGACAAAAAAGAGTAATGCACTAATAGAAAAACAAAAAGGATAAATGACTAAAACTACTTTCAAAGAAAAATCAATGAAAAAGCGGTCTCTGGTCACAAAAGAAGTATCCAACAAACAACATCGGAACCCAGGAAGAGCCAACCACACTCACAACCCACCCAGCAACATCCCACAACATCAAACTCAACCAAAAGGGATGATGATGCAACTGTTTAAAGAACAGTTGCGTATGTACGCGACTTTTGGCCAAAAATCTGCATGTATACGTAGATTTTGGCCAAAAACCTACATGTATACGCAACTTTTGGCCAAAAATCCGCGTATGTACGCAACTTTTGGCCAAAAACCTGCGTATACAGAGAAGACAATGGTAAAAAGCAGGCCAAGGGTCAAACCAATAAAGGGGAGTGTCAATGGATGAACATACTATAAAATGTGACACAAAACGGGGAGAAACAGATAGCAAGTCAATAATATCAAGCACATTGTGCCCCCAAACCCCAAAGAAAAATAAGGAACTTCCCCAGTATGGTCACCAATTCTGTTACGGAGAAAACTTCCTATGGCTTGGGGTGTACCACAACAGACGGATAAACCGCAGAAATCAATCCCTTCCCAATATGCAAGAGAAATAAAAAATCTAACACTAAAGGATCTTGAATCATACCTTATTCCGAACGATTGAAGTAGATCCCCGTTGAGCTTTTTCCAAACCCGCTTGCTTTAGCAATTTACTCTCAACAACAGTAAACAAGGCAAGCATGCTATATAATATAGTGTTAGGCCTACTCTAGCATATATAATCAATAATGCATAAGCAATTAAACGCCTCTATGGATTCAATATTCATTTAAATGCACATCATTGGATAGGAAAATATATTTCTATTAATAAAATCAGAGATTACATAAGTGAAAGCCTCTTTCGGCACGTCTACGAACCGAAGAAACCAAGTCCTCCACCTGGGCCTCCACCACCTCAATCCTCCATCTCTCAATAGCAAGCTCACAAGCAAAGGCAAGCTTGGGAAGAACACAAAGTGCTCCAAGAGACAAAGGGATGCAGACTCAAGTACAAGCAAGTTATGGAAACAATGGACTATAGTTTCCTTGCTCTTCAATCCCGCCCCCCCCTTCAATGTATCCAAGGGGTTCCTTATATAGTGCTTCAATGGGGTAATGTAAGGTCAAATCCGAGTGATATCGAGGCATATGGAAGGCCAAGAGATAAGTAAATCCAATCCACATCAAGGAAAACTTCAAAAATAGTTGGACTTATGCACACATCCTGATGTACGCGAGTTTAAGGGTAATATCCGCGTATATACGCGAGAAAGGGATTAAAAGTCGCGTACAACAAATAATAGGTGTTTTTAGGGATGATCTTGGAAACATTAAAGGTACAATAATGGTCCATGGGGTCCAAAGAGTCTGCAGAGGGACAGGGAAGGCCATAAAAGTGTGATCAACCATGTGTGGTAAAATCAGCTATAACAGTTGGGGTGATATATTTTCATAGAGATCTCATATTACCCCCAAATTTTATAGCCCAAAATGGCACTTCTCCGTATGTGATGACTTTTACATGTTTTCATCACATGACGACGCTTCATGAAAGCTACTGTCAGTCACTCAAAGGACATATTTGGATAGAAAAGCCATATATGGATTTATATAATTCTGTTTAACCTATTTTATAAACCATTGGAAAGGTATCATACCAAGGAAAAACTTTCTAGAATACATCAACCCCTGAAAATGCTTGGAAATACCCTAAAAATGGATTTTTTGAACCACTTGTGAGTTTACCTAAGGGAACATGTGTTTTACTCATGACTTTATTGAAGTAAACCCACGTGTATACCCTGAAGTGGCCAAAAAACATCAAAACATTGAAAAATATCAAAGCTTAGGTGGTTTGGGTGGTTTTGGAACTGCTCCTTCGGTTGTAATTGATCCCTATTCGACCCTAACTCTTCAAAATAGTATATAAGAGAGGGAGAGGGGTCCATGAAAGGGGACTTTGCCTTTGATAGTGTTATGCTGGTGAAATTGGGACTCTCATCCCGCCTACATTTTCCCCAATTGTCATCTCCCTTGGTTGCAGAGCTTGGAGGATGAGATTCTTTGAGAAGAGAAGTAGCAGATCCAGATCGAAGGCTTCATGAGGTGCCTTGCATAAGGAGAAGGTATATTTGGTACTTTTTCCATTGATTAATAAATATTTGATGCTCTTCGCTTTCCAAATCAGTGTATGATATGTGTTGAATCTTTGTTTATGATTACATGTTGATGTTTATCATATTAAGGTTTCATGTTATATTGAATATTATCTACTTACATGTAGACAAATTGGTTTGAGAAAGGTGTGAAGTTTTTTTTGCAAGTCTCTTGGATTGGAGAGCAAGAGGAGGGATATAGAATCTTGGATCAACCTTCAGTCTGTAAGGTATGAACCCTTCTAACCCTTGAACCTTGTTTAATTCATGCTTGAAAAGTGTTATATATCAGTCTTTATACCCCTAGTACGTTGGTGGCCTCGACCCCATCCATGGGAACACTTTCCCTAACAACACTAGACCAAAGCCATTAGATGAGAAATTTCCTAAGCTTACTAGTGATATATAATACAACATGTTTACGATTAAAATATATTGTGGATTTGTTCTTTTGATTTTTAGTCATATGAAATCATAGTTTCTTCCAAGTTAATGTTGACATCTCTTAGATGTTTTGATGCATTTGGGAGTGAGTTTGTTATCATATGGTGATCCTTGTCAATATCTTGTAGCCTTTGTCATTCTAGTTGATTGTGGTATGCATATTCATTTTCAGTCTTTGTTATTCAATTTGAAGTGAAAAGAAACATTGCATTTCATATTCATCATCGCATTGTGTGGTTAGAGGAAAAGCATTGAAGTGCTCAAAGGATTTGCATGTTGTGCTACTTGTTTGATAGCATTCTTTTGAAGGGTGTATTTGTTGAGTTTTTCTGTGCATTTGGTGAAGAAGAAAGACTCGATTTCCCTTTTTCAAATAGGTTTCAACAAATTGAAAAGGAAAAAGAGCATCGTATTGCATGGTTTTCAAATGGTTAAGTCATAACACACCATTAAAAATGCACGTTGTGCCCCTTGAGTGTAACAAGCATAAAATATATAAATATTAAGTAGTAATAATAATAATCCAAGGGACATAACCCTTGTGAATAGTCATCAAAGGTGCCCTTTAGGATTTGTATTTATACGATACTATCATTGTATCTTCAATCATCTCATATTCTCGCATATTATATATATTTATCCATATGGATTCTTTTATAATGTCATATCTATTTTGAATATTTACAGTTTGAACCAGATTGGTTTTTTCACATTGGTATCAAAGAGTTTCACTATTTACCAGTTGTTGTCCAAACAACAACAACAAAATAAGGGTTTCCTTGAACAGGTCTTTGACCATATTCAGGCCTTCGAGTACCAAAAAAACAAACATCATAGTTTCTCTTAATACCCAAGTTTTTGACCAAAATCGACCCTTAGCCATTCAAAAAATTCTACTAAACAAAGAATTACTCCACCACAAATCCAAAGGAAAGTCAGAATACCATAAATTTAGTTGAAGTAAAGATCTACTCAGTTGCAAGCAAATTCATACCAAATTCAAAGACAACATGAAATCAAGGATGAATCTATAACTGAGACATGGTTGATCGAGAGAAGACAATTAACATCGATACATAATTTGGCATAAAGTACCAATTGAAGGTAATTATTAGAGAATGTGGGTGAATAATAAAATCCACTAGAGAGAAAATTCTAGTCCACTGTCATACCAGGCCACATTATTAGAGAATGTGGGTGAATAATAAAATCCACTAGAACATTATTAGAGAATGTGGGTGAATAATAAAATCCACTAGAGAGAAAATTCTAGTTCACTGTCATACCAGGCCACAATCACTCTATGATCTAGTTGTGATAAAATAGGGTTTCCATACTCACTCAAATCGAGATCTGCTAGTGAAATTATCGTATAGTTGGTTCATTCCATTTGAAACAGTGACGCATTGAGGTGATTGTTGCCGTTGCCAATAACCACTTCTACTCCTAGTTGATTCTTATGCGAGATAGCTTCATCCATGTGGCCTTTATCAACTGTCGTTGCTTGTTGTTCAGTTTGTGGTTCAAAGTTATCGATTATCACGAGTCTATCAAATATATAAACACCAAAGATTAACTTAAGGTTTAATAAAAGCCATATCATAAATATAGAAGAATAAAACAACACATGAAAGAGTAATGAATTGGCTTTAGTCAAACGTTATTAAGCCATTTTTAATTCAGTATTGACGTATAAAAAATGTATAATAACAAAGATTAGATATATAAAAGAGTAAAGGAACTTTTATATCAAGTCAATTCACTTCATTTTGGTGTCAAAGGTAATCGAAATTGTATAACAAAGATTATATATAGAAAAGAGTAAAAGGAACCTTTATATCAAGTCAATTCACTCCATTTTGGTGTCGGTAATCGAAAAAGGAATTTAAAGCCTATGGTGGATATATATAAGTTATAAAGAAAAAAAAGTTACAAAGGGTTTATAAATAAATAAATAAAATATACAGAGAGTAAAGGTGGAAGAAAATAATAAAATAATAAAATGGAATCTCATATTCAAAGATTAAAAGTAAAGGTTATTGTAATGTTATAGTGTTATATTGTATATAAGTGAAAATAAAGTAAAATTGAAGTAAAAAGCATTTAACGGTTTTACATATACAAGCATTAAAACATATTTTTAAAGTCATATTAAATTATACAAAGGGAAGTAAAAAAAATTAATGAAATGGTGAACCATGATGGAGAATCTATGTAGCACGGGAACTGCTCCTGGCTTTTAGGAAACTCGTTCCCGAAGTTTCAATGTTCCAGGGAACTTTGGAACTTGTAGGGAACTTTCTCAATCCAATGGGAACCGTTACTGATGACTGGGAACTTATTGGGAACTTTTACCCTCTAAAATCGGGAACTTGGGGACTTCTTTTTGCGTGTTTCCTTCATTGGGAACTTCCATGCATTCATGATAGCCATGTTGGTTGTTAACAACATTCCTATTTCCTTGCAACCATAGATATATATGGTTGACAAAAAAAAATTCTCTAGAAAACTAAGTTGCAATAAAATTCTTTTTTGTGCTACCTTGTTGAGTTGGTGCACTGATCTCTAATTAATGATCGTGTTAGAGTCTTCACTTCTTCACTCATCCCTACGTTGAATTGTAGTTATCATTAATCGATAATAAATGTAAATCTATTTTGACTTTTTTATATATTATTAAATAAAAGAAAATAAATTTATTTATTTTACTATTTACTTTATGAATAAAAAGTAAAGTTTTAACTAATTGGAAATGGTTTTAAATCTTAATTTAAAACTAAATTCATATATTACATTTAAATAAAAAATATCTTGATTTTTATTTTATAATAATTTAAATTTGAATAATTATATATCTTTGCAAATACCTTGGCATAGAATGTTTTGTAAACATATAATATTCTAATACATTTTAATCATAGTTGACACAAAGCTTAAAACTTACTCTATACATATAGCTACAAATATAGGGACTATAACTTCTAAAAGTCCCCACTTTAGAAAGAGTCTACCTTATATAATCAATGGCGTGGATGGTAATCTTGATTTTATTGCCATTTCCATCTACTAAGAGGTTCTAGTTACAACCATAATTCAAGGGATAAGTTAAGTCATCTAATTTTTGTTAATGTTACTTTTTTCTCTATGTTTCTTCTCTTCTCATGTTTTTTTAATTATTTTTTTAATATTTTTTAAAGATATATTATTGAAGTTCCCAACCTATCGTTTCCAGCAAATTTGGGGGAAACCTCTAGACATATCCGATACTCGTACCCATGTTCCCTACGTTCCCGTGTTCAGGAAACTTGTGCAACCTAGTAGAGAATATTTTTTAGTAAAATGTCTTATTGTGCAAATGAAAGAGAGTATCCACGTGGCTGGAAAAATGGAAGTTGCCCCTACCCAAATTGTAAAAAGATGTTTACCTTAATAGAAGATCAAGGTAACATGCATTGGGAAATAAAACGAAAATAATTAGAAAACAAACTAGCTCAATGCCAACAATGCAATAAACAATTACAATTTCAAGTTCTTTTGGAGAGAATACAAAAGAACCACGAAAAAAGTAAAAAACAAGATCTTGAAGAAAAATTACAAAGAAAAGGAAATGAAATTTCTCACAATATCATAACCAAATGCTATTGGCACAAATCAACTAGTCAAGTGAAAATAAGTAAGGGGATCAGAAGTTATAGCAAGCTAATCAAGATATTATCAAGACATTATCATAAAAGATGAAGAAAATTGTCATTTAAAAAACCATAATCAAAGCTTGATTGCACAAATCAAGAAACTGGAGAATGAGAAGAAATCACAAAAAAAAAAAAATTTATAACAACTTATTAGTAAAGAATCAATGATCAATAAAGAAACAGTGACTGGACCAGTTGAAATAAAGAAGCTTCCAGTGAAAAAATCCAAACCTCAAAGAAAGAAACCAACACATATCCAACTAAATCACAAGAAACATCAAAAGTTGAAGACAGTTCCAACAGTCAATATTTACAAGAGATTAAGACACTCATCATCCCATTTATAACAAACAACATCAAGGAAGTTGTCTTCATACCATGCTATAGAAAATTGAATTAGGGTGGTTTGATCCTTTTACCACTGGCCAATTTTATTCAACACTAAGAAGAACATATTGTTGTGTCACAATTACAAACACAAAAGATCATGAGAATACATTACAAGTTCAAACAAGAGAAAAGTCTTCCAAATTATGATTTGAGGACAAACCATTCGCAAGGGAGAGGAAATGTAACAAACATAAAATATAATAATAATCCAAGAGACATAAGCCTTTGAATAGTCATTAAAGGTGCCCTTTAGGATTTGTATTTATATAGAACTATCATTGTATCTTCAATAATCTCATATTCTTTCATATTCTCTCTCATATATATATATATATATATGGATGATTATTGTATATATTTTGGATATTTATTGTTATAACCATATTGGTTCTTTACATCAGGTGAACAATAGCCAATTAAAAGCAAGCATAATTTAAAATCAACACGACTCATTTTTCATTGATAGAGAAACCAACAATAGTCTAGGTGATAGGGCCTTTGTAGTAGGAGTGGTGAGTAAACTCTCCAAGACCATAAAATGAAACTCCTAATTGATTAAGAGCTACAAGGCCCACTTGTAATAGGAAGTACTTATAGGGAAAGTGCAACTAACACATATATCAAGCACGAGGTTAAGTTGGGTGTAGGTGAGATATTATCCCCTATGCTTCCCGCTTAATCGAATTTAGCATGTTAGGGTGTTTTAGTTGGATTGGAAAGTCCTCGGGTTTAACCAATTTAGCAAAGGCTTCAGGTCTAGGGACTATGTCCTATGTTTCGTACCCATACGTAAAATATTGACCTACAACTGTTCTAACCATCTATTGAATGTGAAGTGGTATTCTCAGTGGTCTTTCCTAGGTTCCTCCTAAGGTGACTACAAGTAGGAAGTGCTTCTGGTACCTAAGGTAAATGCATAATCATCTTCCTTCACTCCCTGGACGAGTGCCAATCTCCATAAGGGTACTTGTTCCTTGGGTGTTTAGCGGAATGAGAGGTTGTCATAACTGTCTCCTTTGTACATTCCTTGACTGGTCTTGGGTTCCTTTAACCCTAAGGTTAATTTCTGGAAGGCCCTTATTCGTCTCTTCACATATCAAAAGAGTTGAGTAAGTGCCTCTGACATAAAACCTCAATATTTCATTATTGAAAACCGTATTTCCAGATTAAACCCTTAGTAGCTTATACACTCAAAAGGAATAGGATTCTAGTAAATAAAACAATACACCAATTTCGCAAGAGCACAAACCCTAAAATTTTGAGGCATGAAATCATTGACAAGAAAACCAATCCATATGAACTATTAGGTGTTAAATAGAGTTGGACTTTTGGCCCTGACCGAGCTAGGTTTCAAACCTAGAAACCACCTCTTCATAACTCTAAAACCCCTCCTTGCATCAAAATCACTCCCATGGCATACCCACTTACATATGTCTCCATTTCAAAAGGCTTCTGCAAATTGGGCATTGTGAGAACTAGTGCCTGACTAATATTTTGCTTGAGCTCTTCAAAGGATTTTTATTCGTTCTTTCCCCACTTGAACTCCTTGTTTTTGGTTGTTACGGCATGGAGAGGTGCGGCCACAACCGAAAAGGAAGCTATGAACTTTCAAAGGTTTTGTGATGGCCCCACAAAGCTCCTAAATTCAATGGAATTTGTAGGACTAGGCCACTTAATGATGGCATCCATATTTGCAGGATCGAGCTTAAGTACTCCTCCACCAATCACATACCCCAAATACACCATTAAATGTTGGGAAAACTCAAGTTTCTTCAAATTATCCAACATTAGTGCTTTTTCAAAGTCGTTGACACTTGCATGAGATGTGATATATGATCTTCCCATGTAGCATTATAAATCAATAGGTCATCTATATATACTATAACAAACAAATGTAAGAAAGAGCATAATACACCATCCATTAAACACATAAATGTAGCTAGTGCATACAAATGACATTACTAACCATTCATATAGAATTTATCTAGTCTTGAAGGAAGTCTTCTAGGTGTCTTATTTCTTCAGTCACTCCTTGTGGTATCCCAACTTGAAATCCAATTTGGTGAAGTACTTGGCATGTTGTAATTGGTCCAACAGATCATCGATCCTAGGTAGAGGGTAATGATTCTTGATCATGATATTGGTCAATGCTTTGTAGTCAATGCACATCCTCCAAGTCCCATCCTTCTTGGGTATTATGATGATATGTGAACCACAATGTGAGGATCTTGGTTGAATTAATCACACCCTTCTCTAACAACTTTTGCAAGTGTGTCTTCACTTCATCTTCTTCTATGAAAAATAGTATGTGCAGTCTAATGTTTTGCAATGGAGAATTTGACAATAATTGTATCTCATGCTCCACCTCCCTCTTAGGAGGTATCCCCTTAGACTCCTAGAACACTTCTTTGTATTCCTGCAAAAGGTTCTCCAACTAGTGTTTCTTCTCTTTGGTACATCCCTCCAAGGATGCCTTCACTTTTATTGATTCACCTTCTTATTGATTTTGTATTAAGAAAAGCAATACAAACTTGCTACTTGAACTAATAAGCTTTTTCACTTGGTTGGCACTTACAAGAGATATCTTCAATTTTCCTTTGAGAACTTTGATGATGAATGATTTCTCGTCCTTTATCAAGTGGTATTGGTTGTCTCTCCTCGTTATTTCATCCCTCATATACATGTAGGGGATTTCAAATAGTACACCACAAACATCCAAGGGTACTACATCTACCTCCACTTCATCAATGCATTATGCACTTATGGAAAACTTGATCTTGCATTGTTTCATGACTTTGATTTGTGCATCTTTATTTACCCATCCCAATGGATAGGGACTGTGATGATCATGTACTTCGAATCCAAGCTTATGTACCAGATCCTCTGCTATGAGGTTTTCCTGTTGAATAGAGAATCAATCTTGGTCTTCTTGAACTAGACCTTGATGTGGAAGAGTTTTGTCATATCTTTATCTTCCTTAGCATGAAATATACTTAGATTCACCTTCTTTTATACAACGGTGCATATAATATTCTCATCCACATCCAAGTTGATTTCTAACTCCTTTCTTGAATTCGTGGCTAGAATGTTCTTCTTCTTGGCATCCTTCTTATGGTTCTTGGGTTGTATCTCAAGATGTAACTTACATCACTTATCTTCAGTGCATCCATCAATGTTGTAGTGGTTACAATGTTTTTTGGATCCTTGCATTGATGTTTCATGGATGCAGTATCATTATTCTTTCATTTCCATTTCTTCTACCCTTCCTTGGTAGCATCTTGGCTCTCTTTCTATTTTGAGCCCCTTAGATATCCTTTCTTTTGGGCTATGTTTTCCAAGTATTATGCTTATACATAGGATTCATCAATTGACACGGGTTTCAAGAGCATCACCTACCTCTATATGTGAATGTGTAAACCCCCTAGATACTTAATAAGTACATCTAGGTTCTTGGGTGAGATACTCAACATTATATCCATCTTCCTGAACTCGATGGTGTATTTTTACACACTCTTACCTTTCCTTTGATTGAAGTAATGCCAATGGATCCACTAGTCTTCTACATACCCAATAGGGTAGAACTAGGAAACAATGAGGGTTTTAAAGTCCACCCAATTAGTTACTAGTGGATCACCCTCCAAGCTAAGTGCTTCTCTGTGGCTTTCCCACCAGGTTAATGCATCGCCCTCTAAATTCTACTGGGAAAGTGAGAAATTTTTCTCCTCGTCTATTTGATGGATACTAAAATAAACCTATAATTGCTACAACCATTTATTTAGTTTTAGATAATAGATCTCACCCTGATATGACTTGATTTCAACTTTTTCTTCGATCTTGGAGAGAGACTAAGAAGGAATGCTGGTACTTGAACTTGGCTGCTCTTTCTCAGGTTCTTTCATTGGTTCCTTTCTAGGTGGCTTTTATCTTTCGATTTCCCCTCTAATCCAAAATTTGATTTAGATCCTCCAAAATCCCTGAAAGGTCCAAACTTTCTCTCTAGAGACACCATGAGGATTGACATGTTGCATGATATATCAATGACTTGTATTTCCATTTTGCAAATTCTTGTTCATAATCATACATTGCTCCTTAAACAGAATCATCTGCCATGGCTAGGGTTTGAAAAAAAATCACCAATTATTGGATCCTGTGATTACCCACAAAACCCAAAATAAAATTGCTCTGATACCGATATGATTTGTAAACTATCATAGATATTCCACTAGAGCAGTTCATCGCAATGGATCTTACCACTAGTTTTTTTTTAATTATTTTATTTTTAGAGTTGTAGGAGAAATTATAGAACAAGGGATATAGAATCCACTAGATTTGACACATAATTTATCCAACGAAAACCCCTATGGGGAAAAACCTAGCTAAAATGAGGACTATGCCTTGCTCTTTTATGTAGAATGCAAATACAAAAATAATTCGGTACTCACAATGGAGTTACCTTGGACATTGTGGCTTGAATGGTTGGTACAAAATTATTGTTCCCTTTGTACGCTTCACTATCACTCCTTACTGTTACTCAGCTATGGAAAACTAAAATAGAAATTGAAACCCTTCTTCTCCTAATAGCCCGATATTTAACATAGCCTGATAGTCGTTTAGGGTCAATTTTAGGATTTGTACATGTCTCAATTCTCATTTTGGATCAAGGTTTTGGAACTTATATAATGTTTTTGAAATTCCACATGTGACTAGATTTACATGTGTGAGAAATGAGAGATGAAATAGAGTCTACTTGGAACTATGGTGGTAAACATGATGGTTCAACTTGCAGGAGGCATAACATTTGCATATGAACTCTGTTTGAGGTGATATTTGGACAATTAGAAAGTTCTCCAAGTGTAGAATAACGTTAAGGTAGATGGCACTAGAGATGGGTTATTTTACCCCAAAATTCCACTTATACCCTCAAATAGGCTTCGAAAGGTTATGGACCCCAAATTTGTAAAATGAGACTTGCTCGTAAAATGGGCCCTACAAGCCAATTCATCTAATATTTCGACCCTAAAAGCTCCAAATAGGTGACAAATTATATACTAATCCATTTGATGTCATGATGGATCATGCCATATGGTATCATTAGTTAGCCTCGTTGGATCGGCAAGGTTTAGACTAGCCGTGAAGGGTAGGATTGTAGTAGGTAGGGAAGTTGAGGTACCAATATATACATTTTCATTCTCTTTGTGTGGTGGATTAGGATTTGTCCCATTGGTGGGTCCTCCAATTGACATAGGAATGTTCCCAAACATGTTGTTGGTTAGGTGGTGTAAGGGACTAGAGGGATGGGGATAGGATGGTGATTCGAACTGTAAGGAGCCTAAATTTGATGACTCTGATGAGGAGTCAGGAGGGGAAAAAGGGTTTCGGTCTAAAAACCACTGAGATGGATTAATGGTGCAATCAATGATATTGAATAGAGGGGGACATCTTTGAATTCTATGAGATTACCTCAAAGGAGAAATGGTGACTCAGTCTAGGACTATAAATCCAACATTGTAATTCTAAAATAAGGCTAATGAAGGAAATTTCCAAATAATGATGTCAACTCTAAATATGGTGCTAAATCAAATAACAAGTGCAATGTGGGTGTATCAAGTGATCCAATCTAGTTAAAGAATGAAAAATGAAATGACCACCCTATCAAAAGAAAAGATGCACTAGACCTATAAGGAGAACTACAACTAGCAAAGTAATGTGAAAATAAAACTTCCTCAAATAGTTTTCAAATAGGGGATTCAAAATTCCACTGCTAAAAAAAGTAGAAAGTCGAGACACAGTCTTCCAAACAATGAGCGTAGATGGGTCATTAATCTCACCAAGTCAGTGAGTGAAGGTATGAATGGGACAATTATAGAGAAATTCACTAAGGGGGGCTACAATTGACTTACTACTATTAGACCCAGGTTCCCTCCCACCTGTGAGAGCCACCTATGGGTAATATTCCTAATAGAATGCCCATTAGGATACATCATTCTCAAACATGTATGGAAGGTTTCCTGCACCTTCGGATAAAAGCCATAATCCAAATGATCTTTGGAACTGAAAGGGAAAGGCACCCCAATCAACCCTCTGGTTTTGGTCTTGGCACGTACCACCTTGAAAAGATGGGACTGCTAGTAAACTGATCTCAACTATGTCTAGTACAAGAGGATTGTGGTTCCCCAAAAATTCAACCACTATGCCCCATATGTATAATGACTAAGGGGACTTATTTGGATACCTATCCCGAAAGTCTTAACCTAACTACACAATTATTTTGGCCCTCTAGTGAGGGAATTTAATGTGTTTAGATTAGGTATAATTTTTAGGCTCCACTTGGGGTCATGAACCAAGGGATGTTGAAATTAAGGTGTGAAGGGTGTGTGCACAAGTGGCGTGTACAACCAATAAAGGAAATTACAAGGAAATGTAAATACTTGTAAGTTAATAAAGAGAAATACAAAATAACTCCAATATTAAAACTAATGGTTTTTTTTCTTTGAAATAAATCTATGATTTCTCAAAGATGCAAAGTACTACGATCAAGCAAATAAAAATTCCAAGGATGCATGCAAGCAAAGTAGCTAAACAATAACAGATATGTAAAGAAAAGAGTAAAGGCTCTTAACCAACAATAATAATTTGCTTTAAACAAAACCAATAAGTCAACAAAAGCTTTGATTTAGAAAATCTAATTGTTCAAACAAGAAAGATGAAGTTAAAAAGTCACTCTAAAATAGAACCCTAAAGGAGGAAAATACTTAGATATTTCTGTCTTCTCTTTGCATACAATGTATAAAAGGAGAACAAATCAACAACTACAACAAGCAATAAGGCCATAAACAATAAAAACAACACTGTAAACACACCCAAATGAAAAACCAAACCAAACTGAGCAAATGCAAATCTAGATTTGATCGCAATCTGCTAAAAAACATGGTTTTGGGTCTAAGTCACAACTTTCGAAGAGAAATTAACAACCATGGTCAGTGGATTTTCCCAGAAACCCATGACTAAGATTTGAAAAAGTTGAAAATTGAGCGACACACTTTTGGTTGTGACCAAAAACTAATGTTTTTCATCCAAGTACTTACTAGCAACTAGGGGATAGAAAACAACAAGAAAACACACCTAAATCCTACTTAAAAACACTTAAAAGGGTGGTTGGAAATTATTGTCTAAACACAACCAAGGGTAGATTATGGAACCCTCCATGGTATGGTCGCCAAAATATGTATTATGTGATTTCTTACACACGTGTGCAAAAGAGCACCCAAAAAGGGGTTTCCCAATCCTTGGTAGCATATTAGAAATGGAAAAATAAAACAACAAAATTACACTAAACTATAGATCCACACTCTCAAACCAAGATGCAAACATAGATCACCAAGACATAATGCATAGAGTAAAGAATGTGTTTTCATTAGTATCAAAAGAATGTTTACATATTCACACCTTAGTATAATTTGAAGAGGATATAGGGCCTCCACAACTTATCCAAGGGAAGGTTTGTGATTCTTCTTTGTGACCTCCAATCTCCAGCCAAATGTCACGAGCATATCTCATTATTGGTGAAAGTAGAAAGTATGGTATGGTACCCTTCTATTTCTAGAGGAAATCCGACAGAGTGGCAACGCATTTTTAGAAATGAAATTGGAATCATTGAATGTTGATCTTAAGGGATTATTTTTATAGGCACAAGCATGGTTAAGAGATAGATTTAGATCCAATGTGTATGCTCTCAATATCCTTGATTGCTTGGTGGAGAAATTAGGTTTTTGGAGGCTAGATCTGTTATTGGTTTCAACCACGTCAAGGATTGTTTCCACTTTTATCCACTACTTCACTAGGGAAGTGGGAAATGACAAAATTTAACTTAAAAATCACTTTTTGGGACCAATTCACACCTTTTGGGGCCATGGTAGCAATCAAGGTTGCATTTTTTTAGGGAAAAGTAGTGACCTTAAATATTGATGGTCAATCTGATGGTTTAACTTTTAGTTTTTTGGTATTTTTATCATTTCCTTGGGTCATATGGATGGAATGAGATGGAAAATGTTGTTCATATTGTTGGTTATGATGCATAATGATGATGAAACTGACAACAAGGAAGGTGAGCAAATTTTGGCTGTTAACTCTACCTTCAATATTAGGCATTTTCTATATGAATGGTTGGTAATGACTTTGGTTTATGTAATGCACCAACTACATTATGTTTGATGAATGATGTGTTATGTTTCTTTTCAGACTCATTTGTAATAGTTTATTTAGATGATATATTGATTGATAGCTCTACCTAGGAAGATCATATCTCACATCTCATGTAGGTGTGAGAGGCCTTAAGAAGCCATTCATTTTTGGAAAACCTTAGAAATGTGAATTTCCACAACAATACTTGGTGTATTTGGGATATGTGATTGGTGGAAGGAAACTCAAGATTGATATTACAATGGAGTTCGTCATCAAGTGACTAACCCCTAATGTCACTAAAGTTAGGATCTTTATGGGGGTATCATAATACCTACATAAGTTTATAACATCTTTTTTAGTTATGGCTACACCACTCCATGCCATAACAACTAGGGGAAAGAATTATAGTTGGGAAAGAGTCGACAAAATAATTTTGGAGAGATGAAATGAAAGATTATTCAAGGAACAATTCTTGCATTAATTAATTTGTATAATTCCTTCAAAGTGGAAATGGATTCAAGTGGGTATGATATGGGAGTGGTATTGATACAAGGAGGTAGGCCAATTTGCTATCATTTTGAAATGTTCTATGGTAGAGTCCTAAATTTTCCTACATATGAGAATGAACTCCATTCTCAAGTTATTTTTTTAAGAAATGGAAGCACTCTTTTATGGGAAAAGATACCATCATCCACATTGATGACTGGCCATTACAATATTTCCAAGCCAAGAGTTAGCTTGAACAATCCAGAAACTACAAGTGGATGTGATTTCTAAAAAAAATTCATCTCATCATCAAATATTGGAAGGGAAAAACTAATATGTTGATAGACATGCTTTGAAGGCCACTGACATCCAAGATCATGATTTTGGGTACTCTTATGCAGATGGATCATTTCACCCATGATGCATACAAAGAGGTATGCATAGAAGATGAGGACTTCAAGGAGTTATTCCAACAATGACAAGGCCAAGTCTTCACGTAGAAGAAGGTGACAACAAGGATGATTGCCATCTCTATGATGGATTGATCTATATGCAACACAAGCTTTATATTCCTTAAGGTAAAATATTGCATCTCATGAGAGAGTTTGTCATTTCCAAAGTTTAAGGGAATTCTAGTGTTGCCAATACACTTTCCAACTTACAAAGGTATGTGTATTGGCCCAAAATCTGGGAATATGTAGCTCAATTAATTAAAGGATGCATACTTTGTTGTACCAACAAGCCTAGTAATAAGAAGCATAATTTATACCATCCCTTAATTATACCTACTAGACCATGGGAGAGCATGTCCATGAATTTCATGTGCAGTTTGTCAATATCCAAGAAGGGACATGACTATCTATTTGTGGTAGTCGTTATGTTTAGCAAGATGCGCATTCCCATGCCTCATAAAAGACCATCAATGGTTAAGATGCAACAAACACATTCCTTGAAAAGTTTTGGGTGCACTTTGGGATACCAAGGAGAATCATCTCACATATAGATACCATGCTTATCAATGCCTTTTGGACCACACTTTGAGAGAAGATGGACACCAAGTTGAAGAGATCTACAACTTTCCATATATAGATAGATGCGTAAGTATAAATAGTGAGCATGACATTGGTTCACTTTTTGAGAGGTTAGAAATAGAATCATCCAAGGAGTTTGGATGAAAATTTTATTTATATTCAACAGTATTTTAACAAAGAAGTCTACACTTTTAATTACAAGTCCCCTTTTGAAACTTACTTTGGGTATTTTCCACCTTCATCCTTAGTTGTTGTATGTGGAAATCAAGGAGGACTGAGGGAAAATAGCATAGCAGAAGCACTAAAGGATGAAAAAATTATTGATAATATTAGGAATATCATTTACAAGTATATGGGAAATTGAATACGTCATAGGAAAATCATGAGGTCCAACATGACCAACACAAAATTGAGAAGACATTCAAGGTGGGAGATAGAGCATGGTTGCATATGAACAAAGAAAGGCTATAGGTTTTTTATAAGAATATCAAGGCTTTGCAATATGGTACTCTTGAAGTGTTGGAGAAGGTAGGTGTTAATTCCTATTGACTTAGTCTAACTCCATATATGTGTATTTACTTAGTAGTGACTATGGAAAATCTCAAACTCTATGACCCTTCCACGTTAAACAAGGAAACCAATGATTAATTCTTACCTACCATAGAGGACCTAACACCAAAATCTTAGGCATAGTTAGTAAAGGATACCTTTTGTAGAAGAAGTATAGAACAACCAAATGAGGGTAGCATGAACTATGGTAAGTTGGGTTGAAAGGTACACTTCTAAGCAATCCCAAATGGTATTCCATTAAGGAGAAGGTGGCAGAAAACTTTCCTCAGCTCCTTTAATAAAATATTTTGGGGACCAAAAGTATCCCAGGAATGGGAAGGTATGATTCAAGTCCTCATGTGTACACTTTCGAGAATATTATAGAGGGTCCAAAACCCTAACCCTATTTGAGAATTGAGGCATGAAAAAAACCTAATCCTAACGCAAGATGACTATGAGGACATTGTTAAATATCGAGCTACTAAAAAAGGAAGGGGTTCCATTCTTATTCTATTGATTATTGTGTTATCCAAGTAATACTACATCTTAATCTTAAATAAAATACTACATGACGAGAGTTTGAATAAACCAGTAAGATCTATTATGGCAATTTTTTCCAATGAAATATCCACATCAATTTATAGATCATATATAGTGATGCAAACAATTGAAGGAAAATAGTATAAAAAACATTGTATGTGTTGTGTTTCTAGAATATTTTCTATGCTTCATTCAAACACCTTTGTTAACCTTCTATTAAATTCACTAAAAGACTAACCTATTTTCTAGTGAATGTTAATGAGTATAGGGATGCTTATTGAGAATTAAACAATAATACCATATTGTTCCATTCCTTCATAAACTTATGTTGGACCTCTTGGAATTTAGAAAGACACGAGTTTCATCTTTCCCACTGGAGAAGGACAACCCTTTTGCAAAGAGTCCTTGCGAAGTAGGTGATGAAACCATCTATATGTTATGTCACAAATAAGAGGGTTCAAGGAGTTATCAATAGAAATCATATACTAGTTCACATATATCATGTTGTGTTATATGAGAATTGAAGAAAAATGGATGTTATGGACACTAATGGTAGGTTCTTCCATGAATGTGGGTGCAACTATACTAGGGTTGGTGGATGTTAAATTGGTTGCACAAATATAATAATGAATTTTTAAGGTGAACATGATTTGCACATGGTCATAGGTACTTGATGCATAGTATTATGTGCATGTTAGAAAGTGTTCATCCCCATACTAGTTTCGTCCAAATAGGATTCCCTTAGTCTTTAATTCCTCTTACAAGGTGCAAGGGGCAATACCGATGGTACGCTCATAAGATTGAAGTAATGACCCAAACCTCTACAACACTTGAGGTAGACATCTCTATTCACACTAAGCGCCTCCTAAGCCTGTGTGCACACCCAATGCCCTACACACCCTCAACCACCTATGTGCACACTTCATCACCATGTGCATTAACTTCTAAATTTGTGTGTACACCAATATTGTTAATTGTCACTAGTGTTATTATACATGCACACCAATAACAATACACAATATGTCAAGAAAATGAACAATCATCAACAATCACATAATTGAAGTACCTTCAATTGCTAAATCTTGATCTTGTAACTAGAATGTATTCCTATATATACTAAGGATGATAAATCATAAATGAAATAACAAGATAGTCATCCTCTTTCTTATATGACACTCACTATCATATAGCATCATACATAACTCTATAAGAATGTTAACACTATTACTTTTTATTTTGTTTTTTTATATATATTTTATTTATTATTTACTTATTTTTGTTAAATTATGGGTCTCTATAACTTAGTCAAATTTGTTTAACTTAGTCTATTCAAATTTAATTGATTTAAATGATTTTCTAACTTATATTATGAAATCATACTAAATGACCTCAATATTCTTATAAACGAATATTAATACCTAAGTCAAGATAAAATATCTAACTATTAATAAGTCACTTTAAAACGATCTTTAACACGTTTTCTAATAATATAGATAAATAAATAAACTATATATTAAATTATAAACTATACCATATTAAACCAATAAACACTACATTTTCTCATAAAAATCTATAATTTTTTAAAATAATTTTTCTAGCTTCATCTAAACATATCCAAACATCCATGTCCTTCAATGCAATCCACAACTTTTACTTGTTTCATGGTTTCAACAAAATATCTCTCCTCATGGCCCATAAAACTCCAAATTCTAAAAAATAATTTTAAAAAAAATACATTCTTTTTTGGAAAAAAAATTTAAATTAAAAAAATAATATTTAAACAAATTAGTTAAAAATTACATTTATGAACCCAAATAACCTAATAATTTTAAATAAAATAATAAATTTTAATTATAATATTATATTAATAATTTTTTATTTTTTAAATTATTTTTAAAATATCAAATAAAAATGAAAGTCTATTTTCTTATAAATTATTTGAAAGTTATTTCAAATAACATTATTTTTATTAAACATTTGCAAATAATAAATTTAAAACTAAATTATAATTTAAAAACAAAATTATATATATATATATATATATATATATATATATATATATAATGAATATCTCCTTTTTCTTTTATTGAACCTGATATGAATTCAAATTATTACATACTGCACTATGGAATATGGAAATTGAACCGAGCTTTATTCCGAGCTCTCCAGCTTAACTCGTGGAGCTGCAGCCTGCAGCTGATAAATATGCTTGGGTTACAGCAAGAAACAAATACTTCACGCATCACAGGACACAAATTGAGAAGAATGAAACTCGCGATTCAACGACGATTACAAACCGATGGCTCCATTAATACGTGAGTCAATTGAAGTTAGAATTTCAGTGTTTGTTTTAGTATAATGTCACGCATTGTAAAATCTCAGAGTTTACATTGACAGTCAAATACTTCCTTCCTAAATTAATGTATATCGTAAAACACCCTCTTCAATTGAATGTTGAATTCGCATGGAAACGCAGTTACATGAGCCTATCTGTTGGGTTTCAGAGTAGATATGATACATATCCTGAAAGAATACTGAGAGAAAATCGAGCATACCAACATGAAAAACCTGAAAACCCTAATGAATATCTGCACAGAAAATATGAGAATGTTGGGTATTTGAAAGTGGACATTTGTACAGATCCCAATGCCTATGCTTCTCTTTTGCAGGACTGCATTAAAAACAAATCTCTGGTGGATAGCAAAAGGGTTCATGGCTGTATCATCAAAATTGGATTTCAACGAGATACATTCATATGGAATCGGCTGATGGATGCCTATATGAAATGTGGAAGTTTGGATAATGCACGCCAAGTGTTTGACAAAATGTATACAAAGGATACAATTTCATGGAATACAATGATCAGTGGATTTGCCAAACTTGGCAGCATTCAGGATGCTTGTCAACTGTTCGACAGAATGCCTGAACGAAATGTGGTTTCGTGGAATGCTGTGCTTGCCGGATATGCCCGACGGGGGTATCCAGAGGAAACCATGGAACTTTTTAAACAAATGCAAGTGGCGGGCTTCGAGTCGGACCGTATCACGTATGCATGTATTCTCAGTGCGTGTACCAGTCTACTGTCTCTGGAACAGGGTAAGCGGGTTCATGCTGATGTAATTAAAGCTGGATTGGAATCTAATATTTTTGTGGTCAGTGGTCTTATTGATATGTATGCCAAATGTGGGATCATAGATGTAGCAGATAAACTGTTTCAAAAAATGCCTGATCGAGATGAAGCAGTTTGGAATTCCATAATTGCAGGCCATGCCCGACAAGGAAATGGTGAAGAAGCCCTAAAACTATATTGCCAAATGCGAAGGGAAGGCATGAAGCATGACCGCATAAGCTTTGCGAGTGGTCTTGGTGCATGTGCAAGCCTTCTGGATCCGGAGTATGGCAAATTGATACATACCAATATTATCAAATCTGGATTTGAGTTCGAAGGATTTACAGGAAGTGCCCTTGTCGACATGTATGCCAAATGCCAGAACTTAGAAGATGCTGGTCGAGTCTTTGATAGAATGCCACATCGAGATTCGGTTTCATGGACTGCGATAATTGGAGGATGTGCACAGAATGGGAGAAGTGAGGAGGCCCTGAATTTGTATTGCCTAATGCAATCAGAGGGGTTAATTCCAAACAATTTCACATTTGGCAGCGTTCTCAGTGCATGTGCCAGTTTGGTGGCACTGGAACAAGGCAAACAGGTCCATGCTCACATTATTAAAAGTGGATTTGAATCAAATGTTTTTGCAGGAAGTGCCATTGTTGATATGTATGCTAAGTGCGGAAGCATAGAAGATGCACGACAGGTATTTGACAATGTGGCTGAAAGGGACTTGGTCTCATGGAATGGCATGATTGCAGGGTATGCCCAAAATGGCTATGGCAAAGAGGCTCTCAAACTCTTTGAACAAATGAGGTCAGTGGACATAAAACCAAACCATGTTACCTTTGTTAGTGTTTTATCTGCTTGTAGCCGCACAGGCCTGGTTGAGGAAGGCTGTAATTACTTCAATTCCATGAGTGAAGGTCATTCAATCAAAGCAGGAGCAGAGCACTATGCTTGCATGGTTGACATTCTTGGCCGTGCAGGACGTCTAGATGAGGCAAAAGCCCTTATAAAAAACATGCCATTTGAACCTGATGCTCTTATTTGGGGTTCTTTGCTTGGTGCATGCAGAATTCATGGCAACATGGATCTAGGACAGCTTGCAGCAGAACGGCTTTTTGAGTTGGAACCACATTTTTCTTCTACATATGTGTTATTGTCAAACATCCATGCAGCAGCTGGCAGGTGGGATGATGCAGCTAACGTCCGTAAAATGATGAGATCTAGGGGAGTGAAAAAGATGCCAGGATGCACCTGGATTGAGGTTAAGAATAAGGTGTATCACTTTATAGCAGGGGATAGATCACACCCACGAGCAGAGGAGATATACGCAACTCTAGAGGACCTGGCTGTATCAATGAAAGCAGCAGGTTATGTGCCTGACACAGACTTTGTGCTACATGATGTTGATGAAGAGCTCAAGGAAGACATTCTCTACCATCACAGCGAGAAGCTTGCCATTGCATTTGGGCTTATCAGTACACCTAGTGGGATACCCATTCGGATTGTCAAGAATCTTCGAGTGTGTGGTGACTGTCACACTGCTACCAAAATCATCTCGAAGATTGTTGGACGAGAAATTGTTGTAAGAGATGCGAGTCGTTTCCATCATTTCAAACAAGGGTTGTGTTCTTGTGGAGACTACTGGTGATGTTTGGTGTACTAACCTATAATCACAAGCTGGGTAGTTCTTCTCTTTGTGATTAATGTTACTTGATGAATATGATGCAGGTCCTAGGAGCTATAAATTATTTCTGATGTCCAATTAACGTAGGTTTGAAGCTCTTGCTCTCTGGCCAAGAATTCCTGAATTTATGATGGATACTCATTGATCAATGCATCTTCTCCTTACAGCTATTAAAACGTCGTTACATAATGCTAGTTTGTCACATTTCCAGCATTCTAGAGACATGTTTGGGTAATCTAATATAAAATCGATTCGTTGAGTGTAAATAAAACAATTTAATTGATTCAATGACTGGAATTTGATAAAAATGTAGATTCCAGAATGCCTAAAATTTCGTGTTTCTAGTCCTGAGATAATTAGTTGTTTCTAGTTTTTTACGAAATTAGACTTGAAGGATTGCAAGATCATATATTTATAACTGCTTTCCACTCTTTGCATTTCACCACCGATGGGTTTTATTAGATTATTCCCGTCAATGCTTTCTTCTCTGCACTCTGAATTGCTTTGTATTCTATCATTGCTTAATTTTAACAAATCAAAATATTCATAGAGAGGAGCAGCACATTTCGGCTATATGGCTGACATTGTTAGCAATGCTGGGCATGTAGATGAGGCATATGACCTAATTAATAACATCCCAGTTGAAGGAGATGCTCCAAGGGGAAATTATTTGGTGCATGCAGAATCAAGGGCAGTAACAATCTGTGAAAATGTGCATCAGAATGCCTTCTTGAGTTCAAATCAAATATCCCAATCTATATTTTGTCAAACATCTATTCAACTGGCAGCTGCGATAAAGCAGCATCTATTTGAAAAGAAAGTTATGAGAATTAAACAAAAGCTAAGTGCACCTATGGAGTGTAGGCAGGATGTAGCAATCAGGAGTAGAGTATAGATGACACCCAAAAACAGAGGTAACATACACTGCAATACAGAAAATAAATGGACCAAAGAAAGGTGTAGTGTAACTTTTATCTTATAATTTCACTCCCGAGATTTGGGATTGTATCTTGTTCTGTATTACCTCCAATTAATTTGGAGTACAAAACCTTAGCTCTTGGTGAAATGCGTTGGGATATTTCATCTTACAAGGTCTTTACATGCCTAGTGAAGTGCACTTGGCATCTTGAGAATGAAGCGAGATTTGGTCCAATCATTTTACCATGCATGGAACTTTAAATAGTAAATACTCAATCATATGCTCTTTTGCAATCACCTCTAGTTTGAACTTGAAGGCCTCTTATGGAGATTCGCCCACGAAGAGTAGGGTTTATTAATTTTATGTTTTTTCTTGCAATGAGTGATTACACCAAGAAGTACTTTCTACTGCCTAGGATGAGGTAGAAGTGTAATTCTGTGTTCAACATGGAGCTGACACATGACATTTTAATAAATTAATAAAATATTAAGTAAACAAAAATTTAATAATGGCAGCCATAAACTAAAGTTCAAAACAGGTATAAGGGACAAGTGTAATTACATGTTTAATGTGGAGCACGTGGTACATTTATAAAATAATAAAATATTAAGTAAATAACTTTTTTACAATGTCTTCCCTAACCTAAAGTTCAAAAACCGAAGACACATATAATCCAACTACTTAAAACTAAAAAAATTAATGAAACTTGATACTTCTTGCTCTGCGATCAGGGAGTTGAGCCATCATTAAACTAGGATTTGCATACGATATATATATATTATAAACCAATGCAAATCCATCTTAACTCTGGATCTACTAAGCGTTGGTAGGGATCAAATCCCTTGAGGTGCAAGCTTTTCCTCAAATTTTGCACTTTAAAAAATGTTTGCACCTCAAGGGATTTGATCCCTCTCAGTGCTTGGTAGATTTGAAGTTATGATGGATCTATATTGGTATTAGAGCATGTTTTGATATTGTTGGGGAGAGGTGGGAGGATAATTATTTTTTATAGTAATGGTTTGCTAAAGAAGACATAAGATATTATAATTTGATACTTATAGGACTGGGATTTATTCTTTGTTATAAATTTTGGTACCGCTGCCAATTGATCTTACACTTGAGCTACAAAGTCCTAATAGTGGGTGCAACCTAAGAGTAATTCAAGATGACTATCACTATCCCCTCAAGATATCCTCTTCTCTTCTCACTTAAAGCACACTCTATTTCGACACAAGCGGGGTGTCCCTAGAGCTTATGCAATAAGGGTCAAGGTGACATGAAAAGTCGCTTTAGTAAAACAAAGATTTATATGATCTATTATGTTCATTTTTAGGGCGGTTCGAAGTGTATGACTAGTTGCTAAAACTCAATTTGGCATATGGAGTCATAGGGTTTCTAAGAAGGCTAGAAATTATGAATGATGTGGAAATTGACAGTTTGGTAGGCCATCTATTTGTCCTCTGCTTATATACATGCTAGATAACAAAAAGGGATTCTATTCTAAGTTCAAAGACACCATTAAGTTTTCAAATAAATGATATGACACAATATTTCAAATCTGGAAATAAAAACATCAAAGAAATGAATTGATACCACCTTATTCATTCCCTTTCTTCAATGACATAGCCACCCTAACATGAAGTCCTTGTTGTAGCACATTTTAGCAAGAAATTCCAACACATAAACTTAACAACAATGGAAAGACGAGCCACTCATATGTAGACAACATTCATACACATTCTCTTCATGAACAAGATGTTGAAATTTCAGCATTAGCATTAATTCTTTTAAAATTTTGCAGACTGTAAGAGTTATAGACAAGTGCAATAGAAACATCGAAAACATCACACACATTGAACACAAGAGTTTTTTACAGGGAAACCTTTAAAGGACAAAAACCCCAAAAGCATTAGTAATTCATCTCTTAAATGAGATGACTGAGTCTTCAATAATTTTCAAACCCTAATTTGTTTGAACCACTGATCAACCAAATCCACAAAAGATGAATTTTACATCAAAATCCAAATTAGGGCTTTTTTCCCTAATTCTTCTTGCTGCCCAGAAATCCTAGATCCGCTTCCCGAATTTTATGTTGCTTGCCCGAACTGCCCAGAGCTGCTCGGATCTAATGCTGCCTGCTCAAAGCCTGTTTTTTTGTTGCCCATGCTCACGACTGCTTGCCTGAATCTGCCCGGAATGAAATTGAGTCTGCCCGAGAAGTTCCTGTACCCTCCCAAGTCCTTTTTTTGCCTGCTCTAGATCTTTGTCTACCTTCCCAGACCTAGTTGTTGCCTGCCCGAACACTGCTGCTATCTTCCTGAGCCTTGTTGCTGCTTGCCCAAGGGTTTGTGCTACTGCCTAAGGGTCATTTGTTGTTGCCCGAGGGTTTAGCTCATGTGCCTGAGGGTTCTATTCATGCCCGAGGTTGGAAGGAGAGTGTCTGAGGTTGGAAGGAGGGTGACCGAGAAGACTAGCAAGCTGGCTGTGATCACAAGGTGACTGCTCGTGAACAATAGTAGTGCTAGGGTAATGCCCTAACATTGTTCCAGATGATCGTGAGGTGAAGAAAGAAAACCCTAGTTGTACTGCTGTAGAAAGATGCCCTAGCCCATGGAGAAGAAGATAGGGCTGCTGCAAGTGCTCACCAAGGGTGAAACCCTGGCTTAGGGTTTCTCTGTAACAATAGTGGATTCCCTAGCTAGAAACCTCCATGCTAGGGCATAATGACAAGAATTTTGTTCTCTTCTAAGACCAACGAAAATATTCCTTGGAACAGTTGTTAAGATGATGAACGTCTGTAAAATTGAAATGAGTTGATCTTCTTTTATAGCCTTTGAATCACCTGGATGTGGACCAAAACTCAAAAGAGAAAAATAATAATATTTTATTCTTTATCTTTTTTACTTTTACCTTTAGTGGTACTAAAGGTCTTTTTGTACTTTCACTTTGACTCCTTAGTGGTCCAAGGGTCCTTATGTATTTTTTACTTTTACCTTTTGTCTTCTTCAAGTGCCTTGTGGTCAAAACAAGTGGTCATAGAGGTCCTTCATCCCCACTCAAAGTACATCATCATAAATAGAGAGAATTACTAATGCTTTTATCTCACACTCCTTGTGCCACCAAGATTGGGTACTGGGTGTCTTAACCAAGGGTAGCTAATCTTTGGAGAATATCACAAAGCCCACAGATCGAGGGAAGGAGTGTCTCACATGCCTAGACCCGGTCTAGGACTTATAGTGATGTCCCGGTAATTGACCAGGTATCTTAGCAATAGGATGCATAATTTGACCCAAGGTCAAATACTTGGTAACTGACCAAGCGCCTCCATTCTCCCAGAGAATGGCCCTCAGCCCTAGGATGAGTCCCCCAGTTCTAGACTGGTTCATATTCATGGTAACTGACCAGGTGCCTCCATTCAAAGAATGGCCACTCAACTCTACGCTGAGTTCCCCCAGTGCTTAACTGGTTCCACATCCTGGTCCTTGACCAGATGTCACCATTCAACATAATGGCTACTCAACTCAAGGTTTAGTCCCCCCAGTGTTGGACTGGTTCCACATCCCGGTCCTTGACCAAATGTCCCCATTCAATAGAATGGCTACTCAACTCGAGGTTGAGTTCCCCCAGTGCTGGATTGGTTCCACATCATGGTCCTTGACCAGATGACCCCATTCTCCTAAGAGAATGGCTCTCGATTTTGCTTAGGAAAAATCAACACTCCCTCTTAGCGAGAGAGGTATTCTCTGCCATGCCAAGCTTGTCACGAAAGTACACAAACTTTGTTGTTATCGGAGGCTTGGTCAGGATATCTGCGTTCTGTTCATTTGTATGAATGTACTACAACTTCAGAGTGCCTCTCTCTACTAGGTCTCTGATGAAATGATACTTCATTTCAATGTGTTTCGATCTATCATGAAACACCGGATTCTCTGAAAGCTTAATGCAAATCTGATTAACACAATGGATGATTGTTGAGTCAAGCTTTCCACTGAACAGATCAGATAGTAGTTTCCTAAGCCAAATTGCTTCCTTGCAGGCATCACTTGCAACAATATACTCAGCTTCAGTTGTACTTTGTGCTATGGAACCCTGTTTCCTGCTTTACCAAGAGATCATTGCAGATCCCATACTGAAGCAGTAACCTGAAGTATTTTTCTGATCTATTGCACTGCCAACCCAATCTGAGTCAGCATATCCCGCTAACAATACTCCACTACTGGAAGTGTACCTGATCCCATAAGTGATAGTACCTCACACATATCAGAGTACATGTTTGGAAGCTAACCAGTGTATGTGCTTCAGATCGGACATGAACTGACTTAGAGCATTGACTATGTAACAGATATCTAGTCTCGTGTGTACGAGATACATCAAGGATCCAATGAGCTATCGATACCGAGCAGAGTCCACATCTTGTGAACCGGTGGTTGAGTCTCGCAACTTCTTCAAGTTGGTAATCATGGGCACGCTCATGGACTTGCAGTCCTGCATCCCAAATCTCTGCAAGACGTCCACTGCATGCTTCCCTTGTGTCAGGAATATCTCTCCTGGATTTTGCGAGACCTCTAGGCCAAGAAAATAGTGCATCAGACCAAGATCCTTCATTTCAAATTTATAGGTGAGCTCCCTCTTACACCGAGCTATCAGTTGTTTTTCACCTGTAAGGAACAAATCATCCACATATAGGACAAGGATCAAGATATGATTATGAACAACCTTAAAATACATATTGGAGTCAACAGTACTTTTGGAAAACCCCAAGCTGTCAAGGAATCCATCCATCCTTGCATACCAGACTCTCGGAGCCTGTTTGAGCCCATACAAGGATTTCTTTAGTTTACACACATGGGACTTATTCCCGTGAGTGACAAAGCCTTCAGGTTGTTCAATGCAGACTTCCTCATCAATCTTTCCATTGAAGAAGGTTGTTTTTACATCCATTTGATGTAACTTCCATCTAAATACTACAACAAGAGAAATGACGGTTCTAATAGTAGTACACCTGGCGAAAAGAGCAAAAGTCTCATCATAGTCTATGCCCTCTTTTTGAGTAAATCCACGAGCCACAAATCTAGCTTTATACTTCTCAACACCGCCATCAGCAGCATGATTGATTTTGTAAAGCCATCTGGATGTTACCATTGACTTTCCTGTCAGTCTGGGATCAACTTCCCACACATCATTTTTCATAGTTGAGTTGTACTCTTCAATCATGGCATCGACCCATACCTGTTGACTTCCTGCTTCTTTGTAGGTGAAAGGTTCAACATTGATGAGATGGCTCATAAGACCTGGGTATTTCTGTGGCCTTATGCTTTCTTTGAAAGTCCCGGGAGGAGCTTTATGCTTCTCAGCTTCTTGTACCGTTTCTCGGTACCAGGAAGGTCTCCTTTTGGAAGGAGGAACTTCAAGTAGTTCTTCTGGTGGACTTTTGAGTCCCTCAGGTAGATCCAGAATTTGATTCTCAAATTCTTCTTCCTCCCTCTGATCTTCTGAATCTAGGAACTCAGAAGGAGGTCCTTCATCTTCCTTTGAAAGCTCTAGTGTTTGACAAAACACAACTTCCTCATGGAAAATCACATCTCTACTGACTTCAATGTACCTCTATCCAGGGACATAGATGCAATAGGCCTTTGAGCTGTCACTGTAACCGAAAAATATGCCTTTCTTTTTGGAAGGCTCTAGCTTGGCCCTCATTTCTTTTGTCACATCAATGTATACTGGAGTGCTAAAAATCCTCTTGTGAGTCAACTGCAGGTTTCTTGCTGGCGAATACTTCTTCTGGAGTCTTCTCCCCCAAGATGGCATGAGAGCTTATGTTTTGGATGTACACATTAGTACATGCAGCTTCAACCCACAAAGATAAATGAAGATCAAGATCAGTAAGCATGGCTTTAGCAGCTTCACAAATAGTTTTTTTCTTCCTTTCTACAACCCCATTCTGTTGAGGGTTGTATGACACAATCAACTCTTTCTTGATTCCCGCTTCTCGGCAAAAATCATCAAACTCATTAGACTCATACTCACCTCCATTATCCGACCTTAAGATATGGATGTGTCTGCCTGTTTGATTTCCAATCAAAGCTTTGAACTCTTTGAACCTGTCAAAAGTTTCACTTTTGGCTTTAAGGAAGTAAATCCACGACTTCTGAGAATGATCATCTATGAACAAGACATAATACAAGCACCCTCTCAAGGAGGGTGAAGACATGGGCGCACAAATGTCATATTGGATCAAATCCAATATTCCTTTAGATCTATTCTTGCTTCTAGAAAAGGATTTCTTAGTGTTCTTGCCTAGAGCACATCCCTTGCAAATTCCATCATGTTTGGGAGAAACCTTTGGCATACTTGTAACCATATTTTGTAGGCCTGGAAGAGCTGTATAGTGGAGGTGTCCAAACCTCCGATGCCACAGCTCACATGGATCAACTGTGTGGTGGACCAAGGCATGAGTGGAATTTCTGGAAGCCTTATAAAGACCTCCCTCTCAAACCCCAATTTGTACCGCTGAGCTTAACTTCTTATTCTTTTCCCATAATAGGACCTTCTTGTCCATGAAGAGGACTCTATAACCCTTGTCCTCTAAGCTAGCAAGAGAGAGGAGTTTTTTCTTCAAACCAGGAACATATAAGACATCATCAATATGTAAGACCATACTTGAATCAAGTTGAAATGAGGTTGAGCCAACTCCTTCAATCTTGTAGGTGGAGTCATCTCCAAGTTCCACTTGAGTAGTGAACTTCTTCTTTCTGTAGCTAGTGAGTGCTCCACAATTACTCGTCATATGTCTAGAAGCACCACTATCTACTAACCGGGAGTTGGCATGGTTAGTGATGGACCCAGAGAGAGCAGAGATCAGATAATATTCCCTTCTAGGTTCATCTTCTTTGGTAGCCTTGGTATTCTTCTTTCTCTTAGGTTCTTCTTTGTCTTCTTCCTTTGCATCAGAGGCTTGGAATCTTATTTTGAACTTCTTCTTGTGCTGCCTGCAATCTTTAGCAAAGTGCCCAATCTTATGACAATTATAGCATTCCACCTTTGAAACATCAATGTGCTTACCTTTTGGTTTCTTTCCCTTCTTTTCTGAGTGGAGGGTTTCTTGAACTTCCTTGCCTTAGTTGTAAGAGCAAGGTTTCCTTCCTTAATGCCAATTGCCTTTCCTAAAACTCTTCCTTCTTCTTCCAAGCAATCATGCCAAAGTCTATCAAAGTTTAGCTGATTTTCACATCCATTACTGATGCCATAAACGTTTCCCAAGAGTTTGGGAGAACATCAACTATAGTCTACACAAGGTCATCATCATCCACAGTAATACCAATAGTAGTAAGTTGGTCTCTTACCTGTGCAATTTTTGTGAAGAAAGGTCCAACTCCTTCATCCCTGTTCATCTTCAATGTTCGAAGCCTTTTCTTCAAAAACTCTCTTCTGACTAGGAGCCTTCTTTTCATATAGGTATGTCAAGGTGTCAAAGCATTCTTTGGCAGTCTTCAATGATGTGATCTTGGGCATCAAGGTTTCCTTGACTGAGGCATAGATGATCCTTCTAGCCTTAGCTTTTTTCTTCTTGAAAGCAATCCTGCCAACATTAGATGTTTGTTCTTCTATGGTGTTGAACACCAAGTCATCAAGGTCATTTTCCTCTAGGATGGCTATGAGCCTAGCCTTCCAAGAGTTGTAGTTTCTTGAACCTTCAAGCTTCTCTTCCGGTCTGAAAGGATTGGTTGTCATCTCTGCTACACAAGTAGTTATCTAAGTATGCAAAATGTCCCAAGGTCTAGGAAGACAACAATAATCTGCCTTTTACCGGGTCTTCACATGCTAAGCTCTGATACCATGTTGAAATTTTAACATTAGCATGAATTCTTTAAAATTTTGTAGACTGTAAGATAACAATAGACAAGTGCAGTAGAAACATCAAAAACATCACACACACTGAACACAAGAGTTTTTCATGGAGAAACCTTTAAAGGACAAAAACCCCAAAAACATTAGTAATTCATCTCTTAAATGAGATGACCGAGTCTTCAATAATTTTCAAACCGTAATTGGTTTGAACCACCGATCAACCAAATCCACAAAAGATGAATTTTACATCAAAATCCAAATTACGTCTTTTTCCCCTAATTCTTCCCGGAAATCCCAAATTTGCTGCCTGCCTGGACTTGCAAGATCTGCTTCCCGAATCTACAACTGCCTGTCCAGAGCTGCCCGGATCTAATGCTGTCTGCCTTGACCCTGTTTTTCTGTTGCCCGTGTTCACGGTTTCCTGCCTGGATCTGCCCTGAATGAAACTGAGCCTCCTCAAGAAGTTCCTATACTAGTCTAAGTCCTCTGTCTACCTGCCCTAACCTAGCTGTTGCCTGCCTGGACTATTTCTTCTTGCTCGAAGCCTTCCCGGACACTACTGCTATTTGCCCGATCCCTGTTGTTGCTTGCCCGAGGGTTTGTGCTACTGTCCGAGGGTCTTTTGTTGCTACCCAAGGGTTCTTCTCATGTGCCCAAGGGTTCTGTTCATGCCCGAGGTTGGAAGGAGGGTGACCGAGAAGACTAACAGGCTTCCTGTGATCACAAGGTGACTTCTTGTGAACAATAGTAGTGCTAGGGCAATGCCATAACATTGTTCCAGCTGACCATGAGGTGAAGAAAGAAAACCCTAGCTATAGGGTAACTGTTATAGAAAGATTCCCTATCCCGTGGAGAAGAAGATAGGGGTGTTGCAAGTGCTCACCAAGGGTGAAACCCTCACTTAGGGTTTCTCTGTAACAAGAGTGGATTCCCTAGCTAGAAACCTCCATGCTAGGGCATAACCACAAGAATTTTCTTCTCTTCTAAGACCAGCGAAAATATTCCTTAGAGCAGCTGTTAAGATGATGAGCAAGTGTGTAAAAATGAAATGAGTTGATCTTCTTTTATAGCCTTTGAATCACCTGGATGTGGACCAAAACTCAAAAGAGCAAAAAAATAACATTTTATTCTTTTTTTCTTACTTTTATCTTTAGTGGTACTAAAGGTCTTTTTGTACTTTCACTTTGACTCCTTAGTGGTCCAAGGGTCCTTATGTATTTTTGACTTTTACCTTTAGCCTTCTTCAAGTGCCATGTGGTCAAAACAAGTGGTCATAGAGGTCCTTCATCCCCACTCAAAATACATCATCATAAATAGAGAGAATTACTAATACTTTTATCTCACACTCCTTGTGCCACCAAGATTGGGTACTGGGTGTCTTAACCAAGGGTAGCTAATCCTTGGAGAAGATCACAAAGCCCACAGATCAAGGGAAGGAGTGTCTCACATGCCTAGACCCAGTCTAGGACTTATAGTGATCTCCTGGTAACTAACCAAGTGCCTTAGCCATAGGCTGCATAGTTTGACCCAAGGTCAAATACTTGGTAATTGACCAAGTGTCTCCATTCTCCTAGAGAATGGCCCTCAACCCTAGGTTGAGTCCCCCAGTTCTTGATTGGTTCATCTTCCCGGTAATTGACTAGGTGCCTCCGTTCAAAGAATGGCCACTCAACTCTAGGTTGAGTTCCTCCAGTGCTTGATTGGTTCCACATCCTGGTCCTTGACCAAATGTCACCATTCAACAGAATGGCTACTCAACTCATGGTTGAGTTCCCCCAGTGCTGGAATGGTTTCACATCCTGGTCCTTGACCAAATGTCCCCATTCAACGAAATGACTAGTCAACTCAAGGTTGAGTTCCCTTAGTGGTGGATTGGTTCCAAATCCTGGTCCTTGACCAGATGTCCCTCTTCAACAAGATGGCTACTCAACTCAAGGTTGAGTTCCCCCAGTGCTGGACTAGTTCCACATCCTGGTCATTGACCAGATGTCCCCATTCTCCTAAGAGAATGACTCTCGATGTTGCTTAGAAAAAATCAACACAATACAGGAAAAATCCAAGCTCATGTTTCAATTCTCCAACCACCATTATAAGGTGAGTGAGTCTTTATTATATAGAGCTAGGTGTTATAGCATTATTTGGACCTCCTGATCATTCATGATTTCTTGGCCATGACATCACTACTTGGATCAATATGTTTCACTAAAGGCATACCTTGAAAAAACACTTTTGTCTTAGAAATGTGCCTTCTCCAAGAAAAGAATGTGTCACACACCTTGTCTTAAAGGAAATAAACATATACATTCTAAAAAAGGTATATTACATTTAATTCATTTAATTCCAAAATAGAATTACAAGATTTTCCTACCATAACTCCCATTATCAACTAGCTTTAAAAGTATATAAATGATCAAAACGTTGGAGAAGGGGCAATAATTGAGCACCCTCGTGCTCAAGGTTTGCAAAGATGTAAACGAGGATGATAATAAAAATCCAAGATGAATATCTTTAAACCTTCAACATAAGGATGCTCAATTAGTGTATTGCACCTATACCAACATTTAGATATTGTTTATACTATTAGAAGTTAGTAAAGATTCTTGGTAATGGGAATTAGAGTTGGAAAATCCCGTAACTCTGTTAAGGAGAGCTCATTAAATACTCATTTATTATATATTTTATTTTTTAGAATGCATACACGCCTTTTATGAAGGGAAAGCATGTATGTACAAATGTTTCCTTAAGACAAAGTGTGTGGCACACCTTTTTTCTAGAAATAAAGTGCATATCCAAAACAATATGTGTTTTTTAAGGTATACCTTGAATGAAACAAATTGATCCAAATAATGATGTCATAACCAATAAATTATTAATAATAAAAAAAACTAATAAAGTTATAACAATCAGGTTCAAAACCCTCACCAAATAAACTACTAATAAAAATCCAAAGCTAGATCCATGATACATAACAATAATATCCATTTCACAACCTCTCATACAAGGCAAAAGCATAGATAAAAAAATAAACAATAAAATAAGTAGCAATGAAGTGGGATACCATTTGCACAGATACCTCCAAAGTCCAAGCTGATGTGACCAAGTACCCATTAAAGGGTATGACCCTCCGTAATACATCAAATAACAACGATATATTTAAAATAGTAAAAACCTCCTCCTTGTATGCCAAGAAGATTTGTAATTATTATAACCACCTCCTTGTATTGAGTATAATTCAAATAATGTGTTAGGACATAGATCTATATGTATGCAACTCAAAAGTAATCAAACAAGAGCCACGTGGTGGCAATGTTTTCGACATTGTTACTTGCTATGTGGAGGAGCTATTTGTATGTAGTTTTTGAAATTGATACATTTGAAGATGAATGGTTTAATTGTTATTTTGAGATATGGATGTATATATTTCAATCCTCTTAACTAGGTTTATAAGGCAATGTCCATTAAAAAATATTAAATATATAACATATTATTACATTTCTTAAATATTTTTTTCATTTCATCTTTTATATATTTCAATGCCTAATATTTTATTTATGGATTCTTTAGATGATCATTTCAATGTTAGAATTCCTTCCTTTAAAATCTAGATGCACCAAAATGGTTACCTATTATGAAAATGATAGTCTATATCTATGATTCTATTTGGATTTGTTTGTATTGGTGCTTAATTATATGTACACTAGCATAACCACAAGTACATTATTGATTTGAAATTGTATGTATTGGTGCATAATTATAGAACAACCACAAGTACATTATTTAAATGTTTGCTCATAATTAAATAAACAAAAAAATATAATTTGAGTAGTTTATTTATTTTAATTTCGCCAGTCAAAGCTTTGAGAATGTTTTAAATGTGATTTAGTGAATTGTAATAATTAAATAATGTATTTTTTCCCTCATCTAAAATAATATAACTTTATTGTATCCATGATTTTTCATTTTAGGTCACATTATGCATTATTGAGAGGATTTTTTAAAATTAGTTTAAATGTGATTTTCTACATTGTTTTTATCATAATTTAGAACCCATAATTAAGTCTTTATAAAAAAATAAACCATCAAAATGAAGTTTTGTCAAAATTTACCGAATTTTACCCTTCTTTGACAGAAAAAATGTTCAAAAATTGGCAAATGCCCGTCAAATTCCAACTCTGATCGGGAGGGTCTGGGGTCGAGCAATGCCAGATTTCCAACAACAAAAGCTTCTTGAATTGTGTGTCTTGGGCCTCGGGTAAGGATTCTCTTTCTAAAAAAAATAAATGAAAACCATTTTCCAAAACATGCCAGTGCTTGTAAGAAGATTATCGTTGTGAAGAGAGTATGGAGCCCTCTAACTTCCATCTCCACCAAAAATGATACTCGGGGAAAAGCTTTCTTGGAGACAAAGAGGAAAATCTTGCTTCGTTTCATTTATCTCTTAATCCCATACTCTCATGTTCGAGATGCCTGCAAAAAGAGAGGATATTGAATTAATCTTTAAGGTACCATATATTTAACAAATGTGCTTATGTATTTACAGGCCAAACTGCAAAGAGGGTAACATCTACATGAAAGAAATGGGATGCAGAAACAAGTAGAGTTAGGGTTTCCTCATTTAGGTTAGAATTTCCAAATTTGCCATCCACACCTAGCACATGGGTAATGCATTTTAATGGAGTGGGCACAAGAATGCCTAGGTGTTACCACATGGACTAATGGATTAAATGGAGATTGATGAAAAATGATTTTTTCCAAAAGAAATCTGTCTTAGATTCCAGTTTCAATCTTTGGAACCACTCAAATTAATTTTAAATCCTCAATGTCATTAAATAGTATCGATGAGGTGTTGAACACTTATTCCATCTAGAAAATGACAATTTAAAAGCAATGATTTAAAATATATAGCATAGGAATACATGAAGGCCTCCTATATAATCCCATCTCAAATGTTTAATGAATAAGCACTAAATTAGGAATAATTATATCAATAGAAACTTTTATTTAATAATCCAAAATACAAAATGAAAAAATGTTTTCAGAATGACTAAAGAAATATAAATCATTATATCAATCTAAGCAGGTTGTTGTCATGTGATATAAATCATTATATCAATCAAGGTATGTTGCTGACAATGAATGATACGTGTGATTGGAATATTTATGTCTTAAGTTTTTTGTTTATTATACTCTCGATTTTTTGGATTTATTTGTTTTTTAATTGTGTACATTATCCATGTTTGATGAACGACGGTTGGATTTGAAGCAATTCCACTCCAATGAAAATTCATAAAGATTCAATGTTGCAGGAGCGTCGTCTTGCTAACCTAATATCATTAAAAATCTTATCGCTGACCTCAATGCAACTCTTGTGTTTTTTAGTCCACGAATTGAGAAAATGGCAATCCATCATCACCGAGTTAACTATGTTAACTGCAGCAACAAAATTGCGGAGACATGTCATGTTTGCTGATTGCATCATTTGGATGGTGTACCAATCCATCCACGAATGGAGAAAATGTCGACCCGTCATCACGTGTTAACTCTGTTAACTGCAGCCCACAAATTTGCAGAGTGTATGGCAATCTGTCCTCAAGAAAACTTCAAAGGTTTTTTTTTAATGAAGATTTCTAGAATAATAATATATTTACATGTGGGACTGACGGTCACGCTGCTGCTCGCCGATCAAGTGGCCGCCCTGCTCACCCTGCATAGGGTTTCCCTTCTCCGCTCGATCTGCTCCAGGCCCTCGCCCCCATGGCTACGCCTGGGGGAGGGCTTTCCTCTCCCATTCCCCCGGTCTCCGCTGAAGAAGCTTTCAGAAGGTTGATAAAGCCTGCCAGGAAGAAAACGGTGGCACCTGCTATCCCGAAATTTATCAAAAAGATTGAAGCCGTTCCGGAAATCGATCTCCCGGTTGAACAGCCCATCAAAATAGCCCTGGCCTTGGCTGAGCGAGGATTGGTTGGCCAGTTTATGGGCCTCTGGCCCTCAACAAGGACTACAAATGACTGGATCCAAAGGAATTGGAGACCTCAAATTAGTAACAGTGTTACTTGCTATCCTGTCGGTCGAGGATTCTTCATTTTTGAATTCATAGCCAAGGAGGACCGAGATCTCATCTTTAGAAGCGGCCCGTACTTCATGGGAACCCAAGGCCTTTACCTGAACCAGTGGACACCGGATTTCGATCCAGAAGTAGATGTTCCAAAAGAAGTTCCAGTGTGGGTGAGGCTCCCAAACCTCCCTGTCCATTGTTGGAACCCTCTTACCCTGGAAAAAGTCGGGAATGCGCTAGGGAGATACATTGACAAAGCTGAAAACAAAGGCCAGTACACATGCGCTAGAATCTGTGTAGAAGTAGACCTTGAAGCAGGACTTCCTGAGGCAGTAAAACTAAAAGTTGGCACATGGCACCATTATCAAAAGCTAGATTACGAACAGCTGCCCTTCAAATGCCGCCATTGCCATGAGCATGGCCACTTCCAGAGGCACTGCCCCAAAATCCAAGTCCCAGAAGAGGGAGAAGGTTGGCAGAGGGTAAAGAAAGGGAAATCTACCTCAAAAACCCAGGAAAAAAAGTCTCCAGCGGACATGCAGAAAAACAATCAGCCACCAAGCTCAAACAAGAGCTCCCAGGAAGCCGGAAATGCATCTCCAATTGTGATCCAGGTCGCTGATGGAACTCAAAAGCCAACCAACAACGCATCCCCATCCGTGATTCAAGTCGATGATGGAAACCCAAAAGTCAATGAACCAGCCGGGAAAGATCCTAGCACAGGTAACTTGGAAAGAAACCAGGTCAAGCATCCCCCAAGCACCAAAGAAGGCGCTAATCCTTTGGAGCCGGGGGAAATTCCAAGTCCCGGTCCTGTGGATCCAATAGCAGCGGAAGCATCCAGCCCTTCTAAAGAAGCAAATGAGGAATTATCATTGCTAGAAACGGATCTAGGGGAAGAGACAGATGATGGAGCCTCCTTCAGCAGTCTGCATGGCGTCCCATTTAAAAATCCAAGAGGGAGAAAGTCAAAAAAGAAGAAAAGAGATGAAGCAACTTATCTGGCTGTTCTTGAAGGCTCCCAAAAAACTCTGAAAGGAATGATTGAAACCAGATCTAAGAAAGGAACGACCTCGGCCTCTAAAGGGGCCAACCCCATCTCTCATAGTTTTTAATGCGATACATCTCCTGGAACTGTAGAGGATTAGGTTCTGCTCTAAAAGAAGAAGCACTGAAAGATCTGGTCAACAATTATAAACCTGAGATTCTACTTGTCCAGGAGACGAATATGGAGGAAGCAGCTCTCCTCCAGGCTGGAAAAAAGTTTTGGAAAAAAGGCCCAGGGGTCGCCACCAGCTCCAGAGGAGCCTCTGGAGGTGTGGCCACCTTCTGGGATTCAACGCTCTATGATCTTGAAACCGAAGATTGTACCATGCATTGGGTATTCACAAAACTCTCCCATAAAAACTCTGGTAGCAAGGTAAGTCTCTTCAACCTTTATGTACCTGTTTCACTTTCAGAAAAAAAAGATTGTTGGACTTTGTTGGAATCTTATCTCAACCTTCAGCAGCCAGAGAACATTATTGTAGCAGGAGACTTGAATGTAACGCTGGCCGCCAATGAGAAAAAAGGGGGGTCTCCAGTCAGGGATCCTTCGAGGGAATGGATTGAGGATATTACCCTTGATTGGGAGCTCATTGATATTAAACCAAACAAAGGGAATTTCACCTGGTCCAACAAGAGGATCGGACCTGGACACATCGCTTCCCGGCTTGACAGATTTCTTGTTCACTCCTCCTTCCTCTCCCTGGGATTGCTAGCCTCATCCAAAATTCTTCCTCACTACATTTCTGATCATCATCCCATCTTGCTAGAGCTGGCACTAGACCAAGACCTTGGCCCTATCCCTTTCCGGTTTAGTCCTCTATGGATTCAACATGAGGGCTTTATGCAAGTTGTCTCTGAGTCCTGGGGACGTCACATAAGAGGTTCTCCTTCCTTCATCTGGGAAGAAAAAATAAAAAGGCTGAAATATGACTTGAAAGATTGGGCTAAGCTAATCACCTACCCCATCACTAGAAGAAAAAAAGCCCAATCTGAATTGGAAGCCTATCAAACCATAATGGAAGCCACCCCAATCTGTGAAAGTGCCCTCCGTAAGGAGGGGGAACTTCAGAAATCCTACCACTCCGCATGCAGACAAGAGGAGGAATATTGGCGCCAAAAGTCCCAAAACCTATGGCTCTTAAGCGGGGACAAAAACACCAAGTATTTTCATAAGCAAGCCGAAGCTCGAAAGAACTTTAAAGCTGTCACTGAAATAAACCATCAAGGAGTTCTGCTGAAGGACTTCGTTGACATAAAGGAAGCCGGCGTTTCCACCTTCAAAGAGTTATTCACTGCCCCGTCAGACGCCCAGCTTGATCCTTCCGCTTACCCCTTTGACCTTATCCCGGCCCTTATCTCACCCGAAGAAAACACCTGTCTAACCTCTCCTGTGACCATGCATGAACTTAAGTCTGCCTTAGAGCTAATGAGGCCTGACAGTGCTCCTGGACCGGACGGGTTCACAGCCCGTTTCTTTACCTACTGCTGGCCTATTATCAAGAGGGACCTCCTAAAAATGATCCGTTACTCTCAAGAAACCAAGAGGATATGAGGAAGCACTAACTCCTCGTTCCTTGCCTTAATCCCGAAAGAGAAAGGAGCCAACGCCTTCAACCGCTTCAGGCGGATTTCTCTTTGCAACACCGGATACAAACTCATAACCAAGATTATAGCTATCAGAATTAAAAGAATGCTGCCAAGGATCATCCCGGAAAATCAAGGCGGTTTCATCAAAGGAAGGAAAATCCTCGACAATATCATCCTTGTCCAGGAAGCAATCCACTCAAGCTGTCTCTGTAAAGAAAAAGGTATGGTTATCAAACTTGATTTGGCAAATGCATTTGACCGTGTAAGGCATGATTTTCTGTTTGCAGTTATGAGAAAGTTTGGCTTTTCAAGCTCCTTCATAAGCTGGGTCAAAGGCTGTGTGAGTGAGCCTTGGATAGCACCATTGGTCAATGGAAGGTCCACTAGCTTCTTCAAAGCCTCGAGAGGGTTAAGACAGGGCTGCCCGCTGTCCCCTCTTCTCTATGCAATTCAAGCTTCAGTGCTCAGCTTTCAGCTAAATTACTGTCAAGAAATTCACACCCTCCCTGGCCTGAGAATGGCGAACAATGTCCGGGACATAAATCATGCACAATTTGCAGATGATACTCTGCTTTTAGGGGGCGCAAGTGTTCATTCTGCCAACCATTTCAAGCAAGAGCTGGAAGTTTACAAGGAGGTCTCCGGAAGCAAAATAAACTTCCAAAAGAGCAAAATATTCAGCTGGAACTGTTCGGTCAGAGAATTAAGGGATATAGCCAGAATGCTTGGAATGGAAGTTGCGATGGACTGGGATGAGTTCAACTATCTGGGCATTCCCATATGTAAAACCAATTTCAAATCAGCAAAATGGGAGGCCATCCTGGATAAAATAAAGGCAAAAATCCAAAACTGGAGAGCCAATTGGCTAAATCTAGCTGGGAAAACAGTTCTCCTCAAATCGGTCTTGAACAACATGCCTATCTATCAATCTTCAATCCTGATGGCCCCTGGAGTAGTGATCCGGAAGATAGAAAGCCTGCTCAAGAAATTCATTTGGGAAGGGGGGAAAGGGAACGAAAAAAAACTCCACCTAATTAGTTGGGAAAAAATCCAAAAGCCTCGGGAGGAAGGAGGACTTCATGTGCACAGTCTTACAACCCAAAATCTTGCTCTAGGCGCCAAGCTGCTCTGGCAGATGATCACTGGGAAACAAAGCTGGAGTAAAGAAGTACTCTGTAAAAAATATTTTTCTGGTTCTAGGAAGAGGTGTCTAGACTCTGCAACGCCAACAAGAAATGGATCTCCGATCTATAAGTTATGTATCAAAGCTCTTCACCTGTTCAGAATATACCTCTACTGGATTCGTGGGAACGGGAAATCCATCAGATTCTGGGAGGACTCCATTCTGGGAGAAGCTCCTTTGGGACAGCATAGGGAACTGGATAATATTAAACTCTGGCTTATAGACAAAGGAGCCACCTCTCTTTGGGATATTTCGATATGGGATAATAACTCTTGGATCGGCTGGGACTTGGGCGATCCCCCTCCGGATTTAAAAACAGAAGCAGACACTCTCTCACAACTTCTCCAAGGCAAATCGCCCCTCAAAGCAGATTCTAGAGACAAAAGAGGATGGGGGCACAGTTCAGGAATTTACACTGCTTCAGAAGGATACAAGCTTATTAAAGCAATCCCCTACGCTGTACCCAACCCAGCGATCTGGAATTTTCTATGGACAAAAGCCTTCATTCCCAAAATAGATATGTTCTGCTGGACTTTAGCCCACAAAAGCATCTTATCAGCAGAAAACTTGAAGAAAAGAGGCCTGGAAGGTCCCAGCCGCTACCCGCTCTGCAAAAATGATGAGGAAACCATGGATCATATTATGATCGATTGTCAATTCTCCAAAGAAGCATGGAGAGATGCCCTGGTGATCTCTGGTATAATCCTCCCAGGATCAATTCATTCCCTCTTTTCTAATTGGATGAAGCTCTCTCCCTTCTCTCTTTCCAAAAAGCCTTTGCTCCAAGCAGCCTGGAGATGGCTTCCAAAGGCCATCTGTTGGAAAATATGGTTAGAAAGAAACAGCAGAATTTTCAGGGAAATAGATCACCCCCCATCTAAAATAGCAATGAACGCTAAGGCAATTGTAGGGGAAGCACTTGAACACAGTTCCTCTCTGCACGTTGCAGCACCTCTCACGGCAGAAGAATCTCAATGGCTAGACCAGCTTGTACCAAATCATCATAACAGAAGCAGGACTTCGCTTCCCAATCTGGCTGAATGGGAAATTAGGATGGACGAGTCTGGGTTCATCAAGTGGAAAGCATCATTGACCGAGCTCTGCTTGTTCTTCGATGGGGCCTCCAAAGGCAATCCGGGTGCAGTTGGAGGGGGAGGAGTTTTCGTATCAGCAGAAGGAATAATGGTGAGCAGCTATGCCTGGGGTCTAGGCATTGAATCCAATAACACGGCCGAATTCTGTGCCCTCTGGCAAGGACTGAGAATAGCCAGATCCAAAGGAATCACTATGCTGACAGTATTTGGTGACTCTAGGATGCTCATCCAAGCTCTGATAAATAAGAAACGGCCGTCACAAATCAAGCTAGCCTTATTATACCAAAAGATCCATCTGATCCTTAAAAGCTTTCGGTCAATAAGTTTCTATCATGTGTTGCGTGGACTGAACACGCTAGCAGACAGAGAGGCCAATCGAGGAGTCCTCCAGGGCAGAGGAATTTTACATCTGGATGGAAGTGAAACCAGTTGTGACATCCCCTAAAAGGAAATTCCCTTTGTTCTCATTCTGGCATCCCAATTCAAACAGCAGTGTTCCTGGGCTTCAAGTTGATTTAACATCTGATGAGTCTGGGGGAAATTCCCAGCTCAAATCTAACGGATCAATTGGCACTCGTGATCCTCAGATAGGTTGGCCTCTCTATTTAGCCAAGGTCACTCTCTCCTTAACCCATAGCATCTCTGAAGTAGCTCTGGTGGCGGCCTGCTCCGTGCATAAGCGGCTGAGCTTCCACTCTAAGTCCCTCGGCCTAGTCTACCGCTCTCAAGCTTTTCCTTATCATTTAGTGTCGAGATTTGCAGAGTTCTGGCATTTATGGATTCTTCTTCAAAGTCAGGTCCAACGGTTGATGAAAGACTGGACACGATGGAGCATACTCTGGACCGTCTTAATACACAAGCAGACAATCAAGATCAGCGAATCCAAGATTCCAAATCGGCTAGAGAGCAATGTTGGAATCAGCTCAATGACGATGTCAAACAGCTTCGATCAGAGATTTCGGCCTCCTTTGAAAACTTGGAGGAATTTAAAGAAGAGATGCGATCATATCCCTAAGATATTGCCAATGCACAAGGGGACTTTGGCCAGCGACTCAGTGATCTGGAGCAAGCGATTAACAAACTCTCTGAGAAGAAATCTGGGTGAAAGTGATCTTCCCTGTAGCACTACGTTCTCCAAAGTCTCACGTCTCGGCAAAGAAGAACCATCTCCTCTCTGCTACAATGAAGCTTCTCTCTTCTTTTGTTATTTTAAGTCTCTCTTTGTTGACTCTGTTTGTATCAACTCTGCTGTAGCCGTTAGTAACTTTTGTCATTTTAAGTCACTCTTTGTTGACTCTGTTTGTGCCAATTCTGCTGTAGCCGTTAGTAATGAAGATCAAGCCGTTGGGAAAGAATGGATGATCCCCTCCCGAGGAGCTAAGAATCTTGACAAGCATCGTTGTAATGAAAAATGTCAAAGCACTCTGCAGCTGATTTGCAGGCCCTAATTTAATCTAACCCAATGTTATGGTCAAAAAAAAAATATATATATATATTTACATGTGTAATATGCAACTCGAACAAAAACTGAATCCTAGCCCACAGTCCATCCAGAGCAACGTATAAGATGCAAAGATGAATATATGATATGCCTACCTCACCAATAGGGATGCCATTTCGATACACTGCAAGTACAATGGATTAGAGTACAAATTGTGCTGAATAGAATATAATTTAGACTTTTTGGATTTATTTGACATGAGATAGTACTCAATCATAATTTAAAAAATCACTAGGTTAAGATGAACCTTACTATGTTTTATTTGTTTGTAGAACATTCCATCAAATAATTTATGCTACCATTGCTAGGTTTATAAATAGGTTAAGCGTAGGAATATACCTGAAGTAGTTGTCAACGAATCTTTTTAAAGTCTCTTTGGGGTAGATCCTTGTAACTAGGAGAATCCGAAACATAATTGATAGTATAATGGACGATACCAATGAAATCGAACGATCCCCTCAGCTTTTCGGATTCTTGTTTGGTGAAAAAAGGCAATCTCGAGCCTACAATCTCCTTCATGCAAGAAGGGTAATCTCCATAAATAACAGGTTCTATGAACCTGCTCAGAGAACGATTTCACACTTCTTAGTAATGAAATTTAGTGAGACAAACGGTGAGTGAATTTATGGTCATTTGTTGTTTTTGCTCATTCTACCATTACCATCCATTCATGAAATCTAAGATCCTTTGAGTCGCAGCTATGTCTTCTGATGAGCTTGTCATGGGTACATACCACTGGGAATAGATCAAGATGCCAATGGGGCCCTTCTGCTTCTTGTGCCAATGTTTCAAAAGCTGTTAAATGAAATCAAAGCATAAGTGTGATACTTAAAACTCGCTTGTAAAATCCCCATTAACTTGAGTGGCAATTAGTAGGACATTAAAAGGTTTATGCTAGCTAATGTATACAGGACTGAGTAGAGATCAATGATGTAATGAAAAGATGGAAGAACTAACTGAATATAGGAAATCATCAGATGGCATCAAGCAAAGGTGAAATATAGGACCTGGAACTGGAACTAGAACTGGAACTTCTCCCTGTAAAGCTCTACAATCGCTGCATGGGATAACAAAACATGATGACCTGTTACTTCCACTGGATGATCCGGTGTTTCAGAATGTGCTGCTGAAGATCGAACTTCCTTTAGGCCATTCTTACACCTAAACAAAAACCAAATCCAAGGGGTATTTAACAAGTACCTGAGTTAGCAACTCCTGGAGATTGTGCCCTGAAGATCGAATTCTGACCGATAGATTACTAAAGATCATGCAGGGAGAGATGCAAATTCAAACAATATGGGGTTATAGGGTTTTGGAAAGAAGGAAACCATGGCTCATAAAGGAGGACAAAGCACTAAAGGGATTTGCATTTGAAGCACTGACGGCAGCAAGGGCAAATGCTTAACTAGTGCCAGACCAGTCTAAATGTAGTTCGAGCAATCCATTTTATAACATGGAGCTTTGGAGTGATTGTGGCAACAAGAAGAACAAGAAGGGCATGCATGGCATGTATAGCGTAATCGTGGCAACAAGAAGGGCAGTTAGAACCTTACCTGATCGCCACCTTAACATTGTGATCGCCACCTTAACATTGTGTGTAGAGTTGCGACCCATAATGACTGCACAGTCAAGGATGTCAGCAATCAGACCATGTCAGAAGATGTCAGTTGTAGAAAATAAAAAGTTGTTTCCGCAATAAAAGGTTGTGGCATAAAAACTTTATGCAAATTGGAAAAAACTATAGCATAAAAAACTGAAATTTTAAGTGCACAAATTACTAAACATTGTTGATTATATAATTCCATGCACTTACGTCATCACGCCGTCGAGTCTTGGGGCACAAAGACCCAAGCAAACGTCACCTGAAAAAGACTAATAGAAATTAAGTTAAATCAATATTTAAATAATTCAAAAATAAAATTTAATGAAACTATATTAAAAACATTTGAAAACTAAAAAATTTAAATATATAAGTCGAGTTAATTGACCTAAGCAATTCATATATATTCCTTGTTGGGAACATAATAAAGTATGGCATGCCTCCAATCAAGAGCTCATAAAAGATGCAACCTAGTATCATGTGCATAAATGGTGACACATCACACAAACCATGACTCAACACATGAAATAACATGCAGATACCATCAACAACTATCCAAAACCATGGGTGCTAATGTGAAGCAAAACCATGGGTGCTAATGTGAAGTGACATATAAAAATGTGTATGCTCTACCCCTATGCCTCCAAATATGTGCGCTGTGTTTCATCTAATCAAGTGATGAGCCACTAAAATGATACCAAATCAACGCCGAAATGTCATTATTCTATAGGGGTTCCTCTACTAGGCCAAAACCACATGCCATAGGGGTTCCATCCTCCTAAGAATTTGTGCGTAAAAGGAAATAATTTATTCACGTAGTCAAATAAATAAAAATAATAGTAATATATATGTAGAAAAGACTATTGAATAAAATAATGATCTATTACAAAATGAGAACCTCATATACACTCATAAAAGGTGGTGTTCTTTAATGAAAAGGTATGTCATTTATAAAATCTATTTTATTATTATTTTTACTTTCTTAATTTTATTTATATTTTTTATTATATTTATATTTATTTGCTTTATTTTATTATTTACTATGAATGTATATAATATTGTTTTTTATAAAATCTATTTTATTATTATTTTTACTTTCTTAATTTTATTTATATTTTTTATTATATTTATATTTATTTGCTTTATTTTATTATTTACTATGAATGTATATAATATTGTTTTTTCTTTTGAAATGCTTTGTCTTCAATTCAATTTTAAATTACTTTATCTTCCATTCTGAAGATTTATCTTGATTCTTGATTATGGTTGAATATTTGTGAGTTTATTTGAGAGGTTGATATAGGATTTTGAAGCTATATAATTTGTAGCTATTCTATTGCCATTTGAATTCCATAAATTATTTTTGGAGGTTTTTGATGTAGGTGCTTAATTGCATCAATTATTCTATCTTCAATAACATGTTAATCTCGGTGAGTGGTAAAGCATAACATTCAGTTTGTAATTCCATTTTTTGTACCTTTATAGGATATACAAAAAGGTTTAATTGTTTTGCTAGATTGATATCCACGAAATTGCGAGTATTTGAATCTATGAGGATAGTGATATTTTTCTTTTTTATGCTACCCTTGAGTTTTAATGTCTTTGGTTCCTTTTTCCCTTTAATTTATATCATGTAGTTTTCTCGTCTCAAATGCTCCTGTAGTTTCCATTGTTCCTTAAATGAGGTGGAGTATATCTTCCTATAGATGGTTGTACTTTTTCCTTCCAAGTCTTTTTAGTGCATGCAGTTGTTTCTAATGATACTTTTAGTAATTTTTCATCATCGTCATAGTCTAACATGCCTTCTTCATTAAAAACCTCTACTTCCTTCCCATCAATAATTTTGCAATGATATAAGTGATTGGATGCACATTTATATCCTGGAACCCACTTTTTACCACATTTGTGACAATTGTTTTCCATTCTTTTTATTTCATCATCAAAGTTTCTATTGGGGGTATCTAATTATCTTTCAACTTCATACATATTATATTTTTTATTGTTGCATTTATGTCCCAACAACCACTTGTCTCCACATTATCTACATTTTCCCTCCTTTCATTGTGAATAACCCTTGCTAGATCTTAATAATGAAGGCATTTCAAATATGGATTCTGCAACTTTTTCCATGGTGAAATGGTATGTGTTTTTAACTCATTATGGATTGTGTGGCTTTAACCCCCCACATAGGATTGGATTAGTTGATCTTCTAAAAACCTATACACGCGCATGACTAGTGTTTTCCAATCATATGTGAATTTTTCCACATTACCATTTTGACAGTGATCTGGAGACATTTGAGAAAAATACTTCCTTGAGAATACCTTCAAATCTTTTAACAATTCATTTTTGAATATATCCTAATTATATGAAAAAATAGACCATTTCCACTACATGTATCAATTGTATGCATCGCCTCAAGAAGCATGGAATCATGTTTTTGTTGTTGTATTTATAAATTTCGAAGATATTATGATGTATATTAGCATTGTATATTGTTGTACCCCCATCGGAGATGTGTTTTCGTCCTTTTAGGATGTCATTATTGTATATGGCCATTGAGGTAAACCCTTCCTTGTAAGTTAGGGTAGTAATCCCCAAGTTGAATACCATAAGATGTATTTTTTAGTCTCCCTAGGTGAAGTCAACCCTGTTAAGGTAAGAGGTCGTCCCATCCAAGTTATTAGGTCAGTCACTTGATGTGTATAAATATGGAGGTGCCCTCCCTCATTTAGACACACACTCACTCACTCAAGTTCTCATGAGAGAGAGACAAAGAACTATTCTGAGGAAGTTTGCAGAGCTTTCTCCTTTATGGTTTCCCCAAGGAAAATCTTTGTGTCTTGTGTATCTGCTCTATCTTATGCATCTTGTTGTGCCTTTTATTCTTTCAAATAAAGATCCTAACCAATTTGAATTAGATTAGAAAAACTAACATGGTATTTGAGCCTCTATGAAAGAAGGCACTGTGCAGCAGTGAAAACTAGGGCTTCCTAGTTCAAAGTCTTCTCTCCATAGATCATCAAGAAAAGAGGGATAGGCTAACTCACCATAGGGAGGAACATCTTTTGGTGGAAGCATAATCAAATTTGGTGAAGTTTCAATTTTTTATCGCGGGAAGAAACTAGGGCATCAAGTTTCAAACCCTTTCCACCGCAGTTTTCAGAAAAGGAGCTTACTGAGAAACTCGCTTCAAGGAGACACATATTTCTATCCAGACAAAATTCCAAAATTCCAAGTTTGGAAAATTAGGGTTTCTCTAACAAACCCTGCGTTAGTCAGCTCTGGAATAAGGTTAGGCACCTCAAATTGGTAAGATCTAAATCTCTGTTATTTCCATTTGAGGTTCTCATTTCAAAATGACTCATCATACCTAACTTGAGGATAAGCTTGTGGGAGTTGACAACTTCTGAGCATGGGAGTACAGGATCTCCCCGATCCTTGAAGAAAATGATTTGGATAAGTATATCATTAAGGAAGTTCTAGAATAAAGCAAGATGAGGCTAAGGCTATCCATAAGAAGAACTTGGTTAAGTCCAAGAGAATCATTGCATATTCTATTAAGGATCATCTCATCCCCCATGTGTCATCCTTGAAGACACCTAAGGAAGTGTTCGATGCTTTGATGAAGTTGTTCGAAGGAAAGAACATCAACCGGAATATGAAATCGAGGAACCAATTGAAGAATGCGAAGATACAAAACTCAGATACCATGCAATCCTACTTCACAAGGGTTGCTCAAATCAAGGAACAACTTGTAGCAGTCAAAGAGAATCTAGAAGAAAGAGAGATTGTTATTACCACATTGAATGGTTTCCCTAGGTCATGGGATTTATTCATTCAAGGAATATTTGCTAGAAGGAGGTTGATCAGTTTCAACAGACTCGGGAAGAATGCACACAAGAAGAATCTTGGATCGTAACAAGAGAAGAGAATATGGGAGCAATTGAATATCAAGCTCTCACAGTTCATATCGGAAGATATCATAGGAAGAAGGAGGATCGCCATCACAAAAAAAGGGAGGACCATCATCACAAAAGACAAAAGAAATTCATAATATATCCCTCCAACATTCGATGCTACACTTGTGATGAGAAGGGACATTGCTCCATAGATTGTCCCAGAAACATAAGCTCCTTCAACAAGAATTCAAATAAGAAGAGTCATCATACTCACACTGCTAAAGATGATGAACCAATAATAAAGAGACTCAAAGAAGAAACTGATTCTTCAAGTAATGAAGAATATGTCCTTATATTATCACTCACAAGAACTATCTCACATGCAAGCAATGACTAACTTGTAGATAATGGGGCATCTAAACATATGATGGGATACAAAGAATCATTCATCAATCTGTCCGAGCATGAGTCACATCACAAGGTGAAACTTGGGAATGATTATCAATACCCCATCAAACGAAGTGGGAAATATTCCTACAAGATAGACTCCAGGAAATATTTGAAGATGAAAGATGTGCTATATGTTCCAGGATTGAAGAAGAATCTTCTCTTCATCTCTACACTAGATTCCAAGGGAATAAGAGTTGCATTCGTTGATGGCCAAATCCTAATGTGACAAAAAAAAAGACAATAAATGATGCAGCAGTGATTGGAGAGAAAGAGGGAGGCTTGTACAAGTTGAAGGGACAACCTGAACAAGCATTGGTTCATGAATCCATATAACAAAGTGAACAATGGCATAGAATGATTGCATATGTACACTGTAAAGCACTACCGATTGCAAGTAAAGTGGTTTCAGGACTTCCAGGAATCCAAACAAATCATGAAGGAATTTGCAAGGGATGTGCACAAGGAAATAACGTAAAGAAGAAATTTCTGAGTAGTGAAATCAAAGCAAAAGGAATACTGGACATAATCCACTCAGATGTCTGTGGGCCTATGTTATCCAGCTCACTAAGCGGGTATGTATAGTATGTTTCCTTTATATATGACTTCTCCCGTAAGACTTGGATATATTTCTTGAAAGAAAAAAATGAAGTATTCAACAAGTTCAAGGAATTCAAAGCCTTGGTAAAAAATCACACTGAAAGGAAGATCAAGACTCTGCGGTCAGATAATGGCAGAGAATTCACATTGTATGAATTCAAGGAACTTTGCAAAATATTTGGGATTAAGAGGGATTTGAGCACTCCATACCATCCTCAACAAAATGACATTACAAAAGAAAAGAACAAAACAATAGTGGAAGCAATGAAAGAAATGCTACATGACCGGGATCTTCTGATGCACTTATGAGCAAAAGAAACAAGGATAGGTGTGTATGTACATAACTTTACTCCTCATCGAGTACTCAACAATAAGACTCCCGAAGATATTTTTCAAGAGAGAAAATAGAAGTCATCCATATTAGAATATTTGGCTTCCCAGTGTGCATACACCTCCCAAATGAAATGAGGACTAAGCTCAATCCTTCAGGGAGATCAACATCAGCAGAAACATAACATTTGATGAAGACTCAACATACTCTAGATCCAAACAACTACCTATTTTAGAAGTCAAAGAACCTAAAGAAACTAGAGTTTGAGACATGGAAATAGAAGAAACAATTCCATAGGACCATGAAGATCATGACATGGCAGAACCACAAGAGCTTGTAGAACCACTTCATGAGAAGAAATCCCAAAAGATAAAACCAACATGCACAACAGAATTTCAACCCAAAATCCGATGCCTTGCATGTCTAAAATTCGACACTTCTATATCTCATTTTCGACACACACACTTTTTTTTTGTCATCGGTGGCGTAACGTCGGATCTTCGACAGTCGACTAATAAGGGTCGAAGATCCGACAGACCATTGTGTCGCATATTTGATCGTTATTCCTTCCAAAGTGCCAACCAAAATTGCATAAACCGTCGAAACTCCGACGTCCTCCGACCCTTGAAGCGTCGGACATCCGACGGATGAAAGTGTCTGAGAAATGGCAATGTCGTCGGTTTTAATTCAGATAGTTTCGGTAATCTGACGCACTCCAACACTAGAAGAGTCGGCCTTCTGACGCAGTCTGACACTTTAATCGTCGGTCATCCGACTGAAGGAAGCATCAGAGTCATGGCACGACTGTTGGAGGGGTTGACCGGAGTGTCGAAAGAACGTCGAAAAAGTGATGCCCATTGATGGATTTAAAAATAAAAATCCAAATATTTCACTTACGGCCACATGGTTTCAGCCTAGAATTTGACCACTGAAGGAAGCCTGGTAGCAAACTAGAGGATTCTATGTCAAGTATATATTTCATCCTTGCACATATAGTTATCACAACTACTTTACTCTTAACTTTACTTTTTGCAAAATAGAAAACCCAATATCTACAAGAGAAGCACCCTTATTTCTATTTATGGAATAAGGAAGAGAGTAATTACAAGCAAACCCTGTACTAAGTCTACAAGTGGACCACTTAACAAGACAAATTCCAATCTAACCAATCCATGAACACTTTAAGAGAATGTCCCTTAACTAGAGACATTACATGTGCTAAGGGTAGGTGATTACAACACAACTTCACGGTAGTGTGAACCACATGTACAAAGGTCATGTAATCCCATGCCCGCATGTTCCAACTTACCCACTTAGAAATGGCCTATGTGACTTCGCTTTTGAGAGAGTCGGAGAAAGGTTGCTTGCAATCAAGTTTTCCTAGTTGAAGACAATGCAATGCTTCTCTGGGTGAGACTATTAGTTGGAAAGTGGAATGAAGCAATCCCCATACAATGTCTGTGTCCCTAACCTCCATTTTGAGTTGACTAAAGTTCTAAAGGGTGGCTTTTTATAATATGATTAAGATGAAATGGGTCTAAAGAATTGTGTTTATCCTTCATATGCATTGTGCTAATTGTATAAGTATATGCATAAGTTTCTCCCTGTATAAGAAAGAGCTCTCATGCAAAGAGTGCCATTAGAGGAAATTTGGGGTCTAAAATGGGCCTTACAAGAAAACGTGCCAACAATAAATTTTGTGAGTTGGAATTCAGGAACCAATAGAATTTCAATAAAACGAGTCAACCATAATGGTTGAATTGACATATTAGACATAAAAGAAAACTACTTTTTTTGTTCGTATTTTTGACATATCTCCCTGTGTTTTTACTCAAATTCTGAGTAGGAGAGCTCGTTGGATGCGAAATTTGATTCCACATCCAACAAGTACCCACACTACATACTTTTGACGGACATCACTACACCAAAAAAAGAAATACCAGAAAAAACGTGATGATGACATCATCATCACATTTTTCCAGGTATTTCTTATTTTTGGGGTAGCAGGGTGCATCAAAAGTATGCAGTGTGAGTACTCGTTGGATGCAAAATCAAATTCCGCATCCAACTAGCTCTCCTGCTCAGAATTTGAGTAAAGCCATAGGGAGATATGTCAAAAATACGAACAAAAAAAGTAGTTTTTTTCTTTCTTCCTCCAAAATTAATAACTATTATTTTATTATTTTAACTATTATTTTATTATTTTCCTTAGGAGGCCCATTTTATACCTCAAATTTCCTCTAATGTTTACATCCCCAATCTTAATAAGTGATGATGGAGGACACTGAACCTATAGAGTCTCTAAACATAGGGGACCAAAGGAAACAACTAAGATAAAAAAATAACAGAAATAAACTTGTTGACCAAGAGGCATTCAATACTTTTAGAATAGTCTATCTTTGCTCAAGGAAGGGATATAGAATAAGATTGAATCCTACAAATACATAACCACTTCATATAGCAAAGAGACAAAGAAACAACAGAGTATGTTACCTTAAATCATTATTAATAATGTACAGTAGATATTTAACTTCACTCTTGCAAATTCCAAACAACCAAGGTAAGCACAGATTGTTCTTTCTAAATGAAGTGGCTAGATAATAGAGGGGTCAAAATTTATAATGATGGTCAAAAACCTATCCTTGGTTGCAAAACAATGCAGGAATTTTAAGAGGTAGAGAAAAACTTCTAAAGGATTCTTGAACACAGTATACATTGGGGCCCTGAGATGTCCACTCTGTGGATCAATACATTCATTGTAATACACTAAATAATAAACTCCTTTTCCAATTAAACATAGAATTGAGCGAAAATCCAACAATAGTCAGCAAGCATAAGATGCTAGTATATTAGATAAAAAAATTAACATACATCACTCATTTTCATTCCATGGTGCTTAGCCTGTTGTTCGACGAAAGGTCAATCAAAGAAATCTCCATTGTACATGACATAAATCCTAGGCTTAAATTCTTGCATGTGATTGAACCACCGCCTAAGAAGCTTTGTCTGGAAAACATAGCAAACTTCCAGGGGATCAATACTAGTTTTCAGAATTATAGTCTTATGGTAAACAATAAATGGTAGATATACCTCATTTGGCACATTTGCTACTTTGAAATTTCCTTCAAATTCTGGTTTTGGAGTGTACTCCAAGTCTTCAATGCCCCACCCCTACACACTCAGGAAACAAACGAAAAGGAATTGGAAAACTAAAGAAGAGCAACGTTGTTCATAACAATCAATGCAACATCAATCTACAAACAATAAAAATCCCAAAACATAACTGAAAGAAATCCCAAAACAAAGGATAGGATGACCAATGGGCATAAAACAATGCCAAGTGTTTTTACCTCTCGATTTTTAATAAGATAGCCTTGCCCATCCACCATCTGTGAAATCATCATTATCATGTCATATTCGACATCAGGGAACTTGAAAGGAAGCTTGGTTGTCTCTATATCAAAATCACACACACGAACTTCAGCTCGTTGAAGAAGATATGCCCTATTTTTGAAGGTAACCTTTGAAGAGTCCACTTTAACAGTGTACCATTGTCCACATCTTGCATCTGCGGGATTGCAAAATCCATAAACAAGTAAAGAATGAATGTTAGTTTTTCGGTATATAAAAACTCTTGCTACAAAGGCTATTGAATGTGGACTTATGATGTAGAGATAAGCCATTCTTTGTTCAAAAGCATCTTGAAAACATTGAATGTGGACTTATGATGTAGAAACAAGCCATTATTTGTTCAAAAGCATCTTGAAAACATAAAACGAAGACATGAGTGTGTTGCAAAAATAAATGCATCTTGCTACAATTGACCAAGTATTCAAACAATCTATCTCCGAAGCTATCATGCCCAACCATTTATATAAACATGTTATATAACATCTATCATTTACTAATTCAATTCAAGTAACCGAGTTCTTTAAAATCCTCAAGCAACATTAAATGACACTCAATTTCTTAATCTAATCAAGGAATTTAAAATATAATGATCTAACATAAATTATGTAAGCAAAAAATTATAATTAGTAAGAATATATCACCTGATAAAACATGGATAACCAAAAATACTATGTATACAAGGCCATTGATCTAATCAAAACTCCATTTCTTGCCTCTTAACTATGGAAATGTTTCTCAACGCTATCTGCAACAAGTTCCAATGGAGGAGTCAAATAGCAATAGTGAAAATTACACAGTAAAAATATAGAAATAGATGTTTTTTAATGTATTCTTCCTTACCATTCATTGAGCTCCTCTTTGTTTCGAGAATAATTTAATATTCTCTACTAAACAGGATCAACCACGTGAAGGTGGAAGCTCATATGGCCCCTCCCCCCCCTCACATCACTCTCAACTCCCCAAACCCAATACCTATACTTGCAAATAACAATTTATTTCACTATTTCACAATGCAATTAACAATGCATCTACAATGCAAATTATTTCACTCAATAGTTGAAAAATATTTTCATTAAATCATTCTTTATAACATTCATTAAACCATTCAATCATTCAACAGCTGAAAAAACCATTCATTAAAACATTAATTTAGTTAATGGTAGAAAAAAAATATCAGTAAACAATTCAGTAAAGCATTCATTCATAAAACAGAGGAAAAAGCATTAATTTTTTTTATATAAATAAGAATTACTGAAAATTTGTTTAGTCACTTCTTTTTTACTTTTCTTCTCTTTAAATATTTAGTTAGAGTCACATCTTCAAGAATCTGATCATCGGTATCCCTACTAGTCTGCTCAGAAGGTTGAACTTCAGGCGAGGGGCGATGAATTTCTGCAATAATGTCAAAATCTTTCATTAATATATTTATATTTTGATAAATACGAGTAATTCATTAAAAAAACATTACGAATGTGTGTTTTTACATGCCATGTGCACATCAACATGTTCAACATTATCTCGTACTGGCCCAACCTGTTCCGTGTTATGATCTGTAGCTACATGCTCTGTAGTTGAATTGTGTAGAATTAGAATTAATGTTCATCATCTGTAATGGTCTATAAAAAACAGTAACACATTAATAAATTCATTACCAGGAGGAGAAGCATGATCTTCGTTTGGTTGGTCATGTACTTCATCCTTGACATGAACGGGATCGTTACTTTCCTGCACAAAAAGGAATAAATAATTTATGTTAGTTTATTTATAAGGAACAAATTGCATGAGTGTTAATAAATTATCATTAAACTATACAGTTTTCACATACCTGGGCACCAGATGGATCAGAAGAAGATCGTGCAGTATTCACAGACAAGCTTCTCCGGTGTTCAACAATGGCGTCAAAGCCATGCTCGAAGCTAAGCTTCATGTAATCCGCACTGGGAAATTCTTTGAACCAGTCGACCTTCATATTTGCATGATGTCATTAATTTTAAAGCCTTTTGTCAGAACAAAACAAAAATAATAATCTGTATGATACTTGGATGCGGATTCGGGTTTTGCGATACTTACATATCGGGCCGCCAAGTTAGAGTAACCATCAAGCCCAAGCTTGTGTTGGCCAATTTTTTCAAGTCTTGCCTTTGTGGCCTTAGATGTGTCTGAGAGCCTAATTAAGTTTTTAAATACATTAGTCTATGTACCAAAATTGATATAAAAACTAGTAATAATAAGGCTTACCACTACATTTTGGAATGAATTGCATACCTCCCTGTTCCGCCTGGTGGTATCTTTCCTGGTTTTATCAGGCCCTTCTCTTTTCCATCTTCCACCAGGGCTTTCCACTCCATAGATGGAATCATTGGAGGGCACTCATACCTAGGGCTCTTTTCTAGGGGAACCCTATATTGGTCGCAGACAATCTTTAGATGTTTTCCAGCCTTCTATAGTACCTTCAATGTATCAAAGGTATTTTTTCCGAACAGACTAACCAAGCGATTAGTTAGATCATCCTTTAAAGCTTTTGGTTGCTTGTTCCACATTGTGCGGATGGTGGGCCCGAAGATCTCCAAGGCAAAATCATTCATGTGTTTATAAAATATATCATTTCTTGCAAAATATTATTGCCATCATTAGTGAACATTAGAAAATATTATCGGTATATTAGATACAAATTATAAAAAATAAATTGAACAATCTATAATGACCTGGAATCCTCTCTATCTTTTTTGGAACCAGTTCTTCATTCACCAAAAATGTACACTTTATAGAACCAGTGCTAGTCACATGAGAAGATCTAGGAAATGCTTCCACATCTCTATCTAGCCCTGCATCCACCCCTTCTTCTACAACATCTGTTGTGGGTGGGGCACCATCGACTTCACCCTCCTCTGCCCTCGGCGGTGTTGTAGAGTGTGTTGCTGATTGTTCAGTGGACAATATGGGAGCAGTATGTGGTGTACGTGGAGTGGATTGGTCACTGGGACCAACATTGCCTTGACCACCACTGATAATCTCCATAGCACGCTGTAAATTAAACCCATTGTATTATAAGTTCAACAACATATAAAATCAAATCTTGTAAAGTTTTTATAAATGAATTTACATTTTTATTCGATAACTTACGTCCAGTTTTTTACGTTGCTGTAACAACAATTGAAGCCTTTGTTCGAGCCCTTCTGTTAGTGGAACTGCCAATATCAGACGAACCAGTTCCTCGTTTTGTTTTTCCCTTGTCCTTTGTAGCACCCTCAATGGGTCTGCAGACTCTCTAATTTCACTATCTCTCATCAACCGAGAGACCTCATTTTGTAAAGAGTTTTGAGACACCGTTTCATAAACGGAATCCCCTGTCTGCAATTGAAATATATAAAAAATTGCTTAGTCTTTGAAAATATAGTGTGCACAAATAATTATATCAGGGATTACATCTAGGATTACCTGACGCCTAGCCGAGGGCGTGGTCTGATCAACATATGGGGTTTTATCTCCATCAACCACCTGCAAAAAAAGTAGAGAACATTATCACAATGAAAGCAATATGTATAAGCTAACAAATATAGAACAAAAACAAAAATAAACACTATGCTACATGTTTTATATGTGTACATTTTTGAAGTATTTAGAATGTGGAATTACATTTAGGTTAAATGGTTGCCTCGAGTCTCCAGTCATCTGATCAACAGCTGGGGAGTTTCCCCGGTCAATCTGCAAAAAAGGTAGACAACATTACCATCATGAACGCAACCATAAAAACGAAAGAATACATAACAAAATAAACATAATGCGTCACGATAGACATGTTTACGATTTTAAAGTATTTGAAATGGAGAATTACATTCATGTTTGGCTGTTGCCCTGATGCTGTAGTCGGCTGATCAATAGCCGGTTGGCTTCCCTGATCAATACTCTGCATGGAAAATCGATAATATTATATAAATGAACCTAATATACTAATGAAAATACATAACAACGTATATGTATATCCATCCTAAAATTTAATATTACATTGGCAATATCGATGTATACCTGCTGCCTTGACTCAAGTTGACAAACATCTACGGAGATGGAGGTGCCCTTGAGAGAACCCTGCATCAAAAACATACTAAAAGTTACATAAGGAAACATGAAATTAAGTAGATAATTTCAATTATACGGTGACAAAAATTCCTATAGACGTTAAAATAATTAATAAAAGGGTGGTTAAATTGTTTGTTGTACAACAACCATACTAACATTGTTTGTATCTACACGGTTCAAATTGTAATCAATAAGCAGTTCTTCGCCAACAACTATTGATTTAATTGCACATACAAATACACGGTTTCCTTCACGTGACTCGAATATGCAGTTGGGTTGCTTTAATGTAGACCCTGGTTGTGTACTGTTTATAAACCCCGCAATATTACCCGTTGTTTTTGGCCTTCCATCCTTGTACATCGTTGCTCCTTTATTTTGAGATTTGTCTTTCAGTTGTATATAATTCACTGACAACCCATATCTACGCATACTTCGTGTATATTGGACCAGGTGCATCCAATCACTGTAGTTGTTGTTAGTTTTTCAACATTAAGCTAGCATTATTAGGATCTTTAACTGAGAGAATAACAAGTACATCAGTCAAACACAAGAGACAATGAACACAGTGTTTTTCCTCAGGGAAACCATAAAGGAGAAAACCCTGCAACTTCCTCAGAGATAGAATCAACACCAAAACAGTAAAATCCCCAAAACAATAAGTGATCTCCCAACAGCAGTAATCTTCTTCTTGACTAGCTCCAGTGTCTTCTCCTTCCTCAACTATGCACTACACTTGAGTGTGTATGACTTGTGTGATAAATAGAGACTCCAGTTATTTATTTATACTAATCTCGACATGACTAAAACCCTACTAGGGCTGACCTCTACTAAGAGAGTCTAATAACCCTAGTGCCCCGTAACTGCGGGGACTTTAACACTTAGACAATCAGAGGGTTACCCACCATGACTTAACATGACTTGTTTACATTATTGATCCTCCCGATCGGAACATTGGGGCATGACAACATGACTCAAATACATAATAGATATATCCCAAAATAAACATCGGGTTACAATACATAAGATACATAGATGAATACATTTCGAAGTTACAAATACATCAACACTCCCTCTTAACTAGGAAGGTATTCTTTCGACACAATTTTCAGCACTGGTCTTCTTCTTTGTATCAACTGGATCATCTCATCATCTGCATCTCTGGTCTTCTTGAGTCTTCAAGTCATTGGATCTGGATCATCTCTTTGACTAGATCATCATGGGACATCATCACTGGATCTGGATCATCACTCGATCTGGATCATCATGTGGCATCATCTCTAGATCTGTATCATCACTCGATCTGGATCATCATGTGGCATCATCTCTAGATCTGGATCATCACTCGATCTGGATCATCATGAGGCATCATCACTGGGTCTGGATCATCACTCGATCTAGATCATCACTAGCTGTCATCACTGGATCTCAATCATCACTCGATCTGGATCATCATCAGTAGATCTCGATCATTACTCGATCTGGATCATCACTGGCTATCATCACTGGATCTCGATCATCACTCGATATGGATCATCCCTGGTGTTATCTCATGATTCTTCTCATCACAAGAAGTTCTACAGAGCCAGCCCTTTTTCATGCTGGTTGTAGGCCTAGCCTCCATGTAGGTCTTCTCCAGCACTCACATCTAACCTACTCGTCAGAAGTGCCCAACACTCACATTCACCAGCATGATAGGACACAACTACTATCATCTGTGAAAGGGCTTCAGCACTTACATCTGACCTACTCGTCAGAAGGGCACAATACTCACATCCATCCAGGCTGGAACACATCCTGCTCACAATGATGGAAGAGTTCTGCACTTCCATCCAGGCCGGAACCACATCCTACTCACAATGATGAAATAACTCAGTTCTTTTCACCCAGGCCGGAACCACATTCTGCTCACAATGATGGAAGATTTCCTCACTTTCATCCAGTCTAGAACCACATCCTGCTCACAATGATGGAAGAACTGTGTTCTTCCACCCAGGCCAGAACCACATCCTACTCACAATGATGAAAGACTCTCATCTAGGCGGGAACACGTCCTGCTCACAATGATGAAAGATTTCAGCACTTACATTCATCCAGGCAGGAACACATCCTGCTCACAATGATGAAAGGGCTTGCACTCACATCTGATATTGTAGGAACCAATCCTAAATTCATATCAGAATGGCCCCCAGTCCTCCTCGACTGAGCTACTTGGTAACTGACCAAGTGCCTCCATTCTCCTAGAGAATGGCAGTTGCCCTTACATCCAGCCTGCTCGTCGGAATGGCCAACACTCACATCTGACATGGAAGGAACTTAATCCTTTAGCCATGACAAAATAGTTCAGCCCTTACATTTGTTCAAGTGGGAACACATCCCTCTATCACCTCAGAATGGCTACTCAGTCCTAGACTGAGTGTTCCTGGTACCTCACCAGGCAGCTCCATTCAAAGAATGGAAATTGCCCTTACATCTGTCATACTCGACAGAATGGCCAGCACTCATATCTGACATGGAAGGAAGCAATCCTCTCACCATGACAGAATGGCTCAACCCTTATATCTAACCTACTCGTCAGAATGGCTATGGATCTCAGTACTCATATCTGACATGGAAGGAAGCAATCCTCTCACCATGACAGAATGGCTCTGGGTCTCATGAATTTCTCTTGGAGGAAACCTCGATCTGGAGAACACCAAGCTTATCCTTGAAGTACTCGAACTTCAGGCTAGCCAATGGCTTCATCAATACATCGGCTATTTGTTCCTCCATCGCAACATACTGGAGCTTCACTGCTCCTCTCTGCACCATATCCCTGATATAGTGGTACTTGATCTCGATATGCTTCGACTTGTCATGGAACACCGGATTCTCTGACAACTTCAGGCAACTCTGGTTGTCAGAATGTATACAAGTAGCATCCAACTGGAGATTAAATATATCAGACAATAGCTTTCATAGCCATACTGCCTCACAACTAGCTGAACAAGCTACGACATACTTTGCTTCAACTGTACTCAGTGCCACACAGGATTGCTTCCTGCTAAACCAAGAGATCACACCTGATCCCATACTAAAGCAACACCCTAAAGTGCTTTTCCTATCGATGGCACTGCCTGCCCAATCAGAATCAACATAACCCTCCAGGTTAATCTTTTGATTCGCATCATACTTGATCCCATAATCAATTGTACCCTTCAGGTACCTCAGAATATGCTTTGCAGCAATCAAGTGAACATGTCTCAGATCTGTCAAAAACTGGCTCAAGGTGTTCACGACAAAGAAAATATCTGGTCTTGTGTTCATCAGGTACATCAATGACCCAATCATATGATGATACATCGTAGCATCAATCGACTCTGATGAAGCATCACTCAATAGCTCCAGGTTCGATGCCATGGGTGTGGTCATAGCCTTGCAGTCCATCATCCCAAACCTCTTCAGGATCTCTACTACATACTTCCCTTGTCCAAGAAATATTCCATCTGCACTCTGCCACACCTCCATACCTAGAAAGTAATGCATCATCCCCAAGTCCTTCATTTCGAACTCAGCAGCAAAATTTCTCTTCGTATCAGCAATCAACCCATCTGTACTTGTCACAAATAGATCATCTACATAAAGTAGAAGCATCACTGGGTTGCCATCTTCAACCTTGTAGTAAAGGTTGGAATCTGCTTTACTCTTGGTAAAGCCCAAACTGGATAGAAAGCTTTCAATTTTTCCGTACCAGGTCCTGGGTGCCTGTTTCAAACCGTACAGGGATTTCTTCAATTTGCATACATGAGACTCTCTGTCATGTGTCTCAAAACCGAGTGGTTGTTCTACATACACTTCCTCTTCTACTACACCATTCAAGAAGGCAGTCTTGACATCCATCTGGTGTATCTTCCATTTCATCACTGCAGCCAGAGTAGGTACTGATCTGATGGAAGTGTATCTGGATACAGGTGCAAAGGTTTCTTCATAGTCTATTCCTTCTTTTTGAGAGAAACCCCGAGCTACAAATCTTGCCTTATACTTTTCAATGCTATCGTCTGCAGCATGCTTGATCTTGTAGATCCATTTGGAAGTTACAACTGACTTCCCTTCTGGTCTTGGGACAACATCCCAAACATCATTCTTCATGATCAATTGATATTCTTCAATCATAGCATCCTTCCATTCTTTCTGTTCTGTCGCTTCTTCATAACTGGAAGGTTCTTTATCAATGAAATCACATAGTAAGGCTACATACCTGGAGCAGTATCTGGTCCTCTTTCTTTATCTATGATTTTGTTCTGGAGCCCCATATCTTTCTGCACCTTGGATGAGTTCTCATACCCAAGCAGGTTTCCTCTTATGAGGATTCTTTTCCAGAGGTGGATCTACAAGTCTTTGTGGTTCCTCGAAATCTCGATCTTCTTCTTGAGCTTCTTCGTTCATGGTTGTATCATGAATTCTGGGTACTTCTGCTTCTGTTTCTTCACGTTCTTCAGCAGGTCTCTTTTTGGATTTGTTGTAGGTTATGTCTTCATCAAATGTCACATCCCTACTGATGTCAATCTTCTTGTATCCTGGGACATAGATTTTGTAAGCCTTTGAGCTTTCAGAGTATCCCACAAATATGCCTTTCTTTCCTGAAGGATCTAATTTTGTTCTCTTCTCTTTTGGAATGTGTATGTACACAGGACAGCTGAATATTTTGAGATGGCTGACTTCTGGTTTCTTTCCAAAGAAGAATTCTTCAGGAGTCTTGTTCTCGAGTACTCTATGTGGAGTACGGTTCTATACATACACTGCTGTTCTAGCAGCTTCAGCCCAAAGATGCATAGGAAGATCTTGATCATGAAGCATAGCTCTTGCAGCTTCCATGATAGTTCTATTCTTTCGTTCCGCAATCCCATTCTGTTGTGGATTATAAGGAGTGGACAACTCCCTCTTAATCCCTGATTCTTTACATAGCTCTTTGAATTCATTCGAAGTGAATTCTTCGCCATTATCTGATCGAAAAGTCTTAATCTTCTTTTCAGTATGGTTCTCGATCAAGGCTTTGAATTCCTTGAACTTACTGAATACTTCATCTTTGTTCTTCATGAAGTAAACCCATGTCTTTCTAGAAAAATCATCAATAAAAGAAACATAGGATGCATACCCGCTTAGTGAGTTTGATGACATAGGACCGCATACATCAGAGTGGATGATTTCTAGTATCTCTTTGGCTTTGCTTTCACTGCTGGGAAATGTCTTCTTTGTATTCTTTCCTTTTGCACATCCTTTGCAGACACCATCATGTTTGGCTTGAAATTCTGGAAGACCTTCAAAAGCTTTGCTTGCAATAGGTAGTGCTCTGTAATGCACATGTGCAAGCCTTCTATGCCAAAGTTCACTTGGCTCTACTGTGTCATGGACCAGGGCTTGTTTTGGATGGCCCTTCAATTTGTACAAGCCTCCTTGTTCTCCAATCACCACTACATCATCGATAGCCTTTCCTTTTGGCCACATAATGAATTGACCATCTATGAATGCAACCCGCATTCCTTTTGCATCCAATGCTGATATCGAGAGAAGGTTATTCTTGAGTCCTGGCATAAACAATACTTCTTTCATTGTTAGAGACTTACCAGATTCTAGTTTGTATGAAGATTCCCCACTACCTTTTATTGGATATTGGTAGTCATCTCCTAGCTTCACCTTGTGAGGTGATTCATGTTCTGACATTCTTACAAAGGATTCCTTGAATCCCATCATATGTTTGGAAGCGCCACTGTCTATAAGCCAATCATCACTACCACGAGTAATGTTACCTATGAGAGCGGAGATCAGAACATATTCATCCTCGCTTGAAGAATCTTCACTTTCATATCTGGATCTCTTCTTGGATGGTTCATCATCCTCTGCAGCATGAGAATGATGTCTTCTTTTGTTCCCCTTCTTCTTATGAGAGTGGTTCTTGCTCTTAGGACAGTCTTTTGCAAAGTGCCCTATCTCATCACATGTATAACATCTTATTCTAGATAGATCCTTTCTATTGTTATCTCTATGATGAGGATTCTTACATTTGAAGTGATGCTGTCTTCTTCTGCTTCTTTTGGAGTGAACTGTGAGAGCTTGGTCTTCACTTCCCATCTTCTCTTCTCGAGCTGCTATCTGTGCTTCTTCTTGAGAACATTCTTCCCATAGTCTGTTGAATTTGACTAACTTCTTTCTAGCACAGATTCCTTGAATGAAAGCATCCCATGACCTAGGAAGGCCATTCAAAGTAGTCATCACAATCTCTGCATTTTCCACTTCTTCATCAACAGCTTCTAATTGTTCCTTGATATGAGAAACCCTTGTGAAGTAAGACTGGATAGTTTCTGCACTCTCAATCTTCACATTCTTCAGTTGATTCCTCAGAGTCATCTTCCGGTTTATGTTCTTTACTTCAAACAACTTGGTTAGGGCATCAAACATAGCTTTAGGTGTCTTAAGAGATCAAGACACCTGTGGCATAAGGTGATCCTTGATAGAATCAGCAATGATCCTCTTTTCCATAACCATCTTCTTTTTATGTAAGGTCTTTTCCTCATCTCCCTCTGGAACTGGAACCTCCTCATGAATGTAGGAGTCTAATTCATTCTCTTCCAGGACTAGGGAGATCCTATACTTCCAGGCTCGGAAGTTATCAGCTCCCTCAAGATTTTCATCAAGCTTGGTATGATGAGACATCTTTAAAATGAGAATCTCAAATGGAAATACAAGAGATCTTAGATCTTACCAGGTCAAAATGTTGGATCTGAGACTTGAGCTGAAATCCTGCAGAACTGGTTCAGGAGCAAATTAGGGTTTGCTTTTTCAGAGTTCTATCCACCCAAATGCCTTGAAATTTGTCCCTAACTTTGATTTTGGGGAGGATATCAATCCAAGCCTGGGCTCACTGAAAAATTCCTCTTTTGTAAAAAGCCCTAATTTTCGACAGAAGTGACAAGTCCAAAACTGAAAAACCTCAGAATTGGATTCTGCTTTGACAAAAAGATGCACCCTAAGGAGGAGAGTTGTTCCACCTTACTTTTGCTGAAAATCTATGGAGGAAGATCCACAAACTAGGAAGCCCTAGTTCTAGCAGCTGCATAGTGTCTTCTTCTCAGGTTAGCTCTGATACCATGTTGGTTTTTCAACACTAAGCTAGCATTATTAGGATCTTTAATTGAGATAATAACAAGTACATCAATCAAACACAAGAGACAATGAAAACAGTGTTTTTCCTCGGGGAAACCATAAAGGAGAAAACCCCGCAACTTCCTCAGAGATAGAATCAACACCAAAACAGTAAGTGATCTCCCAACAGTAGTAATCTTCTTCTTGACTAGCCCCAATGTTTTCTCCTTCCTCAACTATGCGCTACACTTGAGTGTGTATGACTTGTGTGATAAATAGAGACTCTAGTTCTCTATTTATACTAATCCCTACATGACTAAAACCCTACTAGGGCCGACCTCTACTAGGAGAGTATAATAACCCTAGTGCCCCGAAACTGCGGGGACTTTAACACTTAGACAATCGGAGGGTTACCCACCATGACTTGACATGACTTGTTTACATTATTGATCCTCCCGATCGAAACATCAGGGCATGACAACATGACTCAAATACATAATAGATACATCTTGGAATAAACATCGGGTTACAATACATAAGATACATAGATGAATACATTCCGAAGTTACAAATACATCAACAGTTGTAACAAGGTCCAACATACTCCATCAATTCTATACATCTACCGTATCCAACCTTTATGTTGTCCATGCAAAACAAGCCCAATCCATGCAATGAGGACGGTACAATTCTATATATCCTCTCATTCACACAAAAATCAGTGTTTACTTTAGGAATATCACTAGGCACCCATTGTTTCACTAGGTTTTGGTACCTTAAGGGCACGTCGATGTCTCCCACTGTCTCATCATCATAGGAACATGACCCCCCTCCTTGGAGAAAAAAATTCATGCGCTTGTCGAATTTTCTTCTAATCTTCTGACATCTAGTTGATCTAGCCCGTGTAGACCTACTGGATGTCTCACTTTCCTCTAGCCTTCCCAAACTCCCTTCGCTGGAGGAAGAAAGATTTAACAAATACCTGTTTGGTTCTACCTGCACCGTGGCCAAAAAAAAAGTTGGCATAAGCATAGCAAAATACCAACAAAAAAACGTGGAAAGACTTAGTAAGAAAAAAAACTTGGAAAGACTTGTAAGCCAAAAACTTGTTAAAGAAAAAGCTTGTCAAGAATGAGTTTGGTTAATAGGTGTGGGCATTTGGTAGCCCTAAAAATTCTAATGTATGCCCCTCTTTTGGTTACATACAAGTCTCCATTCTAACTTATTGCTTGCATTGCCTTTTGCTAACATGAATTGGGTAGGCTTCATAAGCTTCAAATGTATGCTTGTGGCCATTGTACTTTATCCTTTCAACGTTGTCAAGCTTGAGATAATATGTTATGCATATGCATCACATATAACACTGCAATTTATGCAAACATATGTCTATACAAAACTTGGAGGTTCTCCTTTAATGGATTATCTCCTTCAAAGAACATATCTCCTTTAAGTGGTTTTTAGTTTTCCCATGAATGATTTTGTGATGTTGTAGATGATTTTAGTTTTAGAGTGGATGTTTTAACCTCTGTGCTACTCTAAAGTGCATAAGCCAACAATTCATAGGCATATTTCCCAGAGATGGTGAAGATCAGAAATTTCCAAATCTGGCTACTTGGCACGTTAAATACATTTATATCAGTCTGTAATATTTGTTGATTTATTCCTTTTAGCTTGTCTTGATGATGCTTGTTTTCCCATATTAATTTTCAACCCTAAGGAAACGCTAACTTGTTTTCCCATACTAATTTTCAACCCTAAGGAATACAATTGATCAGCTTCACAGGAATACTGGACAAACATTCAAAAGTAACACCTCTAATCTAGGAATCTTGACTACATTCACATCACTAACCTTCAATAGACTGAGAATTCAAGTCTAATACTGAAGTAGCTAATCCAAAGAAGCAATAAATAAGAGAGATCAGTAATATGAGGGGATCATCCACCTCAATCATCCAAAGGATGTCAATAGCAACAACACATAAAAGACTCAAGTGCTAAGGGCTAGAAAAGCTGGAAAGTGCCCTGACCAGTACACTCACCATCAGTGAATTCAGTAAACTGAAAATGGCCTGAGGCCAAGGTTAATGCTTCTTTGGATAAGCTATCAGCCTTAGTATTGTGTTCTCTGAATATGTGAATTGCTTTTAGCTGGATGAAGTAAGGTTCCATATCACGGATACGTTGACACGAACCATCAAGTGCAAGTAAAGTTAGTTATGATATTCTACTGAACCAATTAATGATGGCTATGGAGTCACCATGAATGTGCAAAGTGGGAGGGACCATGGATTTAGCACAATAAAGGAGAGTCCATAAAGAAAGTAGTTCAAATCTGGTGTTTGTACTCAGACCAACACCCAATTTGAAGCAAAAATAGTGGTCCTGGGTGATCAAAAGATGAACACCTATACCTCCAATTTGATTGGCTGAAGCCCCATCAAAGATGATGTAGGTACAATTATCGAAATAGTTTATTTAGCCAAACTCAGAGGTTGGTTGGAGTGGAATAATGAGTACGGGTCTCCTCCTAAGGCTGGGTTTAATGGTCGTGCTGCGAATACACCTAGCAGCTCTTCATCTGATGGAGAAACCGAAACCCTACTCTTGGTTCCAGCTGTCTTATTTTCCAGCGTGTTCTGCACTGTGTCTAGGGACGGTATACCGGTAATTTCCGGTGAGGAGAAGATGTTGAGCTCTTACTTCCATGGGTCAATAGAGTTGTCTGCCATGTCTACCGGACCTACTCCCAAAAACCTCCAAATTGAACTGAACTATCCAAAATGAAACGAGTCGCGACAATGTCCAAATACACTCGTCATTTTTTATTATATATTATTATATATTATATGTATTTTATTATTATTTTATATTATATGTATTTTATTTTTATTATATGTTATTTTATATTAAATAAATTGCCATAATAGTATTAGGATATTTTTATTATATTTTTACTAAGCATTAGTTTTGAACTAATGCAATGATTAGTTTCGAACTAATCATTACTGCTACTGTTACTCACTAGCAGTTTTAAACTAATTTATGTTGTTGTTGCTACTAGCTGAAAATGTTGTTATTACTTGCTAAAACTAGTGTTGTTACTTGTTGATATTGTTGTTGTTACTTGTTGAAACTGTTGTTGTTACTCACCAAGAGTCTTGAAATTGTTTATTTTATTGTTGTTACATGTCTGTAATTGTTATTGCTACGAGCGCTAGTAGTTTCTTGACTAACACATTTCATAATTAGAGTTAAAGTTATTATTCATGTAAAGTTTTTTTTAATATATATGTATTATGCAATTAGTATTTGTCTAAGTAAATTATGGATCTCATTAGAGGGTCATACTTCCGCTACTTGCACTAAGTTTCAGTTGATAAATTATGATGATTTTCTAAAGAAGAACACAAGGGATCAAATTTAACTCATGGGATACCCAAAGCTTGGCTGTCAGAGAAATATGAGAAACTTTTATTTTCCATAAGGAATTATTTTACATGTGAAGGAATATTTGACACGGTATCAATTTCACTTCAAATTGTTGTTACATTTCATTGGAAAAACATTATAGACATCCCTTTTGATTTGTACAGAAGTCTAGGAAAGATAGCACATAGGTGTAGCCGAAACCTAAGAAGGTAGAACACTAGTTTATTTCATTTTGGATTAATCAAATTGGTCATGCTTGAAGATATTAGGAAAATGAGCAGGGATTATAACATTTTTCTTTTCCTTGTTGGTTATGATCCTAAGGTGCTAGGTATTCCTTCAGCAAGGAGATGTACCTCAAGCTCAAAAGAAAAAACAACTACTTAAGCAAAGAACATGATGGAGAAAAAGACACAAGTGAGGAGTAGAGAAAGGGTAAGATTCATATGGAGAAAAAACCTAGGGTTGTTATAGATATAGAGGAGAGACCTAAATTTTAAAAAAGTAAAAATAAAATGAAAGGAATAAAGTTGGACTTTTTTGAAGAAAGGGTGGAGGTTAAGAGACCTAGGGCTAGATTAGCAACGAAATGGCAAAAATATGTGGAAGAATATACATCAGAGACTCCACTTGAGCAATCTATCCAAACAAAGAAGAAAAAACTCTCCAAAGTACAACCATATTAACAGACATAGAGTGATGATCCAGAGGTGAAGAAGGTAAATATACAGTTAAAAGAAGCCCAGTTGATGATTGTTCAGTTGCAAGAAGAAGACATAAAACATAGGTTTGAAGTAGATGGAAGTCTAGACCTATATGAAAAAGCTTTGATGGATGTTAGAGGGATGCTAAGGAGAAGATTCCATTACATAAACAAGTTCAAAATTTATATAAGCATAACAGATCCCTTAAAGCAGAAAACAAAAATATGAAGAAAGAGTTGCAAATGTTGAAAGATGAGGTCAATGCAGGTAATCTAAAACTTCTTGCTGAGGAAAGAGATAAATTTGATGAAACTAGACCATAACATGCTTAAATTTTAGTATTAGATCCTTGGGAAAGGTTTGAAAGCATCCAGACAAGTTTTTGCACAAAAATGCAGTTTTCATAACTGTTGCAGTGCCAACAGTGTAAAAACAACGAAAATTCTACAAAAGTTCTGAAGGTGAAACTTTTGTAGCTCCTGCAGTGTAAAACAGGGGAAAATGCTACAAAAATTTTGGAAACGCAATTTTGCAGCACTAAAGGCCAGAATTTAATAGGGGACATTGCAGAAGTTTCCAATTTTTCTCTAGCTCAGCTAATAGGTCAAAGATTGACTTTTATATGGATAGATTTTTACCAAATCAGTATGAGAATTGTGTTTGTAAATATTTTCTTTCGAAGTAAATAAGGGGTTTAATTTAGGGTTGAGTTCTAAAAGTTAGGGGAATAGTTAATGTATGTTATTTTGTAACTATTCTTAACATACACAACCTTGAAAGGAAACATCTCGATGGAATAATGATTAGTCTTATAAACAAATTACAATTAAATGTAAATAATCTTCCCAACTATTAAAGACACCATCCACATCTTTATTTTGATAGATTTAATACAAACAATTTATTACTATGAATACAGTAATAAAAATACCCTAACCAAATACTATACTTTTACTTTTATAATAAATTGCTATTGGATTCATTATTGTTTTTCATAACTTAAATTTAAAACCCGTTACTCATTATAAGCCAGTCCAATGGATCTATATCCTTAAGGAGTCTAATATGATCTCAAATAATTAATTCATAGTTGGAAAATAATTAGTTCACACTTGAAAACTAAGGACTTATTCCTAAATCATATCTTTTGTGAGATATAGTTCATGTGGACAGAGTTCTTGAACTCTGTCTTCATGGACAGTTTTTGTTTGACGATGATATTAACAGGACTTTGGGCCCCGAACTAGTGTGTTTTTCAAGGTCCTAGCTTTGAGAGGATCTGTTCCCTCTGGTATATTTTTTATTGATCCAAGGTCATTCCCTAGATATGGTACCGCTCTCTGCCTTAAGACCTGCTCTTTATTGGCACCACCAGAATGGGTACCCTGTGGTGGGGCAGGTGATTGGCACCCCATTATTACTTTATTTATTACTTTCCTTTCCTTCCTTATGACTTTCCTGAGCTAGAAACATGAAATTCAACCCCTACCCCTTATTTCTCTTTCCTTCTAACAGATTAAGGGCTTCTATTCCCTGTAGTATCTGACCTTACCGGTTGAATATGAGGATGAAATGGTCTGGTGAATTAATACCTCCTTGTGAAGTAAGACCTCCTCATTGCGGAATTCTTTATTCCCTTATTATTCCCATAAGATAGTCTGACCTTCCTTACCTTAAGAAGGGGTTTTACTAGTTGTAGTCATGGGCCCCAATTTCCTAGTTCTATTTTAACCATTCGATAGGTCCGAATAATCAGTCTCTTCAAAGTACTTCTTTGATCAAGCCTGTCTGTGCAAAACTAGGGAAATTGCTTAATTACATCTATAGATGCACTACAAAATGAATGATCACTATAATAGTGACTCACAGATACGAGAGGGGGTGAGGCGCGAATCCCTATTCTAAGTTCATGACCCGAACAACGAGTTTCTCATTTGTAAGGTAAGAAGGTTTGTAAATTGAATCCCTGAATAACCCACTAAATGAGGAAGGGTCTATCTGCATTCAAGCTTGTCCCACAAAGGAGAAAACATCACAGCGCGCATAAAAAACCCTTGTTGCATGATACCTAAAAACCATTGTCACAGCATGCCCAAAAAAAGGAGGTCATGATGCTTACCCGTTGAGCCATGGGCTCCAAATCCAAAACTGGAACTCCAAATCATGAACCGTGTGCTCCAAATTTGTACCGTTAGCTCCAATTCTCAAGCGTGCAGCTACAATTATCAATGGTGAGCTCCAATTCTCAACCCTGACCTCCAATTATCAGCCATGAGCTCCAATTATGAACCCTGTGCTCCAGCGGACCTACTCCCAAATTCACAAAAACCTCCAAATTGAACTGAACTGTCCAAAACGAGTCGCGGCAATGTCCAAATACACTTGTCATTTGTTATTATATATTATTATATATTATATGTTTTTTATTTTTATTATATAATATTTTATATTATATCTATTTTATTTTTATTATATGTTATTTTATATTATATAAATTTCCATAATAGTATTAGGATATTTTTATTATATCCTAACTTGAATAAAGAACCTTCACATTAATGAGTGAAGAACCATCTACATAATGACACATCCCTATCTTGTATAAATGAAAATATATCTTTGAAGGATGATTGAAAAGTTGAGCATGGTGATGATGATGATGATGATGATGATGTTGATGATGATGATTATGATTATGATGTTCATGTCGATGATGACAATGATGACGATGTTGTTGATGATGATGATGATGATGTTAATGATGTTGTTGATGATGATGATGATGTTGATGACGACGATGACAATGATGATGATGATGATCTTGATTGTGATGACGATGATGATGATGATGATGATGATGATGATGATGCCGATGATGATGATGATGACGATGAAGATGATGATGAAGATTATGATTTTGATGTCGACGATGACAATGATGATGATGATGGTGATGATTATAATGCCGATGAAGACGATGACAATGATGATGGTGATGATTATGATGGTGATGAAGACGATGATTATGGTTATGACGATGCTCATGATTATGATGATTATGATGATTATGTTGATGATGATCATCTTAATGATGATGATCATCATCATCATCATCATGAGGATTACGATGATGTCGATGACGATGATGATGAAGATGATGATGATGTTTATTGTGACAACGATGATGATGATGATGATAATGATGAAGATGATGGTGGTGGTGATGATGATGATGCTGATGACGATGATGGTGATGAAGTTGATGATGATGATGTTGATGATGATGGTGATGATTATGATGTTGATGAAGACGATGATGGTGACCATGATGGTGATGACGACGATGATGGTGATGAAGTTGATGATGATGATGGTGATGATGATGGTGATGATTATGATGTTGATGTCGATGATGACAATGATGATGTCGATGATGGCAATGATGATGATGATGATGATGATGATGATTATGATGATGATGAAGACGATGAAAATGATGATGATGATGATGATGATTATGATGCTGATGAAGACGATGATTATGATTATGATGATGATCATGATTATGATGATGATGATGATCTCGATGATGATGATGATGATTATCATCATCATGAGGATGACGATGATGATGATGTTGATGATGAGTATCATCATCATGAGAAATACGATGACGATGATGATGACAATGATGATGAAGATGATGCGCCATTTGTATCATCATCTGTGTCAACATTGTAAGGATTGTCCATATCATCATTGTCATCATCATCATTAGTTACACTCATCGTGTCATCGTCGAAATAATCTTCAATGGCATTGTCTGCTACATCATCTGATTCAACTATTCCTTGGACATATTTTGTTGGATCATCATCGTCAGCTAACTCAAGTTGATCATGCTCTTCGTCATCATATTCTTCTTTCAGAGAACCCTCTTCATTACCATCATCTAGGTTATACTTTACCGGCCTTCCCCTTGGATCGTGTCTCACAACAAATGACTAGCCCTCTTTACCTGGAACCTCTAAGTAAAATACTTGTTCACATTGGCTTGGAAGAACATAGGGCTCTGTTCCTGGCTCAAACAACCTTGTGTTTACCATGGTAAATCCATCATCATGTTCAATAATAGTTCTATCGGGATCACGTTGATTCAATTGTAACCTGTACCATTTGACAATGAATAGAACTACCTTAAAGGATTTAAAGTCACACTGTATAATATCTTCCAAATACCCATAGTATCAATTTTTTGAGACTTCTGGATGTCTGTCAGTTCTAGATGAAACATTGGTAACCTCAAAGACAGCCAAAGCCCCAGAATCTGATGTTTTCTTTGTTTCATCCAATTTTTTGATCCGATATATACCTCCATTGCAGACCATAGCCTTATGGTGTTTTACCTGCAATAAGCAATACACAAAAAAATTACACAACCAATAAGTCCTTATGCAACAATATGTGGAAAAAATAAACATGTACGTCAATAAGAATCAAACAAAATAAAAGATTTAGAGGGATATTTGATTAATTATATACTTGCCATTTTATCTTTTACACCATATGCCAAATCGATTTCCCTTTCTGTTAGATTTTTATCTCCATTGTGTTGTGCTTATTTTACCAATGAAGCCACACCTTCCCATGATATTCCATGACCCGATTGTGCACATCGTTCAATCCATACCTTCATCCAGTCAAGATTGTTTGTGATGTATAAATGAATTGCATCCCATTCTCGACCAACTGTTTAATGACAATAACCATTAAAATCAAAGAAAGGTGTAAATCTCCTGAAAAAATACGTATATGCTCTTAATTGAAGCAATTATGACTAGAAAATACAATTAGAATATGAAGGATATAATAAAAATCCAGTAGATAATAATTACCTTTCAGCTTCCTCAATATACCTTTCCCCTTTAGTTGCTCCCCTTCAAATTTGTTATTGGAGTCTGGATCACAAATGCGATGTAAATTGAGCTTTGACGCTAAAATAGGAAGATATTCACTTACATACAACATGTTTTGGTATACCATATATACTTCCATCATAGAACCCTCCAAATGTGCTAGTTGTCTCACCAAACCCTTCATAAATTTCAAGTGTCTCTCAACCATCCACATGGACCTTGAGTGCACAGGTCCACACAACTCAATCTCCTCAACTTGGTGTATGAGGTAGTGTTCCTGTGCATTGAAAAATGTCGATGGTAGATGCTTCTGCATTTCACACATGAGACGAGGAATTTCTCTCCTCCAATACTTTATATCTTCTTTATGGATTTATTTAGATGTCAACCATCTACAAGTGATGCAAACCAATAATGATATGTAACAAAAATAAACATTAAATTACAATATATTCTGAAATAGTGCACAAAAAAAACAAATATAAATTATTATACGGAGAAACACTAAGCACATGCAAGTAATCACTAGTTACCTCATGTATTTACCAAGATTATATGTAACTTGTTTGACATTGTTGTCGAAGTTGTCTGGGAGAGAGAGAGGTAGAACATACTGTATCAATATACAAACCACACCATTTATTAAAAAAAGAGTATACAAACAAGAAAAAATTATATGGACATAACAATAATAATTACCTTGATGAAGACATGCCAATCATGTGTTTTGAGCCCCGCAAAATCACCTTTTTTAGTTATGATATTCTTCAAGTTTGCACAAAAAACGGTGGGAAATTTAATTTTCTGCATTACTTCTTTGACAACATTTCTTTGTTGCTCCGTAAACATCCATGGAATTGAGTTTATATTAACTTGTTCTCCGTTGGTATGAAATTGGATGACATCTTTCATTGCATGGTTGCTTTCTTGAATGTCTTTGCACACTTTCACAAATTTATCTTTCTCCCTCCTTAGCTCTAGTAGTCACCATAAGGTTTTAGTAACATTCTTTCCAATATGCATTGTATCAAACAAATGAGCAATTTGTAGGTGCTCATAGTAGGGAAACCTGCTGAATTGAATTGGATAACTTTTCATTCCTCGTGGAAGACCATTAATGCCTTCATGATCAAGATGGACATCATGAATATTGTTTTATAATTAATAAATTACATCATAAATCAAATATGGCCACTACAACAAACAACTCACAATAAAAATTAAAATACATAAAAATTCATATACGATGATCCATACGTACCATGATGACGATTTCTATTGTATTGCATCTTCCAAAGGTGAGGTGTCATTCTCCGTGGTTTTAATGCAGTCTCCTGCTTCTCATTGAAAATATTTCTTTCAGTTGTTCTATACCTGTGATTCTTAGAGAGGAAATTCCTATACTCATCAAACACCTCCTTTCTTAAGCTTTTTGAACGTCGATATCTTATCTTAGGACCACAAACTAGACATGCAAATTTACCCTTTGTCTTAAGACCTACAATATTTACATATGGAATATCTATGTCAAATATAATCATTTATAAAATATTGTAACTACTCCATATCATTAAATGCAATTAAAGTGGAACTT
>LPNX010347362.1:752097-821089 GCA_001517045.1 Pseudotsuga menziesii
AAAATAGTTTTCGTCAATAAAACCTGGAATAATCATCGACACCATTATGTGCTCCCTCTTTATTGACAACCATGGAGGAATGTTATTGTTGATAACAAAAATAGGCCACACCGTGTAAATGGATTTCATCTATGCAAATGGATTAACACCATCTGCTTCCAAATAAATCCTAAGATTACGTGGTTCTTCTTTAAAGTGAGGCCACTTTTCCTCAATATCTCTAAAAGCAGTACCATCTGCAGGCATTCGGATAAAATCATCTTGACTTCTATTCCTGGCATGGTAATCCATAAATTGCGCTATGTTTTTGCACCTGAACCGTCGTTGCAAACATGGAATGATGGGAATATAATGAAAAACCTTATGAGTCACCTTTTTTGTTACTTTATATGTACGATATCTACTTACATGACATTCCGGACATTCTATTGCAAATTCATGCTGATTATAATATATAACATGGTCATCGGGGCATGCATGAATTGCTTCATAATGCATTCCAATCTCTTTCATGATGGAAGATAAATCTAGAAATGTGCGAGGTAAAATATTTGATGGTGGTAACAAAAAATCAGCTATCAAGCTACAAAAATAAATAAATTGTTAATGTAATAAATAAATAATATTAACGAAACACGCTTCATCCGTACGATGATCAGTAATGAGTTAACAATACAATTATTAGAGGAATGCAAATAAACTTTATCACGATCCTATATATGTGATGGATTATTTTAGATACCTTAGCATACGTGTGATTGCAATGTTTGAAAGACCATTCATAACCTTCAAGTTCATTATCAACAATATAGTAGAGAGAAGATTTGTTTTGGAGCCTTCATAAAGGAATTCATATGCCTTATCGATAAGAGGTATATCATGAACATCATCAAAGTCATCATCATTTTCATTATCAACATCATTGTCATACATTCTAACATTAAATGAATCATGGATAAATGTATTTGTACCATCATCTTCAATTACATCATCGGCATGATCATTTTGTTCAATATGATCATTCACTTGTTCTCCATTAAACATACACGCTCCATGATCCTGATCCTGAACTTGTTCTGAAAGCACTTCCTCTGGACGACATGCTATAGGGTTTCTTTCCTTTAATATAAATACATGGAAACATCAATAGATATACATTAATATATGAAAAAAATAATACATACAATTACCAAAAAAAACGAATATAATAATGTTTATAATGCTAAACCTACAAATGGACGATATTCGTTCCCCCCCTTAGCATGTCCATTTTCCCTACAATGTTTTGTGGCTATTGAGATCAATATTCTTCTCCTCTTAAATCCCCTGCATTGATTACACGGACAATAACATTTTCGATCACCCCTTCGTTTCGCTGCATCCCATAGTCTAGCAAGCAATTGTCGATTGTCTTCATTTGGATCCGGAATATTTAATCTATTTGACATTTTGTCATAAACTTCGTTAATGAATATAACTAGTTGTACTAAAAAATCAAGTTCCACGCATCAACCATGCATCAATGTTTTGTCAAACGGAGAGAAGTCGAAGAATAAAAAATTCCCGGCAAACTGCCTATTGATGAAAAAAAAAATTCCCACAACCGCCCGTTGAAGAATAAAACTATTCTTGAAAACATTCGTTAAGGAACAAAAAATTTCCGCAATCGTCCATCGCTTCTACAACAAAAATGTTGAAATGTTTAAAACAATTTATATTTATAATGGACATGCATCGGATATTCAACGCCTTGAACATAGTTACCGTTGAAAGTATGGGACCATAAAATTTAAAATCATGTAAACCTTAATTTTTTTTTTTATAAAAAAATATATACTTACCGTCGGATATCCGACACTTATGAGTTGGATATCCAACTTGGTTTTGGTTCACAGACGTCGAAGATTCGACATAGAGGTGTCGAATAACTACCACTACAAGAGTCGGAAATCTGACGCCTATCCAGCACGGAAGTGTCAGATAATCACCACTACAAGTGTCGAAATTCCGACTCCAAAGTGTCGGATAATCGACAGAGCTATGAATATTTTGTTCGGCATTCGGTAGATTGATTGCTGTCTGACACATCCATGCGAAATGTCGGATGACGTTAGATTCTGTTGTTATATTTCGGGTTCAAATAATGTAGTGATGGGAACGGGATCTAATACAAGATACAGAAAGGTATGGAGCTCTAGATGGGATGCATAGTGAAAGGAAAATACCTAAACCATACAAGAACTATGTCCCTGCTATGTGACATCATTGAAAAACACTCTGCATGATGGTATCATTGAAAAACTCAAGGAAAGGTTCGTGGCACGTGGCTTCTCCTAGAAAGAAGGCATATACTATGAGAAGACATTTGCACCTGTAGCGAGATACACTTCCATTAGATCTATACTTGCATTGAATGCAGTAATGAAATGGAAGGTACACTATATGGACGTCAAGACAACATTATTGAGTGGTGCAGTTGAAGAAGAAGTGTATTTGGAGTAGCCACTGGGATTTGAGACACATGATAGGAAGACTCACGTGTGCAAATTGAAGAAATCCTTGTATAGATTGAAACAGGAACCTAGGACATGGTATGACATGATATACAACTTCCTAATGCGCTTAGGATTTACCAAGAGTAAAGTGAATTCCAACCTTTACTTCAAGGTTGAAGGTGAAATACTTGTGAAGCTCCTGCTATATGTTGATGACCTATTTCTGACAGGAGAGGAGGAACTCACTGTAGATGCAAAGAGGAATCCTGCCACTGATTTCGAGATGAAATACCTAGGGATGATGCACTATTTATTAGGCATGGAGGTGTGACAGAGTACAGATGGAATCTTCCTTGGTCAAGGAAAGTATGCAGTGGAGATTCTGAAGAGATTTAGAATGTTGGACTGCAAGGTGATAGTCACACCTATGGAATTGAACTTGAAGCTACTGTGTGATGCTTCATCAGGGACATTTGATGCCATGATGTATCATTAGATGATTGGTTCATTAATGTACCTGACGAGTACAAGACCAGACATATGCTTTTCTGTGAACACCCTGAGCCAGTTCTTAACATATCTGAGACATGTCCACCTGGTAGTTGTAAAGCATGTATTGAGGAACCTAAAGGGTACATTTTATTATGGGATCAAATATGATGCAAATCAGAAGATTAGCCTACATGATTATGTTGATTCATATTGGGCAGGAACGACCACTGATAGGAAGATAGCTTTGGGATGCTGCTTCAATTTGGGATCCATTATGATCTCCTGGTTTAGCAAGAAACAGTCCTACGTGGCGCTTAGTACAACTGAGGTAGAATATGTTGTAGCTTGTTCAGCTAGTTGTGAGGCAGTATGGCTTCAAAAGATACTGTCCGATTTGTTTGATCTTGAGTTAGAGATGACTTGTATATTTTGTGACAACCAAAGTTGAGTGAAGTTGTCAGAGAATATGGTGTTCCATGACAAGTCGAAGCACATTGAGATCAAGTATCACTATATCTAGGATATTGTGTAGAGAGGAGCAGTGAAGCTCCAGTACGTGGCAAAGGACAAGCAGGTAAATGATGTGTTGACCAAGCAGATGGATAGAGTGAAGTTCAAACACTTTAGAGAGAGACTTGGTGTTATCCAGATTGAGGTCCCTAGAAATAGGGAGTGACAAGCTCTTGCATGTTGGTAGACGTAGGTTGTTCTCAAATGTAATCAATCCTGGCGTGCTCCCATGCTAGAGATGACGAGAAGATCGAAAGACATAGATTCACTAGAAGGAGATATCACATGGGAAGGAATAAAGGTTGTCCACGGATGTAATGAGTCCTAGCGTAGTACATAGGTTGTCCCGAGACGTAATCAGTCATGTAATGTCTTCCTTGGATGTAATGAGTCCTGGCATAGTACGCAGGTTATCCCTAGATGTAATGAGTCCTAGAAGGTCATCCATGGATGTAATTAGTCCTTGCGTGGTACACATGTTATCCTTGGATGTAATAAGTCCTTGAGGTTGTCCTTGGACGTAATGAGTCTTGGCGTGGTTCGAAGGTTGTCCTTGGACATAATTAGTCCTTATGTGTTCCCATGTTGGAGATGATGAGAGGTCACAAGGAACTTGGTGTGCACCTAGGCGATTCTTGCATAGTGTTAGATGCAGGTCATCGTTGAGACGTAATTATTCTTGGTGTGCTCCTATGTTGGTAGAATGTGGGTTAGTTGTGGAGAGACATAATGCACTTGGTGTGCTCCTATGTGATTCTTGCATAGTGGTAGATGCAGGTTATCATTGAGGTGTAATGAGTCTTGGTGTGCTCCTATGTTGGTAGAACACAAGTGGTCAATGGTATGCATCTAGGCTGAGCTCAGTGTGCAATGATGAGATGATCTAGATATGACAAGATGAAGGTAGGAGATGCAGGTGATTGAAGTGGAAATGTAATGTATGGTCACGGGTTGAACCTATGCAATGGATTGCTCATGGGTATGATGAAGAACTAGATGAGGGCTAGGCCTACACCCAGCCTGAAACAAGGTTGACTCTATAGAAACTTCCTATGAAGGATAGATCCGACAAATATCACTATTAAATGATTGACAAGATGTAGACTACGGTAGAAATGATGATGACGATTTAGCAATGATGATGTGACCAGATGTGTTGATGACTATGGCGAGAGAATATCTTCCTAGTTAAGAGGGAGTGTTGTTGTATTTGTAACTTTGGAATATATTATGATGTATATTATCATTGTATATTGGTGTACCCCCATCGAAGATGTGTTTCCCTCATTTTGGGATGTCATTATTGTATATGTTCATTGAGGTAAACCCTCTCTTGTAAGTAGGGGCAGTAGTCCCCAAGTTGAATATAACAAAATGTATTTTTGGGTATCCCTAGGTGAAGTCGTCCATGTTAGGGTAAGAGGTCGACCCGGTCAATTTATTAGGTCAGTCACTTGATGTGTATAAAATGGAGGCGCCCTCCCTCATTTAGACACACACTCACTCACTCAAGTTCGCATAAGAGAGAGAGAGAGAGAGAGAGAGAGAGAGAGAGAGAGAGAGAGAGAAGAACAAGGAGCAGAGAGAGAGATAGTCGCAACATACTTCTTATTCTGGGGTTTTCCCATCTTGAGATATTGTCTTAGAGACATAACTATTTTGAGGAAGTTTGCGAGGTTTTATCCTTTATGGTTTCCTCGAGGAAATATTTATGTCTTGTGTATATTCTCTATCTTATGCATCTTGTTATGCTTGTTATTATTTTAGATAAAAATCCTAATCATTTTGAATTAGATTATAAAAACTAATAGATTAGATTTATCTTTATCTTTTTCTATATTGCATATGTCAAAGAAATCCTCTCCCTTGTTAAACGAAGCCAAAAAATACTTTTGATCTCCATAAAATTTTGATAACTCTAGTTTGGTCCACAATGGATACCCGAATATTGGTGGATTTACATATAGTGGTTGTTTTTTGGGGGAATGACAAGTAACCCATTCGTGGATCTCCTTGGCAGTGGATTGTTTGTATCTTTTTTATTATTTAATGTTGGTCATTGAATCATTGAGGAGATTTAACTCTTCCTTGGCACATCCTTTGATTTTTTGATGGCTTGCTTAGTTGTTGCAGTTAATTGTTGTGCTAATGTATCTTGATTTAATTACTTAATTTATTGTTTCTGACTATCATGGTATGTATTATTTCGACATTCAATTTTTCTTGCTCTTTACGAACTTGTTTGAGATGGTCTTATACATGCTTGTATCTTTTCTCTAACTTCTGCAATCTGGAATTTATTTCTATGTTGCTTGCCATTTTTCTGGTTACAAGATGTGTTCTCCTCTTATCAATTTTTGTTGTAAAACTTATCTGGTTCGGTGTGTGTGTGTGTGTGTGTGTGTGTACTAGTTTATTTTTTTTTACTAGATTTGGAAAAAACAAATATTGGGTATGGTAAAAAATATTTACTGGGTCTTGATTTTTTTATTGAGTCTAAATAGTTTTTATCGGGTATGGCGAATTTAACCAAGTTTTGTCTCTCATACCAATGGAGTAAATATTTTATCCATGTACACAGATAACCAAGAATAATAGTAATATATATGTATAAATGATGACTTGATACAATGATGATCTGTTACAAAATCAAAGCCTATATATATACCCACAAAAGGCGCCCTTTAATGAAAATGTTTGACTTCTATAAAATCCATTTTATTATTATTTTTACTTCCTTAATTTTATCATTTATATTTGTTATATTTTATTATTATTTATTATCAAAATATATAAAACATATCACTCCATCAAATCAAACACGAAACATCATGAAACATCTATCAATGACGGAGAAATATATAATCCAACTAAAGAACTCCTCCAATAAGCCAATGAGGGAACTGATCTCCATGATAAGGTGCTTTAGGGGCACAATAATAAATAAAACAAGTGTGCAAATCAGCAACCTTTCTCAACACCCATCGAAGTGGTCAATAGATAAACTATCACAAGGAAAATTTCATGGAGATTGTGTGCATAAGAAAAATTCCCCTTGGTAAGACATACATATCCATTAAAAAATCATGCATATGTCTATCATGTATGAATATAAAAGCAATGGAATGATAACAACTGATATTCAAGTAATCAAATAGAAAGAGATGGCTCAAATCCCTTATACTCCAATGCACCCTGCTTATGTAGGGTATTCAATATGGATCAAATACTCTTGCTAGATGAGGGGTAATACTTGACTCTAAATGGGGACATGCACTCTTTCTGAAGATGGTATGAGAATCCCATAACATGTATATACCTGGTGGAGCTTGAAATAAAAGATATGGGAATATGTGATAAGATAGATGCAATATTTTCATCTTGAAACTCAACATAGGAAGTAAAAATAATATTATATGTCTATAATCTTCAATACATAAAAAATTGCTCTAAAACAATACATGAGCTAAAATGTCAAAGGGACCAATGCAAATCCTATTCCAATATCTCAAAGGACTTATTCTCATATTCTACTACGCATGAGAGCTTATTCATTCTAAATGTAAGTTTTAAACCTTTGCAGAGAAGCAAAGCATACAGATTCTTTAAGAAAAATAGAGATTACACCACAACATTCACACATAAAACACATAGATTTACCCTGGAAACCCTTAACCGGGAAAACCAACAAACCTTGGAGCCACACCTCCTATTTTCTCCATTCACAATACACAATATAGATATTCTGCAACATCCAATACCCTATTCCATTAAACCATATTAAAAAATAGACTCCAATACCTTAATCGGGATTAAATTGCATATTTTTAGAAAATTACCAAAAATAGCCGAAAACCCAAAAAAATTGGTGTTTGCTACACTCATGTTGGAAACGGTCAGAAGGCCATTTCTATACTAGGTGAAGGGATCTTCAAGTGCAAAATTGACATACATACCTCCCCCTCCCCTGTGACACACACACACACACACATGCAAATAATATAACACATACCCAACACTAAACACTACTAAGGGCACTACATCCGATTAGAATAACACATCTTGATATGTTTCTCATTGATGGAAAATATAAAAATTTTCCATCCAGGTGATTGAGGTAGAAATAATTTGAACCAACAACACCTTCTATATCATAGAGGTTAAGTATTAAGCAACATATTGTCGAATTTTATGTGCTTCCTTGACTTCTCATATCTTTGATGTCACATGTGTACCAAATCACCTTTTTGCAATATCCTTGCACAATCCTTTATGTTGAACTTCCCTTTGACCTTCTTCTGAATTTATGATATGGTCAAATGCATGTCTACGATTCTCCTCAAGCTCCACCAATTAATCTATCCTTTCCTGGATTGCATTTTGATTTGATGTGAAATGCTTCAACAACTGATACATTATAATCTTCAGATGAATGGGCAGGGTGACACTCATACAATATATTAGTTCAAATGAGATTTTTCCTATTGCATCCTTCTTTGTGATATGATCAACTCTCAAAGCATATTTAAGATTGATATCCTAAGTCTTCTTACATTTCCCATAATTTTCTTGATTATTTCCATCAAGTTCTTGTTACTAGACTCTAGTCCATTTCCTTGTGGGTAGTATTTGATGCACAAGACAAGACAATTCCATGGTTGAAACAAAAATCTTGCAGTTCCCTTTCACTTTAAGCCTTAACATTATATATTGGTATCTTTGTTGGAAATCTAAATCCAGTCAATATCTTTTCTTCTACAAATTGCATCACCACTTAACTATCAATTGCCTTCTTGGTGGGGATCACGTCCATCCATCTTGTGGATTAATTGGTGGTAGTGGTTATCCATTCAAAACTATTATTGGAGTTTCATTTGAATTCTCCTATAAATCAAGACCCCATTTTTGAAATGGTGTCTCCACTATCACAAGCTTCAAAGGAAATATTGCTAATATGTGTTTTTCCACAAAAAAATGACATGGTTGAAATGCTCTAACGATGTGATGAACATGAGAAAAGATAATGGGCCAATAATATCATGCTCTCAAAATATTGTGAGTAGTTTTCCTCAATGCATAATAATGCCATCACACAATCTATTGTTGAATATCATCGATGATTGTTACTACCATTTTTGTACCTTCTCCATTGTCTAATTCTAGGGCCTTCTCATTCCCTGTTGTCAACATATTGACTAAGCCTTAGCCCTTTACTATCTTGGTTGGGATGATTTCTAAATCTAACTCTTGGATTCTTGAAATCCATTTTTCCTTATCCCCAGAAAATTGTGATGAGACAACATATCCTTTACTGCAACATGTGAAACAAAAGAAACAACCTTTGAATATCCCAAATATCCTATAAACTGATTCAAGGAATGAACCAAATCATATGTTTGTTTTTCAATTATAAATCAATTAGGATCCAATTATCTCAAGCTCTTGCTCATAATGTTATGGGTTGCACAAGATTTTGTTCATTCTTATGTAATAATACATTAATAATTTGTGTCCTTGGAAGAAAAAGAGAAAATCTAAAACTCCTTAGAATAACTAGGACTCACTTATAGAGGGGTTGATGCAATTTCCTTAAATATGATGAAATTCCCTCTTCCTTTCATTAATCCAATACAATACACCCATCTTGAGCATTTGTGAAATAGGCTTAGTGGTTTCTGCAAGGTTTGGGATGAAACTTCTAATAAAGTTGATTCTCCTAAATAATGATTTTACTGCTTACTTACTTGTGACAAAGGACACCAATTGGATATCATGGCTCCTTGATTTCATAGAATCCATTATAGGTTGCATATGTTTCATCATGAGACACAATGTAGAGATTAAGATGAAACTATATTATGATGGAGAGCATTCATAGATAATGATGGGAAATGAATTAAGCATGATAAGTGAGGCCAACTAATTGCATCAAGCATTATCTGACCATTTTGAGTGGTATTTTTGTGTTGGTTGAGTTTGTTAGTGATTGGCTTTCAAGTGTCACTTAATCTTATCATGTCATCTCTAATTAAAATATTTCCATGTTTCTCAATATAAATAACTTCCCTTACCTCCCTCTTTAAATAGTTTTCTTTATTTGATATCAATTTTAAATTTTGTACAAAAATGTGTAAGAGAGTGTTATGCAAGTGATTTGTGAGTGATGACCTACAAGCTTTGTCTTTTGATATATCAGTTGCATGTTCTTTCAACCAAACATGTAAAGACTTGCTAGATTCTCGAATATAAACATTTTAACATGAATAGGTCCTGATTAGAATAGGTCCTTATTATGCACCCTTGTGTTTCCTTGAATCTATTGGATCCTTTTACAAACCAACCACAATCCTCTTGGTATTTGGGGTAGTAAAAGCCACCATTATATTTACTTTTTTTTAGAACTTTCACAAGATGATTAGTGGTGCCCTTAATGCATGGAAAATATATTTTTGGCATGTCCATTGTATGTTGGGTATATATTTATTTTGAACTTGATGGATTGCATTGTTGATGTGATTATTATGGTAGCCATTCATCCTAAATACCCTTCTAGGTGCTTGACTCTTGGTTCAAGTGCTCAATGTAAGATATACTTATAGCTCTAGTGGTAAGGTTTTTTATAATATTTACTTTCTTATTTGGGTAATGGTGTTATTTATGTTGTAGTATTCCATCACCTTTCTTTGTGAGAGGTACATACAATGATAGGGAACATGAGGGAACACATCCCAAGGAGGGAACCTCACCTCCTATGAATAATGGTCGTTTAATAGCCTTTTAATAAATCATTATCATGTTGTTTATAAGTAGTTAAGTAGATAGGTTTCTATTTATTGTTCATGTTGAATATGGTAAATAGAATCTTTTTGTAAACCATATAAGAAGGCATTTTGGTTAAAATAATAACCAAGAAATATTCTCTAAGTTTTTTCTTTTTCTTCGGTTTCTCTCCATTGTTCTTGTAATTTCTAGTTTTGCTCATGGTTTCTTCAATAAGGTTCTTTGAGATTTATCATTTGGTATTTGATTTGTTCACTCATAGATATTCGTTCTTTATAGATCAACCTTGATAGACAATAAATTATCATGTGTTGTAACTGATCTTCTATTTAGAGTACTATATCTAGGGTTATTACAAGTGCATCACTCGAGGATCGCATCCAATCCTTCTCTCTCACTCTCGCAATTAGCCCTCACCATAAATTTTACCAACTCTATCCTTGATATTCTCTCTTAATACATTAAAACTCTTAAACGCAAGAGACTTTGACGCCATACCTCAACTCATAGAATATTTCCTACAAATTAGGGCAATGTGGCTAGGGTTTCTAACACAACTCCACTACAATTTGTGATTTTTTATTTGAGTGACACATCACAGGATGTTGAGTTTTATCTACAATGATAAACACTCTCTATATATGCTCCATATTTTCACCATTTCCTCTAAATATTCCCTCATCATCAATTTTTCGCCAACCTCCCATAATATATGTTCACACTCACAAGAAGGTTTTAATGGAAACCAAGACCTCAATCACTCCCTTTTCTATTATGGCCACAATATCTAACTTAAGCAATGATTCCCTAGTTTCCTAAAACATACTTAATAAACAAATCTTTTAATTGTTTTGATACATGACGGCGTATAACACAACTACAAGACTAGCTTAGATTTCCATTCACCAGATATCTAGTAGCTACACACAAGCTCTGGTCAGGCTTATTATGAGGTTGATCTTAAACATATTTTGTAATAGTCTTAGATCACATTATATATGCACTCCTAGCCTACCATTTACACAATTGCATTTATATGACTATTTTTCATTGTGGCTTCATGTTTATTCTATTCTCTAGATCTCTAAGACACTATCACCGAACTCCTTCAAATTCTCATGGAACACATCCTTCCCCGCATTCTTTTTCTTCAACTATAGAAACAATATACCTTCCCAAATATAATAGCTATATGAATGGAGAACTTCCAAGCTCTTGGATACATAATTTATAGGTGTTATTCTCCAAATTCCCAACATAGCATAAAATTAGAATGAGAGAGAAATCCAACTCCTTGAGAATGAAATACAAATATGAATAAGAAGCCTCTTTGAACCTAATTTTACAATGAATCAAATGGAAAAGACAAGATGAGATGATATATAAAACTAAGTCTCATTGGTATATATAGGAAATAAAGGCTACAATTACAATTGAGGTCCTTGCTGACAATCCAATTGCAATTAAAGTCCTATACCATCAATAAAGACAATACTAATATAATAGTAGAAACCTAATGCCACAATATCTAGGGCTTAACATTTCCCTCCCCTTCAAAAAAGTATTTTCCTTAACACTTAATTAACTCTGGATGTTTTTGCATGACGAACTAATCTTCCCAAAATATATAACATAAATTAGAGAGAGTAACCCAACACCTTGAGAATGAAATATAGAGATGAATAAGAAGCCTATTTGAGTCAAAACCTCCTTTTACAATGTATCAAATGCACAAGACAAGAGAGATGATCTATAAAACTAAGTATCCTTAGTATACATAGGAGACAAAGGTTACATTTCCAATTAAGGTCCTAGCCAACCAACACATAAAATAATAATATAATAATAGAAATGTAATGTCACAACATTTAGGGCTTAATAACATGCTTATTTTTAGACATGCCCCACCATGTTAGACTATTAGTGTTTTATTCTTGTGGGTATTCACATTGATATAATTGATCGACTATGGTGGCATTATCACCCTTTTACTACACATCCTTCTTAGACATCTCCAACCTATTAACACATGGAATTCATTTTTTCAATCCATTTGAAGATGTTTTTACCCTCTTGGATATATTCAAAATTTGATACATAGATGGTTGCAATTGCGTCGATCTCTAGGTCAAAGTGTCCAACAATTTATATAGGCATTCAATAAGATCCACTATCAACTTCACATTAGAGACCTTAAACATGTACTCGTGCTCAAAATCATCTATGGTTTTCTTACTATGTTTTTGAAGTAGGCCCTTTTTAGAGAACCACCCTGGACCAAGGATTTCTATGTTCCATAGACGTAGAATGAAAAATCAATAAGAAATCTCACTCCCCTCCCCCTTGCTTCCATAACCCTAACCCTTGATCTATCCTTAACACCTTCCCTTGCAAAAACCTTTATGCCCCTACACCATGTAATCTTGATGTACCTAGTAGTCTCCTAACCTCTCCACACTCTTCGTGGTGGCTCCAATATCAGAAGACATCATATCATGATGTTGCATATTGTAAATTGTTACGAATCCAATCCATATCCACACATATACGACCCAAATTTAGGGTACTTCTGCATCATTTATACCCCCCATTATCTAGATATATTTCCTAGTTCCTATACTTCCCCCCTCATTGATTTTCCACGTTATCTTGTATGCCTCATTCGTAACTTATTTCACTGCCCAAATTGCTTCATAGATAAACCAGTTTTTCTCTACATCATCCTTTCATGCTCATGAAAGACCAAAAGCCTAAGAATTAAACCATTCATCTTCCCTATTATATTTAACCTTCTTACAATCGTCATTTTCCTATTTTGTGATCTTGCTCCTGTTATTCTCTATTGTAAGATATTCCTAAATTTTGATTCAACCGAGTTTTCTCCTTCTACTTCTAAATTACGGGGAGGGGTGTAATTTGAAAAGTGGGTTGTACCAGGTGATCTCATGGAATATCCTTCCCTACTAGACCCAAATGGCTCCTCAATTTTCATACGATTTAACAATTTAATCACAGCCAAAACATCCTTATCTTCCTCATATTTTTCCTTTGTTGTACTGACGACATTTCTACTGCATCTGTAATCACTATCATTCATATCTAAGTCTTCATAATCATGATTTATCCACTAGTTTTCTACACAACCATATCCTATCTTTCCCTCACATCCATGTCTTATGTTATTTCTAATATGCCATGCCTCTTTGATGATTTCGTTTCTTCATTTGTGCTCCTCTATAACACCCTACTCACTTTCACATACCCTTTTGCTATACTCCACTCTCTATTGATTCTTTCAACCCGTTCCATGATATCTTCAGTCTTCTTCCTTAAGCTTTCCATTCATATATTCCATTTTGCATCCTTTAGTGCATTCCTTCTTTTCATGTCTTTCTACTCTCTTTATTTTCTACTCTTCTAGCTCGATCCTTTACTAACTTTTTATCTCATCGCCTTACCTTTTTCCTTCCCAAACACCCTCCAATGTCAGGGTTTTACACTTCCATCCTGTCATGTTCCATACACATTAATGCCTTTTCAACAAATAAAATCTTGATCCAAAGTGGGATTTATGCCAATAACCTTCCTCTAGGGACATATTCGAACTTTCCTTCTGCACAACTAAATGACTCACTATACTCAATAGCAATTTTTACAATATATCCCTCTTTTACTCTATCAATCCATAAAATGATACATCCCTCATCCACTTATTATCTACGTTTTTCAGCCTAGCAACTGCTTCTTGATCCCAAACTATAGGTTCTTGAACTCTCCACACAAATTGATTTCCATTTATCTCTTAATCCACTCATATAACAACATATAGGCTAGGATTATACACAAATTAACAGGAAGTCTTATCATCATTCATATATTAAAACACCTCATTCACAACACACAAAGATATGTAGAAATTCTAAAGCCTTGATGGCATAAGGAATTTCATAAACAAGCTAAGGATCTAGGCATGCAATTAACCTCACAGAGAATTGCAGAGAATTAGCATAAGGAGAGAAGAAGAAGAATTAATGAACACACATTAATGAATGATCAATAAATGATAATTAATATTACTACATAGGTAATACATCCTTATAAAGGAAAAAGGAGATGCTAGAAGACAACTCAAGCTAGCTCATAAAGCAGGCTTACTAATTATGATAAACCCCATAGTTGGCTATAATGTCCTCTTCTGCTTAGGCATTGAGGACCAACCTGCTAACCTATGTGATTGCTATAGGTTCGAGCGGGTACTGACAGTCAAGGAATCAGCCGAAGACTGATTCCATATACAGAATATCTAGGGCATCAATATTATATCACCATTGGGTCAAAGAGGGCCACTAGAGCCAAAGGCCACCTGCATGCATGACATCCAAGCATTATTTAATGATGCATGCACCCGATTAAGTCTCCATGCGCATGCATGCAAGTCAACTGCAAATTAGAATATAAAGTGACCTAATTAGGTCAAAAGTTAGGGTTTTCACAGTTGAGAGTTATAAAACAAAGATCAAGTGAATGGAGAAGTCACTTATGTGATAATTGATTTGTGGAGTTGAATTGGAGAGCTCAGCGAGCTAAGTTGGGGTTGAGCACATGCTCAGCTCACTAGTGTATTTCGGCAGTGAAATCTATCTGCCCTAGTTCATCATCAGGTTGGATCATCCAGGTTCAGCACTAGTTCATCATCAGGTTACATTCAGCAGTTATTCCGAGAGGTTGATTATTCATCCAGCCAGAGGGTTTCACCGTCACACTGTGTCACCGTGATTAGAGACAAAGCAATTTGTTTTCCTACCTACAGGGTTCAGAACTTCCGCATGTTGCTTCCATCATCATCAAAGGGGTATTATAACCCTAGTGCACATCATCTGGGCTTCCAGCAGCAACTTATTTATTATTCTGGAGCTTATATAGTTTGAGAGGAGGGCGCATTCACCTGTGGAGGACGATTTGGTGTATCTCCTTATTCCTCCAGCAGAATCCTTACATGCTGGGATGAGTCTCTTCACCATCAGCTGATCTATATACTGGTATGTACATGCATTGATTTCTCCTATTTTATAGCATCTCAGTATTTTTCTAGGGCACATATTTGCATGCAACTGCATGCATGCAAAGTTCGGGGTTTGCTTTCCTATTTGATTAAGGAGTAAGTCTATTAGCCATCTACAGTATACACATAAATAGGAAAATATCAGTTTGGGATATTACAGTGGTATCAGAGCTATTTTCCTTGCCAGTTGTGGGCATGCAAAAATTATAAATGAATCCAGGATAACCATACAACATTACTCACAGGAGACAGAGGTATAGAGACAGAGAAGAGGAGTTAGAGGACATAGATTTGGGGAACAGAGAGTATCAATTTGAAAAAGGCAAAGAAACAATGGTCGATGATGATAAAATAGTTTTCAATAGTCTCATATAAGCCATAAAAGAACTCACCACTGGGCAAAAAGAAATGATGAGGACCTTCAGGAAAATGACTGAGAAGAATGGGCCCATCCCACACAGTCCCTTATTTCCCAACAGTGATAGGGTATCCACCAGTAGTAGTAGGGAGCACTTACATACCAACATGCAGAGCCATCCCCATATATACAAGCCTTTCTAAACTACCATGCCTCAATTCTTATATAGTCTAGTTGCAGTGCCTCTAGCACAAGCAAAACCAGAAGAACCCATGAGTGCCTATCTAAGAGAATATAGGGCTTTAGGAGAGGACCTCCATTCAGCCATGACCTTCACTGACTTCTGCCACTTTAAAAGTAAGAGCAAACCCAAAGCTTACAATAGGCCATTCACCCAAAACTATGAGTTACAGTGCACCGTAGGGAAACTGACTATCCCTACCTTTGAGGGCACTCGGGGTGGCCCAGCTAGGAATTGGGTGCAGAAGTTGGATACATAATTCGAGCTCAACCCCATGATTGAGACAGATGCCATTAAATTGGCTACTTTGCATTTGGATGAAGAAGCACATGAGTGGTGGTACCACGGGTTAGTGACACTAGGTCACAACAGCATCACCTCATACACAGATTTTATACAGAGGCTCATTGAGCGGTTTGATCGGAAGGATCCAGAGGTACACTTTAGGGAGATGGCACAACTCAAGCAGACAGGGAGTGCAGATACTTTTATTTATGAGTTTCATAGGATAGCAGTCATGGTCACAGATATATCAAAGAGCAGGTTGATTATTTTTTTCACTGAGGCTCTCACTGAAACCTTATGGGGATGGGTCAAGTCTTATAGGCCCATCACCTTAGCAGATACCATCAGACGAACTAGAGACTTGCAGGATGGAGTGGCCAAAAATAGGTTTCCTGCCAGGACCAATGTTCCTATTAAAGATAAAGAAAGGAAACCATGGCCCAAGAAAGAATGGATGGACAATGATACCTGATAGGACCTTAGAAGAAAAAATTTATGTTACACTTGCCAGGAACCATGGATACCAGGTCACAGATGTTCAAGAAAAGGAAAGGCCTACTACATAGAGGCTTATTCCAATAGTGAGGAGGATGAGGATTACCAGGATCAGGAGTAGGGAGAGACAATAGAGATAGTTGTTGAGGGACAGGCCTCAGGAGGTACCATTGCTACCATGACAGGGGTTATGAGATTCCACACTCTTCAGATCAGAGCTACCATACAGGGCCACAGAGTGGGAGTACTGATAGATGGTGGGGCATCCCACAACTTTATTGATGTTGCATGGGTTAAACAAAGAGACATTCAGACTGAGAGATTTGATGGGTTTTCGGTAGCAGCAGCAGGTCACACCATGGAGTGTAGTCAGAGGATTCCTAAATTAAAGGTAACGCTTGGGAATTATACAGTTATAGAGACATTCTATGTGGTATATGTACTTGACATGAATGTGGTACTAGGAGTTCAGTGGCTGTATTCCATAGGGAAGTATTCAACAAATTACAAGACCATGGAGATGGAGTTTATAGGAGCAGAAGGACAGAAGGTGGTATTGAGAGGGATGAATACCTATCCTCCCACGGTAGTAACATCACACAGGATGGAGGCAGTACTCCGGAAGGGAGATGTTGAGTGGGTTGCAGAGTGTATGGTTACCTTCAGGAAACCACCAGATGAGGCCACACATCATCCAGCAGATATAGAGGCCTTACTACAGAAGCACAAGGTAGTATTCAAAGACCTTCCAACAGGTCGACCTCCAGATAGGGGATTTGAGCACATTGTTGAGTTAGAGGAGGGGACCCAAGTAGTTATAACCACTCCTTATAGACATCCCAAGAGGTATAAATATGAGATCGAGAGTACAATCAAGGAACTACTCAAGCTGGGATACATCAAACCTAGCTCCAGTCCCTTTGCATCTTTAGTAGTGCTAGTGAAGAAAAAGGATGGAACCTTACGCATGTGCATTGATTACAGGGCACTCAATAAGAATACCATAAAGAACAGGTATCCCATCCCTAGGATTGATGAGTTAATGGATGAACTACAGGGGGCAAAGTGCTTTTCCAAAATTGATCTCCGCTCAGGGTACCATCAGATTTGGGTCAGGGAACAGGATGTTCCAAAGACCGCTTTCCGTTGCCACTACGGACATTATGAGTTTCTAGTGATGCCATTTGGGCTCACTAATGCACCACCTACTTTCCAATCATGCATGAACCATATCTTCAGGACACAATTGCGTAAATATATTCCGGTATTCTTCGACGACATATTGATATACACTCGGACTTGGGAAGAATATTTGAGACATCTTGATGAAGTACTTGGTATTCTACAGGAGCAGTCACTATATTCCAAAATGTCCAAGTGTGAGTTCGGCATGCAGGAGATGTTGTACTTAGGACATGTGATAGGGGACAACGGGGTCCAGGTGCACTTAGAGAAGATTCAGGCAGTTTTGGATTGGCCTACACCTAAAAATGTGATAGAACTGAGGGGCTTTTTGGGCCTTTGCATCTACTACAGGATGTATGTCAGCGGATTCTCACAGATGATTGCACCCCTCATAGATCTTATGAAGAAGGGGGCATTTAGTTGGTCGGAGGCAGCACAACAAACATTCGAGAAAATGGAGGTAATGATTTCATGCCCAGTATTACCTTTACCATACTTTTCTCAATCCTTTGTGTTAGAATGTGATGCTTCAAGAGAGGGAATTGGGGCAGTTTTGATGCAGAACAACCACCCCATTGCATTTGAGAGCAGGAAGCTCAAAGACTATGAGCACCACTGTTCGATATATGACAAAGAGATGTTAGCTATCCTCCATGTGCTAACCAAGTTCGGGCAGTATTTAGTAGGTGCTAGGTTCAAGGTTAAGACAGATCACAACAGCCTGAAATACTTCCTAGAGCAGAAAGAGCTAAACGAGAGACAACAGAAATGGGTAAGTAAAATTTAGGATTATGACTTCGAGATTGAGTACGTAAATGGGGAAGAGAAATGTAGTGGCCGATGCACTTTCTAGATGACCAACTACTTTATCCCTTATGAGCATCTCATCAGATTGGAGGTCTCATCTTTTGGTTGAGTACTCCAAAGATAAGTTTGCTTGCGAGCTATTGGATGGACAGATTTAGGATGATAGGTACAGGGTCATTGATGATATCATACAATGCAAAAACAAAATCTTCTTGGTTCTAGAGTCTCCCCTCAAGAAGAAAATCTTACAGGCATCGCACGATTCACCATTAGCAGGGCATCAGGGGTTTCTCAAGACCTACAGATAGATTAGAGAAAGGTTCTCATGGAAGGGCCTCAAGAAATATGTGATACAACATGTGAGGGAGTGGAGCTTGTGCCAACAAAACAAAATAGAGCACATCCACCCTGCTGGTTTACTACATCCCTTACCTAGTCCCAAGGAGAAATGGGAGAGCATTTCTATGGACTTCATTACTAGGCTGCCCAAGGTCCAAGACAGAGACTGCTTGTACGTAGTAGTGGACAGATTGAATAAGTTTTCTCACTTCTTTGCCATATCATCAGATTATTCAGCAGCACAGGTAGTAGAACTATTTTTCAGAGAGGTATTTAGACTCCATGGGTTACCCAAGACCATTGTCAGTGACAGGGACATCAAATTCACAGGAGCCTTTTGGCAAGAGCTTTTCCGGTTAGTGGGGACCGAGTTAGCCATGAGCGCAAGTTATCATCCACAAAGTGACGGGCAAACAGAGATTGTTAATAAATGGATTGAGGGATACTTGAGAAATTACATATCAGGTCAGCAAAGGAAATGGATCAAATGGTTACACTTGGGTGAACAGTGTTACAACACCACCTACCATATGACCATTAGGATGACCCCTTTCTGAGCCCTGTATGGGTATGATGCTTCCACTTTTGCAGACCAGATATTTGGCGATACCAGGGCCCTCGTGGCCAAGGAGTGGATTCAGGAGGGTCAAGATATCCTCAAGATACTCAGGGAGAACATACAGGCTGCTCAGAATCAATAGAAGATATATGCAGACAGGCACAGAGTTGAGCACAGTTTTGAGGTGGGAGACTTTGTTTATTTATGCCTCCAGCCTTACCGACAGTCATCTCTTAAAAAGAAAGGAGCAGAAAAACTCCAACCTCATTTCTATGGTCCATAGAAGATAATTCGGAAGGTCGGAGAGGTAGCATATGAGCTAGAACTACCCCCAGAGAGCAAGATTCACAACGTATTTCATGTCTCTAATCTCAAGAAGGTGATTGGTCAACAGATTGTTACATCTTTCGAGCTACCTCCCCTTGATGATGAGGGGAATTGGTTCTGATTCCAGAGCGCATCCTAGAGGTGGGACATCGGAAATTAAGGAACAAAATCATCGGAGATTACCTGGTTCAGTGGAAAGATCTTCCTATAGAGAAGGCTACTTGGGAGGCAGAACAGGTATTACAGCACCCAGCTTTACAGTTGCTTGAGGACAAGCAAATTCGAGCGAGGAGGACTGTAATGTCCTCTTCTGCTTAGGCATTGAGGACCAACCTGCTAACCTATGTGATTCCTATAGGTTCAAGTGGGTACTGACAGTCAAGAAATCAACCGAAGACTGATGCCATATATAGAAGATCTAGTGCATCAATATTATATCACCATTGGGTCGAAGAGGGACACTAGAGCCATAGGCCACCTGCATGCATGACATCCGGGCTCTATTTAATGATGCATGCACCCGATTAAGTCTCCATGCGCATGCATGCAAATCAACTGCAAATTAGAAGATAAAGTCACACATAGCCAAAGATATGTCAAAACTCAGTCAAGACAAAGCTATGTTTGGGTTTATCAGACCGCCAAGAGGATGGAAAGGCTTTTTTTCTAAGCTAGTGAGCTCAACCATAGAGCTATGGACACCTACACAAGATCTGACTTGGCTTTCCCAACACAAGGAATCATCCTCTTCTCTGTTGTACAGTCCCTCAGGCTATGCATCCCCTTCAAGTGCTATTCAAGATGTGCAGTAAGGAATAATCAGCCCTCAAGATCCCTCAGTGAGGTTCCTCATGCACTAGGTTTATCAAGCAAATTACCTCTTCCACTCCTAATTGGTTCAGACCCAAAGTAGGGTGCTTAACAGTTTAGACCAAAACAAAACGCCCATAACAACAAAATGCATTTGCTGACAATTTATACCACGTGGGCAACCAAAAACGAATTTCAGATGGGAAAAAATGCAAGGGCGAGGAAAATGATTTTAGACTCGTTCTGTTGCTCCACAGAGGCAAAATCGACCTCTACAAAAACCCAACTCAACAAATCGATTTTAGAAAGCGACTATGGGGATCTCGGGGCAAAAACAACCTCTACCAAACCCAAAAACGTGAATCTTCTTTTCCCACGAATTCCAAGGACGTTTATGGCATTATGGGAGCCAAAACGACTGCCATAAACTCCCAAAACGAAAATGTTGCTTGCCCACTTGCTAAACAACACCAAAATGGATTTTATGGGCATGCAAGATAAGGAAAATGAGCAAAAACATGAAGGATGAACACACAAGAAGCTTCAACTACATGAAGGAAACCAACGTGAAGGAGAATGGTGAGGTCAAAAATGGAAAAACGTGGGTGTATGGCAGAATGGCATACGTTTTTGGGCATTTTTCTTGCCAAGGAAATCAGAACACATTTTTCCAAAAATGGGTCCTCTGCCCAATTCGAATTTGTGCCCATAATCTTCCCACTCCATGCAATAACTAACTCAACCACATTCTGGCAGAATTTAATGATTGGAGAAAAAGACAAAATGGGTAGTTTAGGGTTTGATGGGTTCTCCCTTTGACATTTGGATTTTCCCCATTGGCCCAAAGGTTTAAATAATTTCCCTCCCTATTCCTTAGGAAAATCATGCCCCCATCTATTTTAATGTTGCAGTGGTTATTTTAATTAAAATGCATATTTACATGATGCCAAAAATTATAATGTGCTGGATAGCACAATATACCATCGGCAACGATTTTAATCACCGGAACATAAAAAATTAAATCGATGGTGGGGATTTTGCCTTTAGCTCCACACCACAATTAATTACAATATATACATCATATACATTTTTAATGCAAACGGGGTCAAAACTGGGGTGTTACAAGGATGGGTTGGAAACAAAAGCTGCCAGTTTCCTAGTTGACTAGCTTTACCTTATCCACATAAAAGATGGATAAAGCATAATAAAGCAGATTCTGATGTACAACATAGTTACCAATTCTAGATGGCCATAAAGTGGTCAAGATCAACCAAGAATCATAAATAAATCATTCCTGGGATATAGATGGCAAGTGTTGACTCTAAGGTACAAGTGGATGCCAACTATCTAAGCTAGTGTGTAGGAAATTAATCAAATAATGATTAATTATTTTATGAGTGGGTTTATGATATTCCAACAAAATCCAATCATACACATGAAATAACAAACCATCTATCCAATAATTGTATTAAGAAGAACAAGATTCATTGTTTACACAATATCATCTATCTTATTTACCTTCTCTGATATGTCACCAGAACAACATGAATAATACCCTCAACCTACATAGTAATACTATCAAAAACCAACTTTGTTTCACAACCTTCCCTTTAAATACAAAGTGACCAACAATTACTGATTGTTAATTGTCCTTAACTTGATGAGTTAATTAACAATTCATTTTCTAATAATTCCTTAACCCTTCTTAACAAATACTTATTCTATAGAACATTTCATAGTCATATACATTACATTCTTTAGTGCACTCTCTCTATCCAACATATAACAAAATACTACTACGCGCAATCTTATCACTTTATCATGCATACAAACTATAGTGCCAACTCATTAAAATAAGTGAAAGTATCCTTCGCTTGTGACCTCAAAGAGTCAACTTAACCCCCCTCAATACACTCACTTATTAGAAGTTAATCACCACTAGATAAAGGATGAGACGAGGGATCAAGAGAGGGATCCGTCGCCCCAAATCCCAAACCAGAAAGATGGCCTTTAGTTCGAGAAACACTAGCACAAAGGATGAGAGGGGAATATGACAACCCATTCACATCCAACGAAGCCGCAACAAGAGCCACACCTTTCTCAATTTCAATCTATTGCATGAATCTTGCCACACCCTTGAAAGTCTCAGTCAACTAGGGAAACATATGTACAATAGAAATACTCCATGAATGATCGCCAAGGCCCTCCATGAAAGAAACATGCACCCACAAAATACTGATATCCACCATGCAATCTAAGACGAGAACATAACCTATCTCAATCACATTTATTACTTCCTTAGGGTGTTCGTAGCCTTTATGTCTTCTAGCAAAACCATCACGATTCAAAGAGACCCTACCCTCAAAAAGAGAGGGAAACTTACCCTAAGTAGGAGAAGACATTGCCACCTCAAGACTAGATGGAGATGCAATCAGCTGCAACTTTTTGTAGGTAAAATCATTCCTTAGACAATCTTTAAGGATATCACCAACAAGAGGATAAAACCAACAATTGAGCATAACTTTGTCATAGTCAAGCTCTTGAAGCCACCTTTAGTCCCGACACACCAGAGAGATCTTGTAAGGAAGACCAACATTTGTCTACATGAGAACAAGAATATGAGGAACCCTTCCCCATTTAGGGTTTCTAAACATGCCTTATGAAACTCACCCATTGAATCACCAACGGACTTCAAAGCCTTTAAACAATAGAGATGTCAAATTAAACCCACTAGGCGAACCTACAAAAGCTGAAGATCATGGCAAGCATAAAAGAGTCAAAATGCTCAGTCCAGGGAAATAGAACCAAGCTAACCTCACCATAGCACAATGGACCCGCCAACAAAATAGCAAGGAAGTCCTTCGGACCAACAAATATAAAATATAAAAAAACTCCTCTCTTTAGAGGTGAAATCCAAACCTTCCCAAACGAAAGACTACCTTAATCTTCCTCAAGATATTGACATAATTTAAAGAGAGGAGGCTTCTTTCCATAAAAATAATAATAAAGGGTAGTCTCTCGTCAATGTTGCACCCTCCAAACTCTTGTCGTGAAAAAATTTACAATTATATCTCTTCCCAAGCCTAAATACATAGCTTCTTGCCCTTTTTAAAAGTCACAACCACCTCACACTCCGTGTCCAACGCCCCTAATCCCCACAAACAACCAAATCCACCACACCACCACCACCACAAAAAATTCACTCTAAGATCTTTATAAATAAGGCATACGATCCTAAAATAAATATTGCACTTTCAATCTTATCTTTATAAAATTCATATTTAAAATTTCAATTATTTAACTAGATAAATATTAAAAAAAACATTTCATAATATTTGACCTTTAAATTTAGAAAAGATAAAATCAAATATTATTAATTATGAAACCTTTAATGAAATAAATAAAAAAAATAAAGGTAAAGTATCTCTAATCAAATATTATTAATTATGAGACCTTAAATGAAATCAATCAAATAAATAAAAGTAAAGTATCTTTGAACTTCTACACTTGCTTAGAAAATTTGCTTAATTTCCTGGAAATATATTTCTACATTGGAAAGTGTTTGTCTTCTATATTTACATTTCAAGTTGGTTAGTTTTTTTTTGAAAGAAAAAAGCCTGACCTTGTTATTCAATATATAGAATCAAAGGGCATTTGATGTGTCATCCCTGTCATAGGGTTACAATCAAGCAAGGTCGTAGAGAAAGTCCATTCTGCTAAATGTCTGGAACGAGTCCCAAATCAAAAGAGTTGCCATGGGGGAAGATCAACGTACGCTTCAACCGAGAACATAAATCCAGTCAGAGAAAAAAGAGAAGTCTATCCCAATTATCCATAACATACCGCGAACACAAGAGCACGGAGCTGCTATCAAAAGTGCCCGCTTCATAAACATCAAAGAGGTGCAAAAAAATAAGGAGAACAAGCTCTTGCACCGAGCTCAAAAGAGCTGAAAAGAGTCACGAGAGGCCAAAAGGCCATCAAGAAATTCAGAGTATTTACCACATCCCGGAGCCAAAGACAGGGCGGATTTTGATAGTCTGTCTGTGAGCTGGTTGTGTTCACGGTATGTATGACTAAAAGATAAGTGATGGAAACAAGTGCTGAGGCTTTTTGTATCTGTACACCAATGACTGAGATCAGGCGGATTCAGGGCAGCATTACCCTTTGCCCAATTGATGATGACAGCAGAGTCCCCAAAAATGTTCAGTAAAGGAATCCCCATCATCTTAGTGACAAGCAACAGAGCCCAAAGCGCTATTAGTTCAACTTTGGTATTGGTACAAGCACCCGCCCCCATAGCAAACTTAAATGAATGAGACTCATTCAGGAATAAGCAGAAACCAACTCCTTCAATGTTACTAGTAGCTGCCGCATCAAAAAAACCATAGGGGAAGACAAGAGCAGGGCCTAATCCAATGGCTCTAGGCTTTTTAACCTTTAAACAGAAAGGCCGATACATCTGGGAATAGTATGCAATCTGCTGGAGCAAGCTCAAAAAATATGGCTTTTTCCCTTCAAAGATAACAAGATTTCTTGCTTTCCAGATTGCCCAAATAACAAAAAAAGGAAGGTAGCAGCAGACCAAATGTCTAGAGAATCTAGCAATCCAGTTACCCAAAAATGTACTGAGATTATCGCTTAAGTAGGGAGGCAGAAAGTGATACTAATCACTCAGGTGTACAATAACATTCTTCCAGACAAAGCAAGAGATGGGTTCCCTAATCTCGAGTTCCATAATCTTTAGCGACTAAAGCATTTATGATCAAAAGGATTTTGATGTTTTCTCTTCAAATGATGTGTTTAAGTTTTATAAATAGAAAAGGGAAAATGTAATTTAATAATAAAAAAGTGGTGTTTATATTATAAATGGTTAAAACCCTTTGCTATGCATACTATCCATCCAAGATGGAAGAATTAAATGTATTATGTTTATTATACAAATTGTAAAAGTGGTTTTTATGTTTATATGTTAAAACCCTTTGCTATGCATACTATCAATCCGAGATGGAAGAGTTAAATGTATTATGTTTATGCAAATGGTAAAAGTATTAAAACTAGTTCTTAATTTTTTTTTGGATAGTGTATGTTTATGAAATTTGTAAAGAATTTTTGGGGTTAATTTTTAACTTTAAATTTGTAAGGAAAACTTTGAGCATTTTAAAATTATGGTAGTGATGTTATAGTTAGTTATAGGTTTTTTTTTTTTTAAAGTTGTTTTTTTTTTAATAAAAAGAATTTTTATTTTTTTTGGAAAAAGTAGTTTTTGATTTTTGTTTATTTTATAAAATCTAGTGTATTTAATGATAAATAAGAAATAAGGGTTAGTTTTTGTCCATGGGATTGGAGCAATTGGTTATGAGTAATTGAGATGAGAAGTTGTAAATGGAAGGTCACCACTCCAAATTCTCTATGGGTACTTAGTTATAAAAAATAAAAAATAAAATAAAGGCTAGTCTTAAATTATAACAATAATCTTATTGTAAGGCCATCTTGAAAATGACTTAGAACTAACTAATGAAAACTGGAAATTGCTTGCATAGGTTCAAAACCGGCGAGGGGTAGAATTGCTCATTGGCTCATTGTGATAAGGCTTGAAGGCTAGGCGACCCCTGGAACATAGGATCATCCTGATAGGCTTTGAGACAGCTTGACCCCTGCCGAGTCACAAGTCACTGGTATATCTAACTTGCAGGCTATTGAATAAAGCTTTGAGAGGTTGTTGTTCCCATGATAATAAATAAATAATTGAAAATTGCTTGAAAAATAAAAATGATTTCCCTTTAAGGTGATCCTAACTTTAGTTATAATCAATTAATGAAAAATAAAGACTAACTTCTAATGACAAGAATGACTCTTCTCTCAAGTGATTGAATGGTTTTGTAAACACATATATTTTCTTATAATAAGTGAAATCCCATCTTCCATAAAAAAATATTATGATACCACTCACTCTTAAGACAAATGGAGTAATACACTTTTGATTAGCTTAGAAATAATGTTGTAAATAACTAAGAAGAAATCACTTTTAAATACATGCAATGGTTGTCATCTAATTTCTATTCTTTAAAAAGATTTTAAAAAGAACTTTCTAATATAGTATAGCATGAGTGGGCCTACTGGTTAAGAGCATGTGTTTCCTCTTAAAAAATTATAGGTTAAAATCCAAAGGAGAAGAAAAAAATTAATTTGATTAAATATATTCGTTTTACTAACCATATGAACCCTAAAAACCATATAAAACCTAAAATAAGAAAAATGTACATTTACTACATTTTATCAAACCAATTCAACATGATGTAATTACTTAGCTTTATTATCTTTATTTAAGGTTCACTATGGTCATGAGGGCTTGTGGATTTTGGTTAAATTCCCTTGAACTTTGTTATTTTTTTTAATTCAATATGGTCATGAGAGTTTGTGGATTTGGGTTAAATTCCCAAAAAAAAAATTATATAAACTTTTATACATTAAATATAAAAAATTATCACTTTCTACCTAACTAATATAAATTATAACAGTGATATTTTAAATTTTCCCATACCACTAATATTTTAAATTTCCTAGGTCCACTAAATAAAGTTGCAAAGGGTGCATACTTGACGACGACCATTGATTGACATGAAAATCATGCCAGGATGATAATTCAGTGGAATGCATTACCTTTCCATTATTGAGTTTCCCCATAAAACAACATCATAATACTACTAATAATTAAGTTTTCAACCATGCTCTAGAGGCTCATTAGTAATTTGGAAATAGCTTACTATATTATAGTGATATCCTAGAACTAAAATAACATTATACCTATATGGGATTTATTATAAAAAAACCGGTGGAACTACTAGCTTGGTAATGCATTTGGTGTGGTTGTTCTCCTAAGGAGATGTGTTATCATGAACGCGGTGTCGGTGGAAATGATGGTGGGACTCCTAATTGTGAAAGGTTTGGCATATGCTCTTATACCTCTCTCTCCTCTTCTTTACTCGGCAGCCTTTAATTGTGACAAATATAAATGATTTGTTGTATATGTACGCACCAATCAACGTGCTGGGATATCCACAACCATTAAAACTTTAAATTTTAAGAAAGGAAAATAAAGTGCATATTATTTTAATTAATTTTATGAAAGGAAAATAAATTGTATATTATTTTAATTAAATAAATATTGATTTTTATTTTTTATTACTCAAAAAAATTAAATTAGAAAATATTGTAGAACTTATATTGTTATGAATTATTGTAATGATGATGATAATGATTAAGCTTTCCAAGTTCATTATAGTTTTGGCAGGTTAGAAGGTTATAAAAGTTTGTTTTGTAGCAAATACTATGAAAGTCAGATCTAATGTGGGTGTAAGCAAGACATTATAAGAGAAAGTGATTTTCATCCTCAAAGCTCATACACTTATACATATGACAAACCATTTCAGTCCATGAAGTTTTAAGATGCTTAATTAAAAAAAATTAAATTTTTTAATATTTTTTGCAATTATATATATATTATTGCAATTATTATTTATTATTTTTATATTATAAATTTTTAGAACTTTACTATTCATAATTTAAATTTCTTTAATAATTTAAAATATAAATTTACTTAATGTAATAATTTAAAGTGCTTTTGATTTATCTAATTTAGATTGAAGTTCATAATGTAAAATATATATCTATATGGAAATGTTTAAAAATTCAAAGATTTTGATTATATGAATTATCCTTTTTTTTAATGGAATTTTTCATTTTTATTTTTTATTTTTGTAAAATCATAATTTAACTATGTTTTAATTGTGATTTTAATAGTAAAAATAGATTCAACATTTTTAAAGCACCCAAAATTCCATAACTTAATAATTATTGGTGATGTAATTGGAGAAACCACAGTACCAAAATGACCAAGTCATTTCGGTACTGTGGTTTCTCCGATTACATCACCAATAACCTATCACCACAGAAATTTAGCAACAGAACTTAATAATTGTAACTTAACCCAAATTATTTCAAAATAATACTAAATGAAAATAATGTAAAAAATATAATATTAAAATACATTAATAAAAAACCATTTTTACTTTTTTAAGTATATTTTTTACCAATATTCAAATAAAACGGAATCTATACTAGTTATTTTATTTTTCTATATTTATTATTTTAATAGGTAAATGTGTATTTGTTTTTAATCTTCCTTTCATATCAATTTGATAGTTTGTTGAGTTGTGATTTAGCTTATATAATATTTTTATGAGTTGATTTAGTTTGTGTGATTGTAATTTTGTGGTTCATATTACAATGATTTATTTTAATCATAGATGTAGTGCCCTGCGTACACCCACATTAAATCTCAGTTCCATAATCTTTGTTGCAATACCGACCTTCTTAGCCGTTTAACTTGTCAAAATTATAGTGAACTCGGGACACTTCTCTCCAAGCTCTGTGAGCATAGAAACACAATTTTAAAACAAACTAAATAATTCATTTCTTTAGGTCCGATAAACCAAAGTTTGGTCTCAAGGGACGTTAACCATCATCATCATCATCATCATCATCATATAAATAAATAATAATGCAAATTTTAAGTGCACAAAAAAACCTTTGTTTAAAATAACTTAATGTTTGAGATGAGATTTCTCCATAAAAACAAATCCACATTCAAACTCTTGCTCATGAAAATAGACTTTGAGATCTATGATTGGATGAAAAAAATATTCCATATCTAAGAACTTAAAATACATTAATAAAAACCCATCTTTACTTATACTTAGAGGCCATTTTTATCCTTTAAATATTCAAATTAAAAATAATTTAGACTAATTATTTTATTTTTCTACTTTTAAAAGAGGTTGTACCTTGTTTTCCATCTTCAAAATCGTTATATTGAGATCAATTTGGTAGTTTGTTGGATTGTGATGGAAAACCTTTGTGTTGTGTAAGGAAAGTAGTTGACCTTTCTAATTAATTTTTATATTTTATTAAAATATTTAACTTACTTTATTAAAAGATATAATTTTTTTGACAATTTCTAATTAATTTCTATATTTTATTAAAATATTTAATTTATTTTATTAAAAGATTTAACTTGTTTTTTTGAGAAGAATAGTTATATTTATATAAACAATAATGCAACCACTGATAAAGAACCACAGAGTGCAGTGATTCCCTTAGACAACGGCATTCAGAATTCGAAGTACTTCAACCCATACAAAGTTCATATTGTTACAATTTAGAATACTATGACAAAAAGAGACTGTTTGCTAGATAAATATGATGCTTCGCTATGTTTAGAGATACCAAATAACAAAATTTAGAGAGGACTTGGATCATTTTGCAAATCTGCCACGACGGGAGGAAGAACCTGTAGTTGTTGAAGCCTCCAATTTCACCACCTTGAGTTCCAACTTCTCAAACTTGATTTCCATATTTGCGAGCAATCATGTGATTGCTTGTTTAGTCTGGGTGATGGAATGGGCAAATTCCTTTCACAACTGGACAATATCCCGATCTACTATTTCCAAAAGACGCCCACCCTCAAAATCCAACCCGTGCAGAAAGTGATTCATCCTTTTCACCTTCTTCCCGATATACCGAATATCAGCCTCGACTATTTGAACTGGTGTGGAAGACACAATGGATTCGGAAGGCGTTTCCATGATGACAAGGGAAGCCTGAAAACCAACAATCTCAACAATTCCTTTGAATATGCAAACAAACCAGAGTTGAGGATCACATGCTTTGCCACCTCCATGTTTATTAACTCATCCAACTCGACGTAATCATTTCACCTAGATTTGCAGGACGGATTGCCACGGGCATCGCACGCAGCAGATGGGACATGGTGCAAGCGAAGTCTTGTTTACACACCTTGGACGAGTCTAAGAACAAAACCATACGTCCACTTATATCCTTGGAGCGAGCTGCATGCATGAACCCACGCGCCAATAGTTGAAGACGGACTTTGCCACGAGTTGAGGAATTCATTGCTAGGCTCCACGTGGTGAGGGTTTGGTGTAGGCCCATAAGACCATAGGCCAAGGTCCTATGGGATTTGGCAATAGGTGCTAGTGCCATTTATCACTAGAATTCCTTTGTCAAGGATAGAATCAAAATTCGCAGCCTGGTCCGCTTTGCAGTTGAGCTTCCTTAAGACATGGAAGAAATTGATTTTTCCGAAAGAGTTGGTGAGGCTTTGAATTTTTCTAATCAGTTGTTGGATCTGCCGCTGAGACGGGAAGGAGTTTACTGAGAGAGATTGGATGATTGACCTTGAGTCTCCGACCACTGTAATTTCATCGATACCTTGATTTCTGGCTTGATGAAGGCCAGGGCTTCGGAAACGTTATTTGTTTCATGTCCTAAGCCCCAAGAGTAATTCGTTTCCTAATTTCTATCTAGAGTGATGAGAACCCTTCCCCTGTCGCCCCTTAAAATGTTTAACTTGTAATTAGATGAATAAATTATTATTTAATTTTAACCACATATTATACTCTTATTTAATATCTATATTAATTATGATGTAAGACTTTCCAAGTGAAAAAGACTCTTTGATTGGATTTTTATTATCCATTAACTGTTGGATTGGTTTATTGACGATTGGGATTCACTGGTCCATCTGATCGTTATTTGTTCCTTCCATCAACTCGTGTCAGTCTGCACATTACTTGGAAGTCCACTCATTGTTGGGGGGTTTGAGAAGTCCATTTATTGTCGAGGGCTTTGAGAGTAGTTTCTTGAGACGTTTATACGCATTACTGGTCTGTCCATTCACCAGGTTTCTGAAGTTGAGTTAGCTCAGTCAGATATGACGACAAAAGATTGGTCTCGTCTCTCTTGTTGGCACGGACGGAGGCAACAGTATGAGGCAGACGGGGCATGTGGGGGAGGTTGATGATGAGGCATTTTTTTTGTTTTTGCAGAGTCGGGTTTCAGGGTGGCGATCCTGTGGGCGCGGTCAGAGGCGGCACTGCAAGGTAGCATTATGAGGTGGACGATGGCCTTTTTGATTCACTTACAATTGCTAAAATTGCTTTAAACTCAAGTCAAAATCAACTAAGTCTCAAGTGATTTTGGTGTAAAGATACCATGTCTTGGTTAAACCATTGGGGCATTAATGAAAACGACATTTTGCAAAACATTGATAACGTCAAAAATATTATTACTTCTAAGTTTAAAGAGAAATTTTGGTGTGAAGACAATTTAGCGGTTAAGAGAAAATTAAGATACTATAAGGAAGTCATTAATCCTAGCTTGGAAGATCAGAGGTATCTCTTGGTAGTCACTAGCTCACAGAATAAAATTAATATAGCCAAGATTATAACGAACTCTCATGAACTCCATAGCGAAAGAGGGCATTGGTCTATTCCTAAAACTCCATGGACGGAAAGGGTTTTCCATCTGTGTGATTCTATGAGTGTTGAGGATGAAAATCACTTTCTCTTAGAGTGCCTTGGTTACACCCACATTAGATCTGAGTTTCATAGTATTTGGTACAATACAACCTTTGTAACCTCCTAACTTGCCAAAACTATAGTGAGTTTGGAAAGCTTCTTGACAAACTTTTTGAGCATAGGAACAAGATTTTAAAGTAAACTAAGTATTATCCTTCTTAAGGTCCATCTTAGTGGACGTTAATCATCATCATCAACACATCGTTCTTTTATTGCACTCGAGGTGTGATTGCTAGTTTCAAAATAATGTCTGTGCATGGAAAACAAAGCATCCAATTTACAATAAAAAAATTATAACAAAATTTGAAATAAAAGCAAAGATTACTTTGGATAATTATGGGAATCTTAATGGTAACCTCAAAGTGAATATCAATAATTAAACAAAACATTTAAATAAAAAAGATATTGAAATTCCAATTAGCTTATTATAGTATTATATTAAATATGAATCTAATTTTGTTTAGTTTTAAGGTATGATGAGATTATTCAATCATAACATAGATGCTCAATAAAAGCATCATATTAGTTACGAGAATTGAACTTGTATGGGGAAGAAAAAGATTATTTTTTTCAACTACCAAAACTACATCCAATAATCAAAATCCATACTTCAATATTCTTTTATATATATATATATATATATATATATATATATATATTCTTATATAATATATGTTCTTATATAAATATATAATATNATATTCTTATATGAAAGGTTCACACTCACAATAAGGTTCTAATGGAAGCCAAGACCTCAATCACTCCCTTTTCTATTATGGCCACAATATCTAACTTAAGCAGTGATTCCCTAGTTGCCTCAAACATTCTTAATAAACAAATCTTTTAACTTTTTTGACACATTACGACGTATAACACAACTAACAAGACTAGCTTAGATTTCCATTCCCCAGATATCTAGTAGCTACACACAAGCTCTAGTCAGGCTTATTATGAGGTTGATCTTCAACATATTTTGTAATATTTTTAGATCACATTATATATGCACTCCTAGCCTAACATTTGCACAATTGCATTGATATAACTATTCTTTTGCACGATGGCCCTTCATGTTTATTCTCTTCTCTAGATCTCTAAGACACTATCACCGAACTCCTTCAAATTCTCATGGAACACATCCTTCCTGACATTCTTTTTTTTCAACTATAGATAACAATATCTCTTCCCAAATATAATGGCTAGATGAATGGAGAACTTCCAAGCTCTTGGATACATAATTTATAGGTGTTATCCTCCAAATTCCCAACATAGCATAAAATTAGAATGAGAGAGAAATCCAACTCCTTGAGAATGAAATACATATATGAATAAGAAGCCTCTTTCAACCTCATTTTACAATGTATCAAATGGACAAGACAAAATTGTAATATCTCAATTTTTTACCCCAATTGCATTAAAATTGTATATGATGTACATACCATTATTAAATCATGGTGAGGAGTTAAAGGCCAAGGTCCCACCATGGATTTAGCATTCTTATGTATCAACAGTTAAAATCGATACCTATGGTTTTGTGCTAGCCAACACATTATAAAATGAGACATCATGTAAATATGCAATTTAATAAAAATACCCACAACTAGCTATGTCAATGCAACAAAAGAGATGGGGGCATGATTTCACAAGGAATAGGGAGGGAAATTATTCAAACCCTTGAGCCAATAGGATAAATCCAAATTTCAATGGGAGAACCCCTAAATTTGTCAACTACCCATTTTGTCTTTTGTTCCCAATCATTTATTTCTTCCAAAAGTTGGTTGGGGTAGTTAATGCCTCGGGAATGGAACAGTATGGAAGTCAAAATTTGTATTGGGGAAGCCATCAGTTTTGGGAAAATGATTTTTTGTTTATTTGGCAAGTATACACCCACAAATGTCTGCCCATTCCACTCATCATTCACGTTCTTCATTTCCTCACACAACTGGAGCAAGCTGGGCACTTTCCTTCATGATTTCGGTTGTTTTCCTCATTTTTCCATACCCAAAAATTCGTTTTTGTATTGTTGAGTGAATGGCCAGCAGAGATTCACGATTTGGGGGTTTGGGGAGGTCGATTTTTCTCCTGTAGTTCCCAATAACATTGCGGAAATCAAAGTGCTCTCCCAGGGGTTGTTTTTCCCCATTTACAATTTTGTTTTGGTTGCCAAACCTTTTTTCTACAAACCCAACATTTGTATTTTGGTGTTGTGTGCACCCTTGTTTTGGTCTGAAATACTTATGAGTGGAGGACGCCCAAAATTGGCTTGATAAACCTAGTGAAGAGAGGAACCTCACAAATAGATCAAGAGGGGCTAGAAAATCTTCTATGCACGCCCTAAAGAGCACTGGAAGGGAAGGTATGGCATGAGGGACTGTGTATAATTGAAGGGAATACTTCCTTGTGTTGTGTGTGTAGGTATTGTGGATGCCAAGATAGATAGATCTAGTTCAGGTGTCCATAGCTCTGTGGTTTAGCTCACTAGCTTAGCAATTCTACCTTAGGCTGCTTCCTTAGCAGCCTGATAAACTGAACTGTAGATTGGCTTGGCTGAGTTTTGATATGTTTTGGCTATGTGTGAGCCTGTTGTTCCCTAGTTCCTTACGGAAATCATTCATAGATCGGGGGTGGAAGTGGTGCTGAGAGATTGATGAGCACATTGGCCTATGGTTGGGTGGAACGTTGCAACGACATAGCTAGTTGCGGGGCAACTTATTTTCGAGATAAGTATTCTATGTGCATTTAAGTTCTACACCTGTATTTGTTTATGAATCATTATGAACATAATTAATGTGCTGAAATGCAGTTGCTTCTGCTGTATATTATTGCATTATGCATCTGCATATGTATTTTTATTTCAATGCATTATTGGTTATGTTCATGGGGCTAGTTCCCCGGATTATGATGTTAGCGCAGCAGTCACGTCCTCTCCATCGGCGAGATGAGGGGAGGGGACGTGACAAAAATGAGATGATACATAAAACTAAGTCACATTGGTATATATAGGAAACAAAGGCTACAATTACAATCGAGGTCCTTGCCGACAATCCAATTGCAATTAAAGTCCTATACCATCAATAAAGACAACACTAATATAATAATAGAAACCTAATGCCACAATATCTAGGGCTTAACACCCTCCCCTTCAAAAAATATTGTCCTTAACACTTAATTAACTTTGGATGTTTTTGCATGAAGAACTAATCTTCCCAAAATATATAACATAAATTAGAGAGAGTAACCCAACACCTTGAGAATGAAATATAAAGATGAATAAGAAGCTTATTTGAGGCGAAAACCTCCTTTTACAATGTATCAAATGCACAAGACAAGAGAGATGATCTATAAAACTAAGTCTCATTAGTATATATAGGAGACAAAGGTTACATTGAAAATTAAGGTCCTATCCAACCAACAAAGAAAATAATAATAGAATAATAGAAATGTAATGTCACAACATTTAGGGCTTAATAACATGCTTAATTTTATACATGCCCCACCATGCTAGACTATTAGTGTTTTATTCTTGTGGGTATTCACATTGATAGAATTGATCAACTATGGTGGAATTATCACCCTTTTTCTACACATCCTTCTCAGACATCTCCAACCTATTAACACATGGGATTCATTTTTTCAATCCATTTGAAAATGTTTTTACCCTCTTGGATATTTTCAAAATTTGATACATACATGGTTGCAATTGCATCGAGCTCTAGGTCAAAGTGTCCAACAATTAATATAGGCATTCAGTAAGCTCCACTATCAACTTCACATTAGAGACCTTAAACATGTACTCATGCTCAAAATCACTATGGTTTTCTTACTATGTTATTGAAGTAGGCCCATTTTAGAGAACCACCTTGGACCAAGGATTTCTATGTTCCATATGTTAGAATCGTTGTTCCATTTAGATATTCAAGCAATGAGTCAAATATTATTGACGTAGTAAAAGGATAATGAAGATACACACTGAACAAATCAAACCACACAGGAAACAGATGAGTATAGCTCAAATAATTACAGTAGCATTGTCATTAAAGAATCTGGTGTTAGAATAGTTTACATAAGTAAAAGAATTCGAATCATTAGGGATGAATTCAAATCTCCCCATTGGATGTGACTCTATCTAACTGACTAGATAACTAATGGTGTCTCAATCAATATCGGAGTTCAAGTGGTTAGCTCTAGATGTCTAATCAAGTCACACAATCAGTAATAAATAGTTAACTCAGTCTAACTGAAGTGGTAGGTGAGCAAAGGCACCTTATCCACATGCAACCATGAATAACTAGCACTAACTGAACTGATTATAAATGGAAATTAACTAAGCCTAACTAGTTCCAAGTCCAACTGACTGAAGGAGGTTGGTGCAGGGACTCCTAGTGGCTCCTAAAATGTAGGGATTGGTCTAGGAGGCACCTAAACTGATGCATGCAAGTGCAGTCAGTGGCATTTAACCTCTAGCATTGTTACCCACACTCTAGTAACTGGTACATGTGGCCCCATTAGGACAAGTGGACCCAATGGTACTAGTGGACCTAATTAATTAAATAAAACTCCTAAGTTAGGCTAAAATAATCTAATAGACAGTTTGGTCAAGGGAGGAGTATAAATCCTAACACCATAGACATAGAATGAAAAATCAATAAGAAATCTCACCCCCTCCTCCCTGCTTCCATAACCCCAACCCTGGATCTATCCTTAACACCTTCCCTTGCAAAAACCTTTATGCCCCCTACAACATGTAATCCTAATATACCTAGTAGTCTCCTTACCTCTCCTCACTCTTCACATCGGTTCCAATATCAAAAGACATCATATCATGATGTTGTAGATTGTATATTGTTACAAATCCAAACTATCTCCACACATATACCACCCAAATTTAGGGTACTTCTATATCATTTATACCCCCCATCACCTAGATATATTTCCTAGTTCCTTTACTTCCCCACTCATTAATGTTTTGCATTATCTTGTATGCCTCATTCGTAACCTATTTCACTGCCCAAACTGCTTCATAGATAAACTGATTCTGCTCTACACCATCCCTTCCAGTTTTGTGAAAGACCATAAGTCTAAGAATCAAACCATTCATCTTCCATATTGTATTTAACCTTCTTACAATTGTTATTTTTCTATTTGGTGATCTTACTCCTGTTATTCTCTATTGTAAGATATTCCTCACTTTTGATTCAATTGAGTTTTCTCCTTCTGATTCTAAATTGAGGGGGGGTAATTTCAAAAGTAGGTTGTACCAGGTGATATCATGGAATATCCTTCCCTACTAGACCCAAATGGCTCCTCAATTTTCATATGATTGAACAATTCAATCACAGCCAAAACATCCTTATCTTCCTCATATTTTTCCTTTGTTGTACCGGCGACATTTTTATTGCATTTGGAATCACTATCATTTGTATCTAAGTCTTCATGTTCACGATTTATCCACTAGGTTTCTACACAACCATATCCTCTCTTTCTCTCACATCCCTCTCTTATGTTATTTCGAATATGCCATGCCTCTTTGATGATTTATCTTCTTCATTTGTACTCCTCTCTAACACCCTACTCACTTTCACATACCCTTTTTCTATACTCCACTGTCTATTGATTCTTTCAACCTGGTCCACGATATCTTCACTCTTCTTCCTTAAGCTTTCCATTCATATCTTCCATTTCGCATCCTATAGTGCATTCCTTCTTTCATGTCTTTCTGCTCTCTTTATTTTCTACTCTTCTAGGTTCATCCTTTACTAAATTTGTATCTCATCACCTTACCTTCTTCCTTCCCAAACACCCCTCCAATTCCAGGGTTTTACACTTCCATCTTGTCATGTTCCATGCACATTAATCCCTTTTCAAGAAATAAAATCTTGATCCAAAGTGGGATTTATGCCAATAACCTTCCTCTAGGGCCATCTTCAAACTTCCCTTCTACACAACTAAATGACTCACTATACTCAATAGCAATTTTTACAATATATCCCTCTTTTACTCTATCAATCCATAAAATGATACATCCCTCATCCACTTATTATCTAGGTTTTTCAACCTAGAAACCGCTTCTTGATCCCAAACTATGGGTTCTTGAACTCTCCACACAAATTGATTTCCATTTATCTCTTAATCCACTCATATAATAAGCAAGGCAATTAGGAAAAGAAAATTTCACGAATATTAGAATAAATGTACCCTTGCTTCCATCCCTAGGGTCGATATGCAAGTTCTTGGTTTATTAGTATGCAAACTCCTATTATTTTCTCGATTACCAATATTATATCTCCTTCCTTTATGAATTCTATGTCATATCCTCAAGAAAACTCTAACCCTACTTGGTCCCAACAATAGAACCGATTTTTGGCACAAATTCAAACCTAAGGTTCTAAATCTAGGATCAACAATATTCTTATGAGAGTTGGCATTTCCAGTATCCAAAGTTGGATAAAGACTCATTTGAGACTCTCATAAGAGTTAATGGAACAAAACAATATCACCCGAGATTCTCACAAGATTTACTGGAACAAAATATAGGCTAGGACTATACACAAAGTAATAGGAATTATTATTAGCATTCATATATTAGAACACCTCATTCACAACACACAAATATCCAATCATACACACCTGAAATAACAAAGCATCGGTCTAATAATTGTATTAAGGAGAACAAGATTCATTGTTTACACAGTATCATCTATCTTCTTTAGCTTCTTTGATATGTGACCAGAACAACATGAATAATACCCTCAACCTACATAGTAATACTATCAACAATCAACTTTGTTTCACAACCTTCCCCTTAAATACAAAGTGACTTACAATTACCGATTGTTAATTGTCCTTAACAATGAGTTAATTAACAACTCATTTTTTAATAATTCCTTAACCCTTCTTAACTAATACTTATTCTATACAACATTTCATAGTCATATACATTACATGCTTTAGTGTACACTCTCTATAGTTTATTGCGCTAACATATAACAAAATACTACTACGTGCAATCTTATCACTTTATCACTCATACAAACTATAGTGCCAACACCTTAGAAGAAGTGAAAGTATCCTTTGCCAATGACCTCAAAGAGTCGACTTAACCCCCCTCAATACACTCAGTTGTTAGAAGTTGGTCACCACTAGCTAAAGGGTGAGACAGAGATAAAAAAAAACATGAAACATGCACCCACAAAATACTGATATCCACCATGCCATCTAAGACGAGAACATAACCTACCTCAGTCACATTGATTACATCCTTAGGGTGATCGTAGCCTTTATGGATTTTAGAAAAACCATCACAATTCAAAGAGACCCTACCCTCAAAAGGAGAGGGAAACTTACCCTAATTAGGAGAAGACATTGCCACCTCAATACTAGATGGAGATGCAATCGGCTGCAACTTTTTGTAGGTAAAATCCTTCCTTAGACAATCTTTAAGGATATCACCAGCAAGAGGATAAAACCAACACCTGAACATAACTTTCTCATAGTCAAGCTCTTGAAGCCACCTTTAGTCCCCACACACTAGAGAGATGTTGTAAGGAAGACCAACATTTGTCTACATGAGAACAAGAATACGAGGAACCCCTTCCCCATTTAGGGTTTCTAAAGAGGCCCTCTGAAACTCACCCACTAAATCACCAATGGACTTCAAAGACTTTAAACAATAGAGATGTCAAAGTAAGCCCACTAGGTGAACCCACAAAAGCTGAAGATCATTAAAAGCATAGAAAGAGTCAAAATGCTCAGTCCAGGGAAATAGAACCAAGCTAACCTCACCATAGTGCAATGGAACGGCCAACAAAATAGCAAGGCAATCCTTTGGACCAACAAATATAAAATATAAAAAAACCTCTCTTTAGAGGTGAAATCCAAACCTTCCCAAACAAAAGACTACCTCAATCTTCCTCAAGATATTGACATAATTTAAAGAGAGGAAGCTTCTTTCCATAAAAATAATAATCATAAATGGTAGTTTCCTATCAATGTCATACCCTCCAAACTCTTGTCATGAGGAAATTTACAATAATATCTCTCCCAGAGCCTAAATACATCGCTTCTTGCCCTTTTTAAAAGTCACAACCACCTCGCACTCCCCATCCAACGCCTCTATCTCCTCACAAGCAGCCAAATCCACCACACCGCCACCACCAAAAATCCTAACTATCTCTCCGAGACCTTTATAGGTAAGGCATATGTTTGGCTTACCGTCCTAAAAAAATATTGTACTTTTAACCTTATTTTTATAAAATTCATATTTAAGAATTTCAATTATTTAAGTGGGAAAATTTAAAAAAAAAAACTACTTTTCATAATATTTGAAATTTAAATTTAGAAAAGATAAAATCAAATATTATTAATTAGGAAACCTTAATTGAAATGAATCAAATAAATAAAGGTAAAGTATCTCTGAAACTTCGACACTTGCTGAGAAAATTTGCTTAATTTCTTGGAAATATATTTCTACATTGGAAAGTGTTTGTCTTCTATATTAACATTACAAGTCGGTTAGTTATCAAGAAATGGGTTCCCTAATCTTGACTTCCATTATTTTTAGCGACTAAAGCATTTATGATCAAGGATTTTGATTTTTTTTTCAAATGATGTGTTTAAATTTTATTGTGCGGAGAGGTGCTTTTTACAGCTCAAATGGGTGGGTGAGATGTGTCCGTCTCTAAAGTTGATCTGGCACATGTTGGCTCATTAAAATAATAATAATAAGTAACACAAAAAAAACTTATAACGTGTCGGCTTATAATTAACAATATTATACTCATATAAATATACAACTATATTAGGGCAATACTTACAAACTAAGTAGTAAATTCAATTGACTTTAGTAAGAAGATATTATAAAACCAAGAACATATAAAATTTAATAAAACCTCTTAGGGAAAAACCAAACTTCAATAATATATTTATTATTGGTGGGCCAAGGCTAATATCATCTCTCCTTCTCACTTTGGCCAAATACAACTAGCAAGAAACCACGCGCCACTAAAACCATGTGCTTTAAACCACTAGTCAAGGTTAACCCTAACATTTAAATGTCAATTTTTAGTTATAAAGAAAAACAAGTCATTTCTCAAAAACATTTGAATAAATGTTTAAAATCTTCATTTGATGGTAAAATGATTTTCAAATTCCAATTTATTCTCGAAATCTAAATTTTAAAAATTTATATGGATTAGTTTACTCATTAACTACTCTTGACATTCATTATTAGTTTTAAAGAAAGACAAGTAAAACAATTTTTGGAAATCTATTTGATTAAATAATTATTAATGTTACTCACCTCATTTTTTTACTGATATTTACCCTATTTTGAAATTACTTAAACAAGTTGACCATTTCCAACAAGGAATACTTATTATACATTTTTGTAAATTAAAAAGAGTTTGCATCTCAAGAAAACTTGATCCCTCTCAACGCTTGATAAAGCCATAGTTAAGATGGATCTATACTGGTAAATAGAAAAAAATAAATATAATTTAATAATAAAAAAAGTGATTTTTATATCATAAATGGTTAACATATCCTTTAAGTAAATTCCATATCCATTTAAAACTCTATGTTTATATGGATTAAAACCCTTTGCTATGCATACTATCCATCCAAGATGGAAGAGTTAAATGTATTATGTTTATGCAAATTGTAAAAGTATTAAAACTAGTTCATTGTAATTAAGGGATTTATTTTTAATTTATTTTTGGATAGTGTATGTTTATAATAAAAAATTAGAATATTAAGATAAGCTCCACAATAAAGAATTTTTTGGGTAATTTTTACCTTTAAATTTGTAAGGAAAACTTTGAGCATTTTAAAATTATGGTAGTGATGTTATTGTAATATCCTGAATTTTGGACCTAACACTTATAGGCATAAGCCTATTGATTATGATGTTATCTTGATGTTCTAGTTTGATATGCTGGGTCAAAGACCCCACTGCATATGAACATGATGATTTGTTTTATATATCGGGGGTAAGCCAATTGTTGATGATATATATATATATATATATATATATATATATATGCTTGTTTTGTGCTGGGCATGGACCCTGAAGCACGTGATTGATGAGATGTTTTGTGTTGAGCGAGGAGCTCTGGGGAACATGAGTATTTGATGTTTTGTGTTGAGCGAGGGGCTCTAGAGCACATGAGTTATTAATGTTTGTGTTGAGCGAGGGGCTCTAGAGCACATGAGTGATTAATGTTTGTGTTGAGCGAGAAGCTCTGGAGCACATGAGTATTATATTTGTGCTAAGCATGAAGCTCTAGAACACATGAAAAGATAATTTGGAAGTGTTGAGCATAAGCCCTGAAGCCTTCCATGTTGATTTTGAGCATAAGATCTGGAACATCGGATCCTTGGCCATTGTATCCCTGTGTGTATCGTACAAGTACATCCTAGCATTAGTGTTGAGTGAAGAGCTCTGGAATTGCACTAAGTTTGTAACTCCCAATTTTTAGCATTGAGTATGGGCTCTAGTAAGCGCTAGGAGTTACTGAAAAGAATTAATGATTCCCGAGTGAAAACGAATCGAGAAAAATATTGATCTCATCTGACTTATTTATAAGTGATTAAATGAGATTTCGAATTTCTGTATACTCATCAAATACTGAAGAACTACCATGTTATACGAGGGAATCCAATATGCAAGGATGTTTAGAGTTGCCTAGCCTAGTAAACCTAACCACCTACTTGATGACCTTAATGAAGAAAGTGCCATAAGTCTAGGGATCAGAATATATGATGCCCAAGGACAAATGTTAGCAAATGTTATATTATTATGTATTTTATACACTATATGTATAAAGAATAAATATAGTAATAATATTAATAATGTAAGAAAGAAGGAAAAACTCCATTTATTATTATTATTACTAAGAGAAAATTAAATAGTATAACACCTACAAAAGTCTAATTAGGAACTAGTTAAAAAGTTCCAAAGTTAAAATATTTAAAATGCCTAAATTAAATAAAAAAGGGTTAAATCAAGAAATCAAGGATTCTTGATTTAACTGCCCCTTTGACTGAAAAATATGTCTATAAAGTCCCAAGTCAAAGAGAGGCTTGGGGATCTCATCTATCTTTTTGGAGTCATTATTCTGTCTGTTCATTCTCAAGAGAGTTCTTGGAGAACATTTTCCTAAAAGGAGAAAGGAGAATTGATCCAGGCCTAATATACCAGTTAGGGAAACCTTACCTTAGGAGCTCTAAGCTACTTGCATGTTGGAACTAGCTCGAGGGGATCCGGATTGAAACTAGGAACGGTTCCGGGTCATGGTTGGGTGGAACGTGGTAGTTCCCAAGTGATTCAGTCATCTAATACAGAGGTCAGATCTACCCATGAACTGTTAATGTTGGTTAATTGAGTGTGCAAGTTTCAACCATTAAAGTAGCTTCAATTTATAGGTATGAGGTTCTAGACTTCCTATTTCATTTTCTAGAATCAGTGCTGGCTAGATTAGGCAAATGTTTATATTGTATTTTCTTACCATATGTGCCTTTGTTTTCTCTGTCTAATTCTTTTAGGGTTTACATTTTAAACTATAAAACCTATGCTGTAATTTAATTCATGTGTAAGAATTATCAAGGATTTTTTGTTTCAGCTTTGCTTATATAATTTCCCATTCCAAGATTTTTCCAGGGTCTTGCACGTTTAGTTTTACTTTTGTATTGTTTTCTCTTACTGCTTAAACCTTGTTTTCTTATAAACTATGATTTACTTCAGATTAAATACATAGTTGTTTATTACTTATATACTCTACTGACAGATTTCATATTGTCAGCAAAGCCATGTTATAAATAAAAGACTAGTTCATATTTAAGTTTAAGACCTAGAATAATCTTACAACACAATTAACTATTTTCTAATAAAAAGAACCTAACAAGTATACTATTTATATATATATAGTATCAAGTATAACATAGACATATAATTCTAATCTATCAATTCTATAATTACATCTAAGAATGAATTATAAGCATCACATACTAAAGCTAAGATAAAAATCAACTAAGACCTCTCAGGGTCTGTTAAACATTCTGCAGATATTATTATCATAATCCATTAACAGTCCTAGTATCGAGACTACATAAAGGGTCCACGATTTATAACATCTATACTATCTATATCTACATAGTATAAACCATAATACTATTGTCGACATTATGAATCCACGACATACATAACAATTCAAACCATCTAAATATTACAAATCCACAGAATCGAAATCGTATGCCATAAATTAAAAGGTCCCACATAATATTACTTACAACAACCATTTAAACAATAACCAAAATATCGTTACAACATTAAATTAAGTCTATATAATTATACAAGAGATTGCAGGATCGAATCATGTGGGCACTTAAGCCCCAAATCGCAATCCATACAAATAATAAACCCTCATTACAGTAAACGACCGAGGATCAAATCCTATAGGGTCTTAAACTTTATACCAAGCCACGCTTTACTATTTACACACAGGCTGTAAATCAAACTTAAAGTATTTACACAGAGATCGTAAGACCCTTTACAAATTATATACACTGTAATCCATGGCCTCGACCCCATACTTAAAACAATCAGTCAACCAAAACAATTTTTCAAATGCTTAAAACCCTATGAACAAATTAACCTACAACAACGATTTCAAACGTAGGGTTTACACCCACGGTCTTCGTTATTTTTCAATACACATTAAAAATAAACAGTAAGTATGCACCCATCTATGCTATCACAACTACAATGGTGAGTTCCAACGCCATTTACTGTGTGGCCCCAAGGCCATCAGCGTTGATTGTTAGTCATCCATTTAACCAATACAACCAATGAAGGCAAATGCCACATAAACCACAAGAATAATAACCATGGAATTAAACGCAGTAATATAATGACATCAATGTAGCATAATGTTATAAACACAACCTTTATAAAGCCGTCACTCAGTTACACAGTTGTTTTCATTGGCCATGGCACCATTGCAAGCAATGGTGCTACCCTTTGCTTTTATCATAAATCAAAACACGAATTATAAAATACACACAGAGCCTGTTGAAGGTACTAAGGATCTCTTCGCTGCTAACATCACCATATTAATTACAAATCCAAAACATTATAAGCTCAGGACCGAAGGCCATCGAAACCCCACAACAAACCCCAAGTCTGTCGCTGCACAAAACGCAAAGTTCTTCCAGACACAATCAAACCCCAAACCAAAATGCATCTTTTTGGAACCAGACTCAAGCAAACCCCAACCAATGACGAGTTAAACTCAGTCTTAACCATAAAGCCAAGAGGTGACAAGTGAAGACTTGTTTCACAGGCTTACCGTAAAGATATGGCTTTGCCCATGGATTGTATTCAAGCTACGAACCATGCCCCTCCTCGCCATCCCTGTAACTTGCAACCACAGAATGATAACAATGATGAGAAGTATGAATCATTGAATAAGCTACAACAAACAACAATGTTGTGAAACCAAACGTTAACATGCTGTCATTGCCATGGAAGACGCAATCTCCATACTGCGCAGGAGAAAAGGGTAAGAAGCTAAGCTGCAAATGACCAAACCCCATCATTGAGCCAAGCCCTAAGTTGGGCTTCCACACTTTCCAACGTGCATTAAAGGCACCACCCTGTTGTCCATTAACGCTCTCCAAACCCACATCTCTATAGTTCATACGTGATACAATATCAAATGCCTCTATTCCATGTGATGTATAAACCCCATGTGCAACGTTCAAACTTAGGCTTTAAGCCCTAAGTCCATGGCATATGCAATATGCCATGGAGCATTACCACCAAGGTTTTGTAAGTATATTCTATCCTTTCACTAATAATTAAAATCAACCTTATAAGAAGAATACACTAAGGATTAAATCAAGTTGTAATTATTTACAACATAGTAAATAATTATCACATCAATAATAATTCATCATCGCTTAAATGATTAAGGATGTAGTGACCACATCACTAGCACACAGTCCGTAATAAATACTAATAACAAACAATGTAATAGGATAGGGTTGCAAATGCGAGCACTAGCAATCAATGATCAGTACCATCCGTTAAGCATTGTAAACAAGCTATCTGTCGCCAAGTATACCTGCACATAACAAGATAAGAATGCTTTAGTTCGACAGAACTAAGTAAGCCTGTATAAACTGTTACCTCTCGGGGTTACAAGGGAAATGAGTCCCACCACTCCACCCCTTTGTTTCCAAGAACAAAGTTAAGTTAGAAACATGTAAACAACAACAAGCACATGTCATAATCAATAAGTACATAATCAAGTATCTGACATACACAATAATACATAACCATAAGAATAGCATAGTAATCAACATTTCGACATCATAAGTAAAAACAGTAATAATCAAAGCTGAAAGTAAGGAAGCAGGATGTAAGAACAGCTTACGACAAAACAATACAAATAGAATACAACACATTCCGCAAGTCCAATAATGTCCAGCATAGGTAGTTTTGACTAGCCTAATAAATTTTTTTTTCAATTTTTGGGAACATTATAGTTATAGTTAGTTATTGGAGTTTTTTAATAAAATTTGAATTTTTATTATTAAAAAAAACAATTTCTTTTGTAAATTTTGGAAAAAAAGTTTTTGATTTTTGTTTATTTTATAAAAGCTAGTGTATTTAATGATAAATAAGAAATAAAGGTTAGTTTTTGTTTATGGAGATTAAAGTAATTGGTTATGAGTAATTGAGATGAGAAGTTGTAAATGGAAGGTCACCACTCCAAATTCTTCATGGGTACTTGGATTTGTTTATTTTATCATTCACTATAGTTATAAAAATTTGTAGATTTTAATTAAATTCCCTTAAACTTTGTCATTTCTATCTGTCAAAATTTTTTTTGTGAATTTAAATTAAACTCCCTTACAAAAAAATCATATAAACTTTAATACATTAAATATAAGAAATGATCACTTTCTACCAAACTAATATAAATTATAAGACTAATATTTTAAATTTTCCCGTACCAATAATATTTTAAATTTCCTAGGTCCACTAAATAAAGTTGCAAAGTGTGCATACTTGACGATCCCTAAATCTACGACCATTGATTGACATGAAAATCATGCCAAAATGATAATCCAGTGGAATGCATTACCTTTCCATTATTGAGTTTCCCCATAAAACAACATCATAATACTACTAATAATTAATTAAGTTTTCAACGATGCTATGCTCATTAGTAATTGTTCAAATAGCGTTTTATATTCTAGTGATATCCTAGAACCAAAATAACATTACACCCCTATGGGATTTATTATAGAAAAAAAGTGGTGGAACAACTAGCTTGGTAATGCATTTTTCCAACAATGGTTAGTGGTGTGGTTGTTCTCCTACGCAGATGTGTTGTCATGAATGTGGTGTCGGTGGAAATGATGGTGGGACTCCTAATTGTGAAAGGTTTGGCATATGCTCTTACACCTCTCTATCCTCCCATTCTTTACTCGGCAGGCTTTAATTGTGACAAATATAAATGATTTGTTGTCTAGGTAAGCCCTCATCAACGTGTTGGAATATCCCACAAACCATTAAAATTTTAAATTTTAAGATTGGAAAATAAAGTACATATTATTTTAATTAAATCAATATTTATTTTTATTTTTTATTATTTAAGAAAATTAAATTAAAAAATATTGTAGAACTTATGGATTATATAATGATGTCAAATTAATGAGATTAACAAATTTATATAATTATGTTCATTCAAAAATAATTTACAATTTTTTTAATGTTAGATGCAAAATATATATATATATATATATATGAAATTATTATTTATTATTTTGATATTATAATTTTTTAGAATTTTTATTATTCATAATTTAAATTTCTTTAATAATTTAAAATATAACTTTACTTAATGTAATAATTTAAAGTGTTTTTTTATTTATGTAATGAACTTTGTTTAAATTTGATTGAAGTTCATAATGTAAATAAGAAAAAAAAATATAGAGATCTTTAAAAATTCAAATATTTGGATTACAGGATTATCATTTTTTATTATGAATTTCTTTATTTTATTTTAATTTTTGCAAAATTGTAATTTAACTATGTTTTAATTGTGATTTTGATGGTAGAAATAGATTCAACACCCTTAAAAACTCTTAAGACATTCAAAATTCCACACTAATTATAACTTATTTAAAAAAAATAGAATCAAATTATTTCAAAATAATACTAAATAATATTAATATTAAAATACATTAATAAAAATTCATTTTTACTTAGTTTTTAAGTATATTTTAATCAATATTCAAATAAAATTGAATCTATAGTCTTTATTTTATATTTCTATATTTATTATTTTAATAGGTAAATGTGCATTTATTTTTAATCTTTCTTTTGATAGTTTGTTGAGTTGTGATGTAATATTTTTATATTCTGTTACAATGGTTTATTTTAAATATAGATTTAGTAAGACTGAGAAATGTATAGAAATAAATAGTAATGCAAATTTTAACTACACAAAAAACCTTTGTTTAAAATAACTTAGTGTTTAAAATAACTTACTGTTTGGGATGGGATTTAGTAAGACTGAGAAATGTATAGAAATAAATAGTAATACAAATTTTAAGTGCACAAAAAACCTTTGTTTAAAATAACTTAGTGTTTGGGATGGGATTTCTGCATAATGTCAATCCACATTCAAAAATAGACTTTGAGATTTATGATTGGATGAAGAAATTATTCTATATTTAACAACTTAAAATACATTAGTAAAAACCCATCTTTACTTATTATAGGCCATTCCTTTAAATATTCAAATAAAAAATGATCCATCTTTACTTATTAGAGGCCATTCCTTTAAATGTTCAAATTAAAAAAAATTTATGCTAATTATTTTATTTTTCTATTTTTAAAAGAAGTTGTACATATGTTTTCAATCTTCCCCATCATTATATTGAGATCAATTTGGTAGTTTGTTGAATTGTGATCTAGTTAAGTGGAAAACCTTTGTGTTGTGTAATTTGGTAGTTTGTTGAATTGTGATCTAGCTAAGTGGAAAACCTTTGTGTTGTGTAAGGAAAGTATTTGAGCTTCTTAATTAATTAATATATTTTATTAAAAGATTTAACTTGTTATTAGATGAAGAAATTATTATTTAATTTTAAAGTAAATTTTATTATATATTAAAATATTTAATATGTTATTTAATGGACTTATATTATAATTTTTTATATTTTATTAATTAATAGTTTTGGTTCATTACTGGTCTGTCCATTCACCAAGTTTCCGGAGTTGAGTTAGCTCAGTCAGATATGACGACAGAAAGATTGGTCTTGTCTCTCTTGTGGGCACGGTCGGAGGCAACAATATGAGGCCGACGGGGCCTGTGGGTGAGGTTGACGACGATGCATTTTTTTTTGCATAGTCGGGTTTGAGGGTGGCGATCCTGTGGGCGCGGTCGGAGGCAACGCTGTGAGGCAGACAGAGTCTATGGGCATGGTCGACGACGTTTGTTTTATCGACGATAATGAGCTTTCCTGTGGGTGTGGTCATCATCGGAGGTGGCTTGTTACAATGAACTGTGGACATGGTCAATGGTAGCATTCTGAGGTGGATGATGGCGTCTTTGCTTTACTTACAATTGCTAAAATTGCTTTAAGCTCAAGTCAAAACCAACTACGCCTCAAGCGATGTTGGTGTAAATATACCATAGCTTGGTTAAACCATTGGGGCATTAATGAAAACAACATTTTGCAAAACATTGATAATGTCAAAAATATTATTACTTCTAAGTTTAAAGAGAAATTTTGGTGTGAGAAAAATTTAGCGGTTAAGAGAAAATTAAGATACTACAAGGAAGTTGTTAATCCTAACTTGAAAGATCGGAAGTATCTTTAGGTTGTAACTAGCTCACGGAATAAAATTAATATAGACAAGATTAGAACAAACTCTCATGAACTCCATAGCAAAACATGAAGTTGGTCTATTCCTAAAACTCCATGGGCGGAAAGGGTTTGCCATGTGTGTGATTCTATGAGTGTTAAGGATGAAAATCGCTTTCTCTTAGAGTGCCTTGCTTACACCCACATTAGATCTGAGTTTCATAGTATTTGCGTGACAATACAACCTTTATAACCTCCTAACTTGCCAAAACTATAGTGAGCTTGGAAAGCTTCTTGGCAAGCTTTTTGAGGACAGGAACAAGATTTTAAAGTAAACCAAGTATTATCCTTCTTAAGGTCTGATAGACCAAAGTTGGTCTCAGTGGAGGTTAATCATCATCATCAATACATCATTCTTTTATTGCATTCGAGGTGCGATTGCTAGTTTAAAAATAATGTATGCGCATGGAAAACAAACCATCCCATTTACGATAAAAATTATAACATAATTTGAAATAAAAGCAAAGATTACTTTGGATAATTATGAGAATCTTCATGGTGACCTTGAAGTGAATATCAATCATTAAACAAAACATTTAAATAAAAATATATTGAAATTCCACTGTTAGTTTATTAAAGTATTATATTAAATATGAATCTAATTTTTTTTAGTTTTAAGGTATGACAATATTACACAATCATGACATAGGGTCTCAACAAGAGCATCATATAACTTACAAGAATTGAACCTCAGTGAAGAAGGAAACAATCATTCTTTCCAACCACCCAAACTACATCCAATAAACAAAATCCTTATTTCAATATTCTTATATAAATTTCCAAAATTCTTATATAAATATTATTATAATGATGATGATAATGATGGTTAACGTCCCATGAGACCAAACTTTGGTCTATCAAACCTGAAGAAACGAATTGTTTAGTTTGTTTTGAAATTGTATTTCTATGCTCAAAGAGCTTGGACAGAAGCGTCCCGAGCTCACTAAAATTTTGACATGTTAAAAGGCTAGGAAGGTCGGTATTGCAACAAAGATTATGAAACTGAGATCTAATGTGGGTGCACGCAGGGCACTCTAAGAGGAAGTGATTTTCATCCTCAATGTTTATCTTCTCACAGAGATGGCAGATCCTTTCCACCCATGGTGTTTTAGGAACTGCCCAACGACCTGTTCACTATGGAGCTCATGGGAGTTTGTTCTTATCTTGGCTATATTAATTTTTTTCTTTGAACTAGTTAAAACAGAGAGATAATTTTGCTCTACTAGAGTAGGGTTGATGACCTCCTTATAATATCTTAATTTTCTTTTAGCCTCCAAATCTTTCTCACACCACATTTTCTCTTTAAACATAGAAGTAACAATATTTTTAATGTTATTAATATTTTGCAATGCAACATTTTCGTTGATCTCCCAATGGTTTAACCAGACCCTGGTATCTTTATATAGCTTAGGAAGTCTATGGTCTCCCATGTTATTGATTTTGTGCTTGTACAACAAGAGCTTAGTCATAGCTAGTCTCTCGATAGGGGAAAGACCCACTTCTATAAGGGGAATAGGGTAGGGTGTATTGCTTTTAATTTTGAGGTTATACGTTATAAAACGCTTCTGGATTTGCTCAATCTTTCTCCAGGATTCTCTAGAGATGCTGCAACCCCAAACCTCACACCCATACAAGATAACAGGAGTGACTAAAGTTTCAAAGAGGAGCTTCTTTTTATCCCACATCACAAAGTTTGCTGCTTTACAATTATTTTCAAGACCAAAATAAGCTTTCCACCCTCCATTAATCATTTTCTCAACGCTATAGTTCCACTTGAGCTTGTGATGAATATCAATTCCTAGGTATTTGTAAGAAGACACTTCTTCCAAGTTGCTATTGTCATACACAAAATTAGCATAAGTGTCATTGGATGTGATAATCATAACTTTTGTTTTGTCAGTGTTAACAGTGATACCCATGGTACATCAAAAATCCATAAGAAGTCTTAGTTGTTTATCAAGATCACATGGACTTGCCAGCACAACCTACTTCCTCTAAACAACCTTCTAGCTTATCGATGTAAATGCCAAATAGAATAGAATAGGGGAGAGGGGACAACCTTGTTTAACTCAGATATTACACTTAATATCTTTCAACCACCCCTCCACACTTATATAAAATTTCCAAAATCATATAAAATACACTATAGTTAAATCAAATTACATAATTGATAATAATAAGAAAAGAGCGAATCAATGTGAGTCTCTCCTTGCTGAAAAGGAGGAGACAACTGGTGTCGGCGAAGGGTCCAGTAGTTTATACGTCTACCTCAAGAACCAGGCTGTGATGATTCTCTCCCAGTCCCAAAAAAATCCAAAATTGGAATTAATGTACAGACAGAATCCTATCTTTATTCCTATATAGATGGTAGATCTACTGTCCTCTCTTTCACAACTGGAGATTTCATTTCTTATTTTCCCCTATTTCATTCAAGATTTGACCATCGGATGGTTGAATTTCGCCTTCACCCTGCTTCCTTTGCGAACAAATAAATAGGTAGGAACTCTGTTGTTATCTCTGGATTGTTGAGTTTCTTTATAACAATGGCGAGCCGAGCAATGAGCGCCCTGTGTGAGATAATGCCGGCCAAGAAAATGTGGAAGCGAGGGGACGATACAGCCGGAGGAAAAGAGTGTCTGCCCATTAGTTCAAGCGATGGACAGAAATTAGCTCAAGGTGGGGGGCTGAGGAAGAGGATTTCCTCCTCCTTCAGCTACAGATCAGGGCACGACGGGACTGGGACTCGATCCTCCGACTCGTTAACTGGTTCGTGGTCCTTTCGTCGCAGTAAATCAATGGGGGAAGATAGCGGAGAAACCTCGTTATGGAAATTGTGGGACTGGGGCTGGGGATTGATCGCCTCCATAAAGAAAACGATTTGCAGAAAAATTGCGAATGTTCGTGACGGAGATCTGGTTTTGGGCTACGATACTTCAAGCTGGAGGCACTCACTCAGGAAGCTGAGGGCACATTTGAGGAAGATGGTAAACAAAGGACCTGCATCAACAATGACCCAGAAATTCAAATTCAGGTACGATGCTCTAAGCTATGCCCAGAATTTCGACGATGGAGGATGGCAAGATCAAGAAGCCCAGCCCCAAAGTAATAAAGGCTCAGATCTCCCTAGCAAGCGATCCTCTTAGTTCGTAGATCTTTATATAAATTGCATCTGGGTTATATGCATTTTTATGAATTTCATCACAATGAAGGTTCATCTCATTGAAGTTCTTGAGAGTTTCTAGTTATGCCGAAAGAACTGAGAGAACTTCGTTGTTAATGGAAAAAGAAAAATAAAGATAGCTCGTTCCTTAGAGCAATGGTGGTGGCCCTCGAAAACTAGCAGAGAATTTCTACAATGACAGTACACAGAAGGCTACTGTTTATATGGTACAGCTTTGTCTAAGTTGCTGAAAATTATTTTATTTTGTACTAAAACCAGTGATTTGGGGTTTTTTTTATTCTTTGAAGAAAAAAAATGCATTTATTCTTTGTATAGATTTGGATCCGGCATTGGATTCCATTCAGATCGAGATTTTAGCAAGATGGGAGTGCAATGTAGTATTACTTCTTATTTGTTCAGCTAATATACAGTTGTATTCTAAATTTCAGATCTGAGTGGATCTAATCTACAGTTTTCTCCTAAATTTCAGATCTGATTGGATCTAAGCTACAGTTTTATCATAAATTTCAGATCTGATTGGATCAATTTTCATGTGCTTGCACATCCAATATACAGTTTATTCTGAATTTTAAATCTGATTGGACAAGTTTTAAAGTGTTTGCATAGATCTGTTATAACCTTGTATCGAGATTTTAGCAAGACGCGAGTTCAATGTAGTTTTATTTAGTATTTGTTCATCTAATCTACAGTTTTTATCTAAATTTCAGATCTGATTGGGTCGCAGTTTTCATTTGCTTACACATTTGTTTTAAATTTCAAATCTGATTGGATTAGCTTTAAAGTGTTTACATAGATCTGTGTTAACCTTGTATATAATTTACCAAATTCTTCAGATTTGAAGATCTAATTAAGTAACTTTTTTCTCAGATCCGGAATGACTTCGATCTAGAACGACTTCTATCTGTAGTTAGTCATAGGCAAATGATCTGTGTGTTTCTACTGTTTTCCTGCAGCATTTTGTGTGTAATTTTACTCTTCGGAATCAGATTTTCGGATATACATGAAGTATTTCGATGAATCTAATTGATATCTAACGTTCAGCAGAAGATTTTTGGTCATGATAAAAGTGTTCGAGCTGTATAAGCCTGGTATGTGTGTTCTGAATTTCCATTGGATTTGAGACTTTGTTTAACATTTGGATGTATGGTGTGGGATTCAAATGCAATGTTTGTTATGAAAATTGTTGCAATAGAAACAATAGAATATTAGACGATATTTCGTTTCTATGATATTTCGTTTCGTATTTTGTTAAGGTATTGTCAATTGGGTCTACATAGGGCACTTGAGAGAAAATAGTACTATCCTCCTCACTTAAAGATTAATTCCTATCTTCCTCACTTAAGATTAAGATTAATCCCTGCAAGTGGTATGTTGAACTTTTCATGAGTATATTGTTGTATTGTCTTTATCCTTAAAAAATCTAATTTACTCTCGTGTTGGTATCATCTTTGAAATACGGTAGCAAAGTGTTCTATGGATTTTACTATGATATGTATAAACTATTTTTAGAGGTGGAAGCTTTGTAATGTTTTGTCAATAATTATCATTGTATTGGAACTCTGTTATATTGGAGGTTGCCAGTTCCAAGAGGGACCTGGACATTGCTTATCACATCTATACAAATAGAGATTTATCATTTAATGGATAACATTACAACTATGAAACACACACAAGGATTACAAGTGGGGTCACTTGGTTGGATGCTTGTGTTCACCTTTATTAGAACATGTTGAGTCGTACCACATTGGATAATATCTATTCATGGATTTGATCTTTTATTTACCCTTATATATTGAAATCCCACTAGGTATACTTGAAACCATCCTTAAAAAATAATTTTGGTTGTTTGTCACTACCATGCATTGATCACAACACTCAGTGATATAATTCTCATGTATATAGGAGTTAGGTTCTATGGATAACGGTATGGTTGACATATTAGAGTGCTTGCATTCTTTTTCTCTTAAGGCCTTACCAAACCATTGTGGCTCAAGTAGATAAATTCATAGTTGGAATATCTAGAAATTGAAAATGTTGTTAGTGTAGTAATCTTTGAATGGTAAAATAATGGTCTAGAAGTGGTCCAGGCCCCACCCAAAGCATTGTGGGTGACTCATAAAAATAATCCTTGTCTGACAATGATTGTATTGATGTTACTCATCGGTAATACCCCTTCTAGTGGACCCATTGGTCCCATGTATGCCACTAAAAACATGACCATGCTTACAAGGATCACCCAACTAGAAGACTAGAATTCCACAATCAACCAACAAGTACATCCCATCCCTACACTCATCCTACAAGTACAGACCCTCATTAACTTAGTGGAGCATATGTAGAGTGATATGTCCACACTCCAATCCACCTTCAAACACTCAATTGGATGTTTGGAATGAATTGGGGTTGATGGCCACATTTTCATGATAGTCAACCCAATATGATGCACATATTTCTATGGTAGATCTGAATAAGTGCAATGGATCTTATATAACATGATGCATTGGTAAGATAGAACACTACTTTTCCCTCAAGGGTATTGAGGATGAACAATTAAATTTCTAACTAGGAGTGTTATACTATAGTATAGACATGGAGCATTGGTAGTGGTGAAAATGACATAAGAAGGAATATTAGGGGTATCTTTCTTGGAACTAGTTTGTGAAGGCCTTGACTATGCTTAATTTGAAATTGGTACTATTTTTTTGGGATTCTTACCAAGTTGCACCAAACTAGTACATTGTAATACTTTCTTGCTTCTTTCAAGTGACTAGCAATCATAACAGAAGATATAACTAATGAGTTTTTCAAGGAGTTCTTTATTAGTGGTCTTAAGGAGGAGATCAAGCACAAGTTGAGATTTATTACCTAGTTACTTGATTGGTGACCTCTCAGCTAGCTCGAGACACATAGATGGTCACAACCTCCTAGTCGAAACACCCCAATTTTGTTCAACAACGATATCTTTCCTTTGTGCCATCTCCATGTGCTTCTCTGCCCCATAAGGTCCACAAGTTGACTTGGGAAGAAATGGAAGAACATCAACTTAAAGGTATTTTCTATAATTGTGGAAATAAATATGTCTGAGGTAAAAAACGTAAGGAATTTCAACTTAAAGGTATTTCCAATGCAATTTAAAATCAAGACGTGGTCAAGTTAGATTTGTAGAGGTTACACCCCCTATGGAGGAATTTCCCACTAAAGATATTTCGTTCAGAACCATAATTTTAAATTCATGCTCCCAAATCTTAAAGTTGGTAGGATATAAAGCACAAGAAGGTGGTTATCTTAATAACAATGATAAGACATAGTTTCATCCATCGTAGAGTTGCAAAAGAAAAACACTTTTATGTCCATGTTGTGCACAATTTTAAATCATGAAAGCCAATGGAGGTATTATGAAATGTTGTGATAAGTTTGAGAATATGGAACTCCAAATGGGTGACTATCTCCTAAAATTAACATGTTTTCCATCAAATTGGGAGGTTGTTATGTCATTTGGGAGCATAATGGTTTTGAACATTGGATCTCATAACCATGGATTTCAAGGAATTATACATGAGATTCAATAAGGAGGGACATTGACACACTCTCAGAGGTCTCCAAGAAAACTCTCCCATAATCATCATCTTTTAACATATGGAAAAACCTCTAAAGAAGGCTCACTTTGGGAATTCTACACAATTTAATGCCATCCAAGCTATGGATAATTGTCCATAGGAAATTCATCCTAACTCGTAGATGGTCGGTTTCAAACAAACATCACCAAGTCTTTGAATCACCCCAAGGCCTACCCATGGTCACATGGCAACCATGATCATGGAATCCAATTGATTCCAAGAGGTCAATCGTTCAATGTGCAACCTTAGAGACAATTTTTTGTACAAAAGAATGAAATTGAAAATATCATTCAGAAATTGTTGGATGTGGCTAGAGTGGTATGTCCAAGTACTATCCCCTAATCATAATTTTGAAGAAAGAATGAAACTAAAATGTGTCTTGAATTCACACTCATCTTAACAAGTTGGCGATTAAAGCTAAGTTATGAATTCCAACCATTGACAACCTCTTGGTTGAGCTTCAAGGTGCACATTTTTTCAGTAAACTTGATCTTTGTTTTGTCTATCATCGAATTCAAATGAAATAAGTATATATTCTTAAGACTACATTGCTCACACATAAAGGGCACTGTGAGTTTTTGGTGATGCTTTTTGGTCTTTGCAATGCCTCATCCACTTTTCATAGCCTAATGAACAAGATCTTTAGCACTTTCTATGGAATGGTGTGCTTGTCATCTTCTTTAATAATATTTGATCTATAAGAAAACATGGGAGACACATGTGGAACGTGTGGGTCAATCCTTACAATGACTATGAAATAACCACTTGTTCATCAAACATTCCAAATGTGTTTTTGGCACTTCTAAGTGGAATATTTGGGTGACATTGTAAGTATAGGGAAGCGATGCAAGTTGACCGTAAGAGAATTGAGGTATTGAAACACTAGCCAGACCCAAAGGCACTTTAAAATTTGTGTGGATTTTATGGATTTACTATCTACTACAAGAAATTTGTGTAGACCTATGGTATAATTCTATCCCCATTAACATCCTTGATCAAAGAAAACACCCTTATATGGAACGATGTAGAAGACGATTTCTTCTTTCATGCTTGAAAAGAAGCTATGCGTACTACTCCAATCTTTACAATGTCAAACTTCACTAAGAATTAAAAAGGAAATGTGATTCCACTAAAAAAGATATTAGGGTAGTGTTAATGAAAGAGGGGTGACTATTGGCATCCACTAGTAAACAATTATGTGATAAAAACTTGGTGGTCATCCTAATTAGGTATTGTTTTTAGATCAAGGCAGACCATTGTAGTTGTAGCACTTTTTGGAATAGTGTTTAAATCTTCACCATAGAAGCAAAAGTGGGTCACCAATATGTTAGGATACTATTATGAGACCATCTACTAGAAGAGAAAGGATAACATGGCTAATTCCTTGTTTTGGAACTATGAAGAGGAAGGGTCCGATTTGCTTTATTTGTATCATGTCATATTGGATAATAGAGGTACACCAAAACTAGCTAGTTAATGAAAATATCATTCAACTTTTCCTAGTGCTATTAATGGATCTAAATCCCCCTATAAGTTATACTTTCCAGAATGACATAATAAGTTATAAAGGGTGCATGTTTTTGGTGGAGACATTTTCTTTAAATCATGTGTATTCACATAATTGTATTTGTTTGCCACAATGGGTCACTCTAGGTTTCAAAAAACATATTGACACGTTGATCGTTCTTTTTTTGGACGATATGAGGAATGGGATGCATACCTTTTTCATTGAATGTGACACATGCCAAAGGAATAAGGGTTAAACAGTGAAGGCACATGGGGCATTGCATCCCTTACCGATCCTTGCAACAAATTAAATAGGTTTCCATTTCCATGGATTTTATTAATGGACTTCTTAAAGAAGGAACAAATTTGTCATTATTGTGGTTGTTGACTTATTTTTCAAATATGCTCACTTTTGTGCCTTCACTACGAGGAAAACACCTTCTAGTGGAGGTTTTTGTGAAACCTCTCCCAAAAATGCTTCCTTATCCATGTATAGTGGAGGTTTAGAGCAATCATGGGTAGTTAGAGGTTTTCGAAGAGATTGGTAGTTAGAGGTTTTAATGGAAATTTTCTATCAATTTTCTATATTCCTAATAGTCACACCATTGTACCCATATATATAAGAACACCAGTGCACTTATAACCAGGTGACCCTAAAAGTTGTTTTAACTGGATCATAAAAAATAGCTTTAAAAAAAATTAAACAACTCTAAGTGGTGCATTATAAGATTATAAGTTCATTAGTGCATTAAAGTATACTATGCACTACATGAGTTTAGACATTTAGATTTTATTTAAAAATAAAAAAATGTTTTGGTACAAAATCATAGAAGGTGCTTGGAGAGTTGGATAAACCTGTGCAAGAAAAACAATAATAGAATCTAAACACAAGAAATAATAATGGTGCATAATGTTACATAAATACCCTATAGTCCCTTAACCTAGAAAACTAACTTAACTAAGAGTTGCTCCTTTCTCTATCTCCTTGTATTAACTTCACCGTTTATGATAAATATATATAGCTTCCAAAACTCTAATCCATTATCCTAAATTAGATTACAACCCTAATACCATAACCACAATTAGTTTACAATGGGTCGAAAAACCTTAGTCCCAAAAAGTGCAAAAAATACAAAAAAGAGACCCCCTCCTCGCCCATGCCTCCTTTGTTCCAAAACATAAGAAGAGTACAACAGATGCCCAACATTCTCCAACTTATTTTGTTATTTCTAAACATGAGGGAAAAGGGAAAACATTTATATAATTGGATTCCAAGGGTATAAATGACCATTCATTCTCTACACCAAGAGAACTTTTCAATATTCATATCATTTTTCAATGAGTTTGCAACATTCTTCAAAGTATCAAACTTCTCAAATGATACTTATTGGGTTCAATCATGTCTCTAAAAAATGGTACTCTACATCAATATGCTTTGTCTTGGAATGATAAGTACAACTCTTTGCCAAAAAATTTGCACTTGAGATATCACAACATATTCACACTATCTTTTAAACAAATCCGATACTTGAACACAATATTTACAATTGTATAGATTCCTTACTTCTAAGAGAGACTATTGTGTACTCAACATCCATAGTTGATAGTGCAAGTATAGCCCACCTATTTCTCATCCAGTTTATTGTTATACCAAATAAGTTAAAAACATAACCACTTGTAGATCTTCTAGGATCAATATATCCAATCTAGTCTCCATAAAAAGATCCCATTATATTTATCTCTTCGTGAGGTCTATGTCTTCCTTGGTATCATATTGCATAATCTAATGTGCTGCATAGGTATTTGATGACCCTTTATATAGCTATCCAATGCTCGTTCCCCATTTTTGACATATAATTTCTCAGAAAGCCCACTACATGGACAATGTCTAGTCTAGTATGGACCACATCATACATCAGACACCCAACAACACTTGCATACAGAACATGGGACATGTCCTTAACCTCTTATTTTTCCTTAGGGCATTGATCTACATAAATATTCATACTTACATGAATGAGGATCTTTATCGCTTGTGTTCATTCATACTAAACCCATGTAATATTGTCTTAACATATTTCTTTTGATTCAACCATAGTTTCTTGTTTTTCCAATCTCTTTTTAATTTCCATATCCAGAATAGAATTTTCAACACCAAGATCTTTCATATGAAATTCAAAAGACAACCGATCTTTTATATCCTTGACGATGCCCTTGTTATTTCCAATCAACAAAATATCATGAACATGTGATAATTGATTCACATTAGGATCTAGGAGCCAAGGAGATTCTTGAAATTCGATATTACACACAAATTATGCACAAAACAACAGAAAGAGTGAAAATAGAATACACAAATGTAGTCAATGATTGAGTTTATTATGATTGTCCAACATGTAAATATGTCTGGAAAATGTTTTATATTACAATAGGGAGAAATCGTGAGGCCTTGGAGGCCATTTGGATGCATACAAGTGCCAGACCATGATTTGACCCTCAAACTCCCTAGGTGGACCAATCAAATTCCTAACCATCCCAAACGGTCATGAATGCAAGTGCGAACATGGGTGAGGCATGCTGGATCATAAATGAAGGCATGCTAGGTGTGGGTGAGCACATGGGTGAGTGGGAGTGGCTATAGGAGGCAATAAATGCTCAAGGAAGGCCAAAAACCACCACAAACATGCACTGGCGCCTAAGGTCAAACATATCCCTGAATCTGGGGATGGGGGAGCGCACCAAGACAAACATGGCATCAATGAGGGCGTTTGGGTTACGATAATGATCAACCTGGACTGCCTCAAATGTCAGAATGATCAAAGTGGAGCACCTCAACTATCAGTAAATGATCAATATAGCCTAAGTCTGGACCATAGAATATAGCATGAAGGCTAATGAAATGTGTCCTAGGTCTATGATCATGGTACTAAGTGGGATTATTTCTCTAAACCCCCCCCCTTAAGCCTAAATTAGTACAACTTATACCAAAATATTATTGAGGCCTTGGCAACTAAGGCTCAAGTCACCTCATACAACAAAAAATTTATTTGTCCATACAAAACAAGGTAAGGAGGAAAACCACATGGGAACAAAAACTCCCCTAAAAAATGGACATGGTGCCAAAATATGAAAGTGAATATCAACCATCACCATGTGTCACCCACTCCAAGAAGGGATCTTAGTTAGGTGAATGTCTTCTTCGTGAAGCTCTTGGTGAAAATGTTAGCAGTTTTCTCTGTAGATGGGAAATACTGCAAGGCTATCACCTGATCATGCACCAAGCTCCGGATGTAGTGCATGTGTATCTCAATGTGTTTGGTCCTCTGTCTATGCACTGGATTACTAGAAATATTGATTTCACTTTGATTATCACACCAAATGACTGTGGGTGAATCAAATGCAAATCCAAGTTCCCGAAGAATACCTTACAACCACACACATTGTGTAGATGCATTCACTGCTCCTCTGTACTCGACCTTAGATGAAGAGAGGGATATGGTGTGTTGTTTCTTGCTTAACCAACATATGGGACCATGTGCAAGCATGGATACATAACTTGAAGTGGACTTTATCTCAATGGGATCTCCATCCCAATCAGAATAAAAAAAAAAAAAATCCAACTAGTTCTAGTGGAGAACCATCAACATAGTGTACCCCGAAGAGTCTGGTTCCTTGCACATAGTGCACGATACTCTTGGAAGCCTTCCAATGGTTCTCATGAGGCTACTGCATATATCTAGAAACAACACCTACAACATATGCCAAATCAGGTCGGGAGTGTGTTAGATACAATAGACTCCCAACTAGTTGTCTATACAACGAGTTGTCCATCAATGGACATGCACCAAATTCACCTAATTTTATTCTTGAAAGGAATGGGCACTTGGATGCCTTACATTCAACCATTTTAAAATTAAATAATAGGTCTGCAACATACTTTGGTTGGCTGGCCTTGATCCCTGCTTCATATTTCTCAATCTCTAATCCAAGAAATCACCTCAACAATCCAAGGTAAGTCATGGAGAATTTACTGTGCAAAGAAGACTTAATTGATCCAATTTATTTAGTGCAACTACATGTAATCAAAAGATCATTAACATATAGCACTATGACTTGCAACAAGTCACCAACATGATGAAAATACACATTAGGATCATATTTACATCTTTCAAAGCCAACTGAGGGCAGAAAATTGTCCATCTTGGCATACCAAGCCCTAGGGGCTTGCTTGAGGCCATAGAGAGACTTCTTTAACCTGCATACAAGTGAATGATCCTCAATGAAACCTTCAGGTTGCTACATATAGTTCTCCTCTTGAAGGTCACCATGAAGAAATGCACTCTTCACATCCATTTGGTGAACCTCCCAACGCTTAGATACAAAAAAAATGCTGAAACAAGAAGCCTCCCATTATGAGAAAACAACTTCTTGTGCAGTGATGAAGGCCTCTCCAGAGGAGAAAACAACTTCCATTCCTAACCAACAAAAAACAACTTCCATTCCTAAACTAGAAGAAGAGAAAATTAACGAAAATAGGCTACTTGATAGCCGGCATTGGCGCCTGGTCACCTAACAGATGGATTGGACTCGGTATTGCTCGTGTAAACATTGTCTTAGTCCGGTGCGTTGGTACTGGTGCCAACTTCTGAGTAGGTGTTGCACTTGGTGTAGGTGTTGGTGCTAGCTTCAGTAGGCTGAACCATTTTTTCCCCGACAACTTATGTTTTGCGGCTTGGCCTCTACATTCATCTTCGGAGCATCAAATTCATTGTCCTCATTTTTATCATTCTCAAAGATACTCTAAATGAACCCGTCTGCGGAAATGGTCATGAGAAGTGGTGAGGGGATGTGAAAGTCCATAGCCACCTCCATGCACTAGTCAACGATGGCTTGAATTTTGTCCTTGAGCTCAAGGAGGCATACTTGGCACTCCTCGGACTCATTGAGGTCATTTCTCAGAAGAAGGAGTGCGTTCATGATTGAATCAAGCTTCCCAAGAAGACCTATATCTGAGCCACGACGGCCAGAGTCTGCAAACCTTCCTCCGCGCCTTCCTTTGTGACAAGGGCGAACCATAATTCTGACAAGTTTCTTCACAAGCGGCTCAGTGTTGATGATCATCCAACACAAATGGTGTGTAACAAAGAGATTACACCCAGAAAGGTTGAGTGATTGAACAACCGTAGGAATGGTTCTATGGCCACATGACATGAGAGATTAAACCAAGGGTCACGTTCAAGGAGGAGTTAAGTGTCACGCAAGCGAGCATGTCCTCTACAGACTCTAGAATACCCCATTCATTAATGTGGTGGGTTGGTGGCAGCTGCATCGATGTCACCCTTGATGTCGTAGCTTGCCACATATGCCTACCCATCTCATTGTCATTAATGGCATGTCCTGTGCCGATTAGAACCCCAACCGGGGATTGAAAATTAATATTCAAAATATAAAATGGAAAATAATAAATTTTGATTTTTTAATATAAAATTTTAAAATAACATAAAAAATTTGTTGTTTAACAAAATAATAGAATGAATGAGTAAATTTCACATAGTATTTGGATGGGTTGTGGAGAAGGAATGAATAAGCATAAATGATGGCTTTATGGGGTTTATCAATATTTGCTATTACTAAAAATATCCTACCATTGAAGGTGTTTGGTGACTCCAAAGCTATTGAGAACTGGATTTTGGGGAAGATAAATCTACAGTGCTCATGTTTGGACCATTGAAAACTCATGCTTATCAATTTGAAAGAAAATTTTAATTTATCATTTTTAAGACATTTTTAGACACGGTTTAATATAAATTCTCTATCTAAATAAAGCTATTGGAAAGGAAAAATGATAGATTCAATTTGAATTATATATGGATCAAAGTTTAAAAAAAGGCACTTTACAATTTTCATAATCATTTTTTTAGGTATGAGAAGGGATATTGTCTTTTAACTTGGTAAATTGGTTTTAAAGTGTTATGGTTCCTTAGTCTTGAGTTATACAATCCAAGTCTTAGGTTTTGAGAAATTTAGAATGTTGTAGAAATGAGATCTGGTTTGAAGAGGGATAGAGATAAACAATGTTTTGAATCTTTAACAATTGTTGTAATGAATAAATTTGTATGATAGTGGATAGCTTAGTGAATCTAAACAAAACATGTAAATTTGATTCAAATTTTTTTAATTACAAAAGTTTCACTAAGTAGATCCCTAACTTTAATTTAATTTTTATTAGCTTCATTAATATAACACATAAGACCAATCAATGTTTTATTAATTTTATTAATATAAAGCATGAAGGAGGGTCATTAATCTAAAGAGTTTATGTTTATCTTATAATTTATTGATTCTAATTTATTATTAGATGAATCATATATTAGAGTATAATTAATGTTAATTATAATAATTGATCTCAATTAAATTTAGTTAGGACCAACATAAATCCGTCTTAATTTTAATTCTATTAAGCACTGAGTCAAATTCCTTCATGTAGAAAGCATCTCTTCTATACAATAATTGTTAGTGAAAATGTTATTTTTTCTATCTAAATTCCACAAATAATATATTAAATTTTTAAACAAATATATTGTTAAATGAGAGTAAGTCTTTATTAAAAAAATACTATTGATTAATTTAAAACTATAAGGTTAATATCTCATTATAAATTTACTCAATTTTTTAGTTTAAAACTATTTTTGATTGTTTAATAGTTTGTTTATTTTAAATGTATGGAAATATGTTAACCCCCCTAGGAGAACAAATTCGTCCCTTTCGTTTTTTCTTAACAATAGTAATGAGTTAATAGACATTAATCTATAAAAACAAGTGATAACTATCCTTACTTTTAATTCACAGCTAAATTATGATTAATTTTAATACAATTAAAAGAAAACTAAAAAACGTTACCAATTGCATCTTAAGTATGCTTATTATTTATGTTTATTAAAGTAATTACATTATCTATCAAATCTTTGGTGTTTGGACTCTTTATTTTATGAATATTTGTGGGATTTTTTTATTTTATTTTATAGCTTTATTTCAAATGATATTGGTTTTGAGGGATTCGATTGTAAAAAATGAAGTGATTTTAAATATAAAATATTATGAAACAAAAAAAGTTAGTTATATCGTTTTATTTTTAAAAAATTAATATTATAATAATATTTTTTTATTCGATTTGTCTTTAAAAGGTTTTTATATTTAAAATAAAATTATTTTTTAACAATTAAAAATAAATAATTAAAAGAAAAAATAAAATACTAAAATAAGAATAATTAGCATTTGCACCAAAAGGTGCAAAAAAAACGTTGAGAGAGTAAACATATTCAGTCTTTTTGCAAGCCAACCTTTGTGACTTACCTTGGGAGACTACATATTAATAGTGAGTTTTGAAATTTAAGGTAAAGACATTTATCACTATTGTGTTTTGGGGTTTCGATTTTCGATTATAAATTTTGCAAGAAATAACAAAAATTAACTGACAACAACTTAAAATTAACGCGTACAATGAGTATGCCAAATATTTGCAAATAATAATAAATTTCAAGCTCCCGCAACCCACAACTCGAAAATTGTGAGATGCGGGTTTCAAGAAAGATTAGAGGGATGACACACAATACTTACAAAAATTATCCCGCATCCCGCATCCCGCAACTGCAAAATTCAGGATGCGGGTTGCGGGATGCGTGTTTCAGGAAATATTGAATACAACTTCATTTATTTTGTCTTCCCGTATCCCACGTCACGAATTCCGCATCTCGATTTCCGCAACCAGGAACCGGGAAATTGCGGGATGCGGGTTTCGGGAAAGATTAGCAGGATGACACATAATACATACAAAAATTCTCCCGAATTGGGAATCGGGGTGCAGGATGTGGGTTTCGAGATGTGGGTTGCGCGATGGAAATTCGTGCAAATAATAAATATCAAGCTCCCGCAACCTGGATTGCAGGATGCGAGATTCAGGATGCGGAATGAAATAATATTTGCAATATCTCATTATGAAACCGCATCCCGCCAGGTTTAATCTCGACCGTCCATTTGTTTTAATCATTCTTTCCTAATTTGACCCGTGTAAAATATATATATAGACTGGTCTTTTACAATTTCTTTACCATTTTTTCACTGTTGCAAATTACTGCGCTGCGTGAATTTTACCAGGCAACTTCATCACACACTAGTTCAATTACAGGTTAGTATCTTGGTCATTTCTTCATTCAATTTATTACTGTAGTAAATCCTGAATTAGTTTTAATTTTCGCTTCCCGTTGTTTTTTCTTTTAAACAAAGTTTTTCCAATTTGCAACAATGGCAAGATCTACTCGCAGCAAAAACCTGCAAAAGGATATGTTAACCAAGGATCCGAACTTTGGTATTTTCTCAGATACCAGTGGCAGAATCATTGAAACCTACCAAATTGAATGGTCTAGGGTTTATGCAATTTTTGACAATGACAAATTTTCTGATATTCAAGACAACCAGTTGGCTTACGAAAGAATCAGGGATTCTAGACTTCATTATGTTGCTGCTAGACCTACTATCCTCCCCTACAGTGACGCGGTCAAATGGATAGTAGAACATGCGGACTCGAAAAACCGTTCTTTGAACGATAATAGAGGGTTAGAGATAGCCAATTTCCATCACGAGATATATACGAAGGCTTATGCCCTTAAATCGGTAAGACAACCCCTTAATGCAGAGTTTTGCAAAAGCCTCCAAAAGTAGGTTCAATTTCAAAGAAATGTTAAAATCGTGGATGCACTAACCTAGTAAATTATTGAAGAGGTTTGACGACTTTTACCTTGTTACCTGGTTCAAAGAACCCTATTCCTTATTGGCAGCTATGTTATGTAGACTGTATGGCATTCCTAATTTTTCTATGTTCAAGTCTGAATGGGCTCCAATAGCTCATCATGTTTTAGCAACCGACGAATCTTTCCCGTGGGAATCCATGTTGTCGCTAGAACTCAAAATTTCTATCCAAGACTACCAGAAGGCCATTGCTAGAAAGAAACCCAATTTCTTCTTTTCAGCCTTCATTTATGATATATTGTGCGCTAAGTTCAAATATCCCAATTTGGGATGGAAGTGGAGTTTTCCGCTCTCCCCCCCCCCTCCGGTGACCATTTATTATTCAAAATTGTGGGATACTAACTATGCACCCAGGTTCTATGATATATGTCAACACTTCCTTGGCACCATCTATTTTTCAATATTCAAGAAGGAAGCTCCTGCATTTTCACCTGAAGCCACAGCTTTGATTGGTACAATGGGTGACTAGTATGTTGGTGAGTTGTTTTCATACGTCAGAATTTGGGGTAGCAACATTGTTCATATGCTACCCAAAATTGTCCCTACTAGGTTGGGTCTAGAAGAAGTGGATTTCCAAACTGTCAATGATGGGGTTTACAGCAAGCTAATTGGCCCTTAGAAAAAAGCTTGGCCCAAATTCCCTTTGAACCTTGGATCGTTGGTTATCCCAACTTCAACCTGGGCTGCAGTATTGGGTGAACAGATACATTCCTTGAAGCTTGGTTTTTCTAGCAAGAGAAAACACGAACCCAAGGGATGCCTCGATGCCCACTTTAAGCAGTACCATATCAAAATTAATTATGTGCATGAGGAAATTCCCGATGATTCCATTTACCAGGGTGTTAGTACATTTTCTAAAGTGTTGGGGAGAGCCAAAAGAAAGGATGAGGAAGCCCACATCTTGCAGCATCAAAATCAATTGAAATACAGGATTCAGTGTTATAGGGCACTGTATGTTGGCCTCTTGGAGAAAGTAAGAAAGGACAGAGAAGAAAAGGAAGCTGAAGCAACGAAAAATTCATCAGTGGCAACTTTTTCAGATGGAGACAAGGGAAATGGTCTAATGGAAGACCTTCCAGAGGTACCAGTTAGCCAGTAGGTCAAATCCTTAATACTTACGTCAACACAGTCAAAACAAAAGCTGGAAATGATGACCTTTGTGCTGAATACTCAGGTAGGTATAGCTGCTATGACTGTTACTGATATCCTGGTGATTGCTGTAGTTAGTCAGCCAAGTGATAATCAAGAAATAGATGAACAAAAACCATTCAAAAGATTGAAGGTGAAGGCTTCTTCCTTTATAGCTCCTACTATCGATTTGGTTGATTCAAACTTAGAAGAAGAGGTGATAGCCTTTGCACCTGTCACTGAATAGGTGGATCAATATTTGCAATCATTCATAGATTTGTTGAATGGTGATGGTAAGAAAGGTTTTATCCCTATCTCTATAGTTTCACAATCTTCATATGTTTCTAGCTGTTTGTATTCAACATTGCTCCTTTCATCCATCCATACTTTGTCTACCTTGCCTGCAGGAGCACGCATATCACCTGCACTATCTCAATTGTATCAGGATTTGATATCTACACCTGAATATGTCACATTTGATCCTCTGCAAACCTCCATCTCACTACCTGTTATTTTAGAAGCACCAATTTGTTAGTTTTTCAACATTTAAGCTAGCATTATGTTAGGATCTTTTTACTGAGAGAATAACAAGCACAGCAAAAACATAAGCACATCACATGAGACAAGAGACACAA